>VZTJ01002692.1:2063985-2118152 GCA_013397795.1 Orthonyx spaldingii | reverse complement strand
TTTTTTTTTTTTTTTTAGGGATGAATCCCAGTTAAGTGACTCCAGTCTTGCTTTTCAGGAGTCTAACAGAAAATATTCTGTCTTTGAGCAAACTATCTGAGAAACAGTTAGAACTCTGCTATGACTCAATCAGCATTGCATTTCTGACCAGATAATTTGTTTCTAAGTTATAAAATTAATACTTAGTGTAAATTTCAGAATGTTGATATTCTTGCAATTACAGGTGAAGCTTCTTTGTCTTCTTGCAGGAGACGCTACAGGTGCTTTTTATAAAATTCAGAATCAAGGATGGAAGGAATCTGGTTTGCATAACACTTCGTTTGAGCATAATAAAGGATTATAGCAGTATGGAATACACTTTAGTTTTAGCTAATGCAAGCAGAAGTTATGAGACTTTTGGAAACAACATTAAAAGGGTCTAACTCCTGATCCAAAAGCAATGTTGAGGGCTTTGTGTTTGCCTTTCAGTGAATGACTCAGCTTTTCGAGTTGGTGCTGTCATACATTTAGTTGGAACACTACATGTATAGTCCCAGCTATATAGATGCAGTTAACTTAAAAGCCTCCCTTCTACCCTGAGTGTATTAGTGTTATAACATATAATCTACCATGCTTATTTCTTCATTTGATAGCTTCAAGGGAAATAATGACATTGGTATACCTGTGATACCTGAAAATGTATAAAAATATATTAATGTTTCTAAGGGTTGGTAGTTTAAAAGAAACAATTTTTGTAGCTATTATGCCATTAATTAATTTCTAAAAGAGTATGCTGGCATTTGCACGTGCTGTGTAGTAGTTCCACTGTGTAAGGGAAAAGCAATGTAGAGCTTTTGAACCAAGTCAGTGCTCCCTCTCTCTTTCTCTCAATGGCAGCTATTCTAACAAAATACTATTCAGAGCCTAAAGTACATTTTGCCCCTCCAAAATGTTAGTTTAGCATACTGTCTGATCTGTTTAACTGCTGTGCTAGTTTAGCAGCACATATCCTTCTATGTGGTAGGACAACAGTGTAGTCAACAGACCACAAACCCCTGAGTATGTGGTCATCTCAGTTTATGGAAGATGCAGGTGGAGTATTGAATCAGCAATACAAGCACTGTGTGAGTTTCATTTCAAGAGCTATGATTTGATTAGGGTTTTTTAATGTAGCCTGGTACTGGCCTACAGTGCCGGTCCCTGAATCCTCAAAAGCATTACGCTTTAATAGCATATGAAGTCTGAAAGAAAATGGAGCAGGAGATACTGAAATAAATGTGTACTTTGGGGTATATGCCAGTAACATGAAACTTGATGTCCCTTTACCTGTTCTTCCCCCAAGGATTTGTAATGTGATTTAATAAGGCTAAATCCTGGATATGTTTCTGTCTCCTTAGAACCAACAGCCACTATGTCTAGCAAAAGGGCAAAGACAAAGACCACCAAGAAGCGCCCTCAGCGCGCCACTTCCAATGTATTTGCGATGTTTGACCAGTCGCAGATCCAGGAATTCAAGGAGGCCTTCAACATGATCGACCAGAACAGGGATGGCTTCATTGACAAAGAGGACTTGCACGACATGCTCGCCTCCCTTGGTAATGTCCCTTTGCTGTTGTTCATGCTTGCCAAGCACATTTGTGCTGTAAAAACCGAAATACTGAGTTTGGGGTATGAGAGATGTCTCTGTGTGTATTAACACTACTGACATCGCTTTGTCAGTTTGAAAGCTAAACTGAGTATGAATGCCTTTACTTCTAGGAAAGAACCCAACAGATGAATACCTGGATGCCATGATGAATGAGGCTCCGGGCCCCATCAACTTCACGATGTTCCTCACGATGTTCGGTGAGAAGTTAAATGGCACCGACCCGGAGGATGTAATCAGGAATGCTTTTGCTTGCTTTGATGAGGAAGCAACAGGTACGTGGGTGAAGCAACGATGCGCATGTATTACTTCTACTTACTTTTGTAACAATAAATACTTGTGTTCATAGAAGTGGTGATCAATATTTTAACTCTGAAAATTTTAATTTCTGCAGACTAAAAATCATGCCTGTATCCTCATCTGCTAGATTTACCTGTTTAATCTCTGTAAAAATTTTAAATTTCTGGCAGTTCAATTCTGTTGATCAAGACAAGAGAAAGTATAAAAGATGCTGATCGGGAACTGGGGTCTTAATTTATTCCGAACTTAAAATGCACCTCTGGGACCACTTTTATAAGGGGAATGATTGTTTTCAAAGCTGTTGTGCTTTTATGAAGAACTTATTTTCTGTCAGTAACTTGTATCCACTTTTCTTCTGTTGAGCTGCACTAAAAGGAGAAGAAAATGAATACAAAAAAGTTCTTGTGTGACTCACAAGAGTGCTGCTAGAAGCAATCACAACTTACACAAGCCTGTTTGTTTAATAAACAATGCCAAAAATTTATTCGCAACCAGTCTGGTAAATCTGAGTTTCACCACTGGTATAAGATCAGTTTGAAATGTTGTAAACTTTCCTGTGTTTCATGCACTTGTTGAATGTTAGTAGTCAAGTTCCATGACTTTTCTTGTGGTTTTCAATAGGAATGCTCAAGGCGAACTGATCCCCTGTGTGATTTTTTAAATATTGAGTTGTTACAAGGTTCTTGGTACTACTGGGAGTCTAGCCCTGCTGTTGGGAAGGATGTCCATTATGAATACTGACAAATTTTTATATTCTTTGGAACACCACGACAAATCATAAAATGGTCTTTACTTGAAGTAAGTGGGACCTTTCAAACTAAGATGCCAGATTTGATTGAATCCTTGTAATTATTTGGCAATTTTAGTAATAGGCTTTAATGTAGTTGTTTTCATTTGGCAGACAAAGATTGTAGGTATCTTTAGCTGAGGCAAAGAACTCAAAGAAGGAAATGATCAGCCATGTATTAGCAGATAAATGTAAAAACTCCTCTTCTGTTCTCCTACACTGTGCTCCAGGATTCATCCAAGAAGACTACCTGCGGGAGCTGCTGACCACCATGGGAGACAGGTTCACGGATGAAGAGGTGGATGAGCTGTACAGAGAGGCCCCCATCGACAAAAAGGGCAATTTCAACTACATCGAATTCACGCGCATCCTGAAACACGGAGCAAAGGACAAGGATGACTGAGCAAATCCCTGGATACCTGAAGATTATCTCTACACTTATGTTTATTTTTAACGGTTTCTTCCTGATAGAATGCCTTGCATGCATTTAGCTCCAAAGCTTTTGTCTTTTTCAATATATTTATCTATCCCAGGCCATTTAGGCACATTTGCACCTGTAATCAGACTGGAAGTGGGGAAAATACTGTGAGGGAAACAGGACAAACATTCCCTGGAGTTGATAGTGCAGAAAAATAATCTCAATGTTTCTGGATTTTTACATTTTTGTAATAAATGCCATTTTGAAATAAAGATTGCTATATAGATAAAATACCTCAAAATCTTTTGTGAAGAATGACATTTCTATTACGCATTTACAAATGCAGGTGTGTTCATTGTATTTTTCTTGCAGTTGCAAGTCAAGCTAGAAAACTCGTTTTCACAGTGTTTTGTCAAGTGTCACAGGGTTCTGAAATGCTCCTAGCAGCATCTGCTGGCATCTTTAAAAATGCAGCTGCAGAAGTCTTTCATCACAGGTTTTTGAAGTGGGATCTGACTACTGTATAAGTAGTTAACCAACGAAATGTTTAGGGAAGACTGTTACAATTGTCACATGGCCAGCAGAGAACATCTGATTCTTAAGTAGATACTGTGCCCAGCTTTTGCTTCCTTTTGATACTGATGGGTTTTCTAGCAGTTCTTTCATGTCAAAGTGTGCATTCTTCTTTGCTAAGTCTTTATGCTCGCAATAAGTGGGAATTAGGCATATTTCTTCCCTCCTGCTGAAGGAAGCTTGTGCAAAGGAATCTGTGCTGGCACTAATTAACAGCAATACATGGTCAGAAAACTTACATAAAGCTTTATTTTTCTACAGCTAATTCATTTGCATGTGAGAATGTGAGCCAAGTTGTTCTCAGAATTAACTTGGTAAAACCCTCTAGGTGCTGAAGTTGCTCTCACTTTAAAATATTATACCTATTTTTCAGTTATATTGGTAAGATGGTTTTTAACCAAGTACAGTCACTCAGAACAGTTTGCTGATATTGTCTCAAATACAAAGAAAAGAGGAAGATTGTTCTGTTAGTTCTTAGTACAACCATGCTCTTCTGTGTGCCTCATTCTCTTGGCTCCTGCAAGTTAGAAAGCAGAAGGAGAATTTATTTTGCCTATGTATTTATCAATGAAAATAATGACTTCTTATCCAGAAAGCATGCCCTCAGCTGTATCACATGACTTAAGACCCCAAGAAGTAGAAATTCAGCACAAAGGACTGTAAAGACTCTGACAGCTTGTCCTGGGAGGTGGGTTTGTCTCATTTCGTGTGTGGTAGCGTGAAGGCTTGGTTACTTAATCTTGCTTGTGTTCCTATACGGCAACGGTGGAAGATGTTCTGGCTTCAGGTTTGTAAATAACTTGACAAAGTATACTCAGTTGGCGTACTTGGACTATTTTTTTATCTTTTATTCCAGGGTGTTTTTTTCCACTTATAGGCTTAATTAAAGTTGAGTTTTTAACCATTCTTTTCCCAGTTTTGTGTTTTATCTGCTAACAAACAGCCTCAGTTTTTCTCATACCCATATTGTGTTCTACACTACTTCAGGTTGCTACAGCTGCTCCTTTTTTTGAAAGTTTGGATTCTAACTATCTTGGTGCTCTTCAGTAATGGCTGCTGAGGTATTTCTCCATGTGATACCTGCAAGGTTCTTGGAAGTAGTTTACGAGTATGCATGGATTTTTTTCACCTGCAGTGCCCATGTGACAAAGACAAGAGAGCGGAGATATAGGAAACACTGTCTTGTTGAAATGCTGCCATGTGACATTAGGCTGGAGAACAAGTTATGCCATCACTTCTTTAGACTGATCTTGTCACCTCTGTGCAATTCAATACTGTGTGCATACATGCAAGCAGCCTGCATGAAGGACAGATGTAGGATATTGATTATTTTTTCCCTTTTAGTGTTTAAAAGGCATTAGCATTCAGAGATCAGTTTACTTCTGTTAGGAACACTAGATCCCTAAACCCTTCTTTTCCTGGTCCTGTTTTCTCTGTAAATGTTAGGTGCTGGTATATTACAGTGAGTAACTGCCAGGTGTGCCAGCTAGATTTTTCTTGCTGGAAGTAGTGATTTTAAAATTGTAAATATGAGTTACATAGAAGCGAGCCTGGTATCCTCGAGAGGAAATTGTGCACTTCAAAAATATTCTGTACTGCTGCTCTCACTTTCTGAACAGCCAGCTGGAATGTGGGGTGTAGCTGTTTTGTTCCTTGTCAGTCTTGGATGCTCCCTCTGAGTAGAGGGTGAGACGGAACTGTACTAATGTAGACACCTATCCAGGAAGATGTGTTACTGAGAAAGAATATCCAAGGATGTTGGAGTATAATGACAACCTTCCAAGTTCAGATTTCACTGTTTTTTCCTTATTGTAGGATGCCAGTTAACCTGCAAGTGGGCACAAACCCCTTAGCTACTGAGAGGCTACAGGACCAAGAGCCCCAGCCAAGAGACCATATAAGAGCATCAGATGCGTTTTGTAGCTAGTCAGGGAGGAATGTGACAGCTGAGGTTGCGTGCCGAGGGCTGTAGGGATGTGTCATCAATAATTCACTTCCAAAAATAAAAATAACTGTGGTCACTGAAACAGCTTAAAATTCTGATGACTTAGCTTTAGCATTTTGCAGCCAAAATCTCAGAACCTAATCTTTCCTCCCTCGGGGTTCATATATAACAGTCTCCAAGCTCCACACCAGATTAAGCTTATGATGAAAAACTATTTTCACAGGCTCATGCACACATTTAATAGTCTTATATCTACAGTGATCTATAATGCCCCACTGCTGAAAAGCTGTGATTTATTTTACATGACCCACTTACCCTGTTCTAAGGCTACAAACCCAAGAGGTCAAAATGAAGCCAAAGAGCTCCTGAGGCTGGACGAGAAACCTCCAAAGAGGACTGTGTTTGTGTCGAGTGCTGCCAGGGGATGTTTGCCTGCTGCCTTTTCTTCCCCACTCTGTTGCTGGAGATAAAGGTAACGTGCAACATTTTACATTTGTTTCTGCTCTTTAAGCAACTAAACCCATCTTTATGGCAGGCAGAGTGATCAGATGACTGAAGCATTTCTCAACGTGAAGGCAGCTTGTTACACTACCTCAGCAACTAAGGGATGTCACAGAGGTGGTGTCCCTACACTCCACAGCAAGGATCCGTTTCCCCGCTGACCTAAGGACTATCTTTAGATTGCTTGTTTCCAGGATCACTGTCCTGCCTGGAGAAATGAATGCAGCACAGCAGCCCCATCCTGGCACAGGGCATCAGTAACAGCACGCCTTTGTGTCCTGACACCTGCATTTCATCCAAAAGCTGGAAAACATGTGAAATCGTGCCATCATGTGTTTCTTGTGGCCTTTACTTGTCTGGAGTGTTACTAACCTATTATTTGGGATGTTCCTGGGGAATTTCAAATGACAACAAATGCAAAGGCATTCAGACAATGTAAATCCAAATAACGGGTGAGTAACAATCAAAGTATAGTCAGGAACATTTTAGATATTAGCAGTTAATCCTCCCTTGGTATTGCTTATGCACCCATGCTCCTATTTTGGCTCCTTACTTAATTTTTCAAAACCCCACTGTCATTTTTAGATAACTTCCTCCTTTAGAAAAATGATTTAAGTTTACAGTAGCTCAGAAACAGTATTGCAGAAACTAGGAACAATACAGAGGCAAAAAGAACTCAGTAAGTGCCTCTTAAAATGCAGCTTAAAATTAAGTTATCATGAAATATTGAAAAGTAATACTGGGGGGGAAAAACCCTCCACACAGCTTCTTTTTTTTTTTGTGCTCTGAGCAGCAACTCTTCAGAGATCACTGTTTTCCCAAACTTTTGATATACTAGATAGAAAACTTTCCATCTTAAAAAAAAAAAAAGGAAAAAAAAAGAAAAAAAAAAAAGGTGGCAGCACATAGCTGCTTTTCCTACTTTTCTCTGCAGCCCATGGGGTCTGTACATACATTGCTCCTTATTCCTGGGGACCACTCATCTTAGGTAGGAGTGGGCAGGCTGCTGTGGTAGCACACTTTGGGAATCCCTGCAGTAGGCTTTGAAAAAAAATAACTTTTATGGATAATTTCAACAATAAAGAAAAAAAAAAAACCATCGCCAAGGAATGTTGTCAGACCAGAAGTGTGATACTGCATAGAGATCATACATAACAGGCCCTGCATCCCAGGACTTAAGGGGTCAAGCAGTTTGTATCAATGTAATAAATGTGAGGGAAGATGTTTACATGTTTCTCAGCAGCATGCACTTAACAGGAGAGCAGAAAATCAAACTGGCCTCCTGGAAAATCCCGACTGCTTGCTGCAAGCAGATTCCTCTGCTATGCAGCTGTGATTCAGTCCCTTGGTAAAGCAGCCTTGCACTTTGATAAAGTTTGAAAGGCAGATACAAACACTACAGGATTAGGGAGGTCAAGACTGACTTTAATACGGGTGCCTAAAGGAGCAGATGGTGGCAGCAGCAGTCATTTTAGCATTCTTGTAAATTGCTCAGTTTTGCAAGGTTTATTTAATCCTTAATCCTCACTTTGACTATTTTAGAGTATTAGCGAGTACAACCTCACTAAATATTGAACTAGGCTTTGGTTTGTTTTTTAATTATGAATAGTCCTTGGGAGTTAAAAGACAGCATTTCACAACAATTTCCAGCCTGTGCCAAGCATATTCAAGTGAGTGGGTGTAAACTGAGGCCTGCAAGACCTGTCTTAGTAAGTGCTAAAATAGAGCTGGCATCAGACACGAGTTACTTGAACCTTAACTTAGCCTTGTATCTAACAGACACGGATTTTTCCCTCTTTTGAGTTCTTCCTTAATTGTGAACTAACTATCTCTAACACAAAGGGTTTAATAGTGGCAACATATTCCCACCCTACAAGAAGTATGTTGATTTTGAAATTGCTCCACCAGCCAACCAAACTTGCCGAGGCATCAGCTGATAAGAAAACTGATAACAGCTTACTTTTCATGTCAAACATCTGACTAAATGTGCTGCTTCTTGTTTTCTGGGTATGTTTTAAAGCACTATTTTAGATCTTCAGCCAAGCATTGAGCACATTTCATTTTCTTCCATATTTGTACATACACATTGTCAGATAGACACAAACTGTAACACATAAGGAGAGGGCACATATGTACATCCTTAGGTTCAGCAGAATTAATTAGATTTGTTTGAAAGATTGGAGGCCTTCAGATCTCCTTACTAAGAATACCTATCAACGCTTATTTCTGCATTTCAGTTCTCCACTTTATGGAGTCACCATGTCTGGCAATAGTCCTGATTAAAGCTAGTGCAAAAAGAGCTGAAAACCCCACAAAGACTTGACTACAATTGTAGTCAGAACAGTGACTTTGATCATAGAGAACAGGGAACAAAAACCCAGCAGAAATCAATGGTTCAACAGCCAACAATGTACTTTTTAATGTTTAGTTGGGTTTTTTAATTTGTGTTCTTTAGGTATAAAGCACTTTGGACCTGGGAATGCAAGGAGTAGCATCTCTGCTGAGTAAAGTCTCTCAATACTCTGTCAAATGCATGCCAGTGCCCATTCATACAGTGACTGAGATGCAGTTTTAAATAAATATATTGAGGTTTGTTTTCTCCTGTTTACAACATCTCACAGACTAACTGCATTTTATTTACATTCCATTAAATTTCTGTGCTTTATCCTTTGACCTGCTATATTGTTGTCATGCAATGCTCTAGAGAACTCATGTTCTTGCCTCTTCCTCAGCCTGGGATGATGGAAGTTACTAGAAAGTCAAAACAGTGCTATTTTTAACATTCAGTATGGAGAAAGAATATCTCTTTCTTCCATAGGCTCTACTACATTCTCTAAAAGCCTTTATTTTTCACGCTTCAGCATCTACCATGTGGCAGGGACCACCTGGGAAAGCAGTAACCATTTTTATTCATGAGGCCATTGAATGAAAACAGGGAATAACCTGCAGTCTGAGGCCCTCCAAGAGACCCAAATGAAGACACATATTCAGAACCCCTTCTTTAACTCATGACTCTTCAAATGCTTTCCTCTTGGATCAGAGCACTGGAGTTATTTTTGGAGAAATTCCAGTAAACTTTGTGACACTCTCAGCATCTCAAAAAGAGCCACTGTCACTCTGACTGACACTGCACTGCACTTGGTATAGCTTGACAGAGGCAACAGATGCCAGGGAATCAGGGATGGAGGGATGGAAAGGCAGAGGGATGAGCCAGAACACCAGGT
This sequence comes from Orthonyx spaldingii, assembly GCA_013397795.1. Classification (NCBI taxonomy): domain Eukaryota; kingdom Metazoa; phylum Chordata; class Aves; order Passeriformes; family Orthonychidae; genus Orthonyx; species Orthonyx spaldingii. The sequence continues at coordinate 2,108,780 of VZTJ01002692.1, read as the reverse complement.
GAAGCAACTGAGAGACAAAATGCTTTAGTTAAATGATAGTTTAGACCTAGAATTTAGATGGATATATTTAATTTTGACTCTGCTGTCAATACCTAATCTCTGTAATTAACATGTGTTGAACAGTGATAATATACTCAGAAAAAGATCTCCTAACTGCAAAACCTTCCACTCAACTTTTACACAATTTTAATTCTTCATGTGGAAATCACACACACATCTGCTTTTTCATCTAGTCTCTCTTTTCAGACCCTTTTGTTTCTTATGCACATCCTCATTCTTACTTCTATGATGACCAAGGGTATGGAATGGCTCCTGTACAATAAAAATTACCTAAGTGGGACTCTCTGCTACAGCTGATGGAACACACAGGAGCTCTCTAGAAGCAAAAGTAACACAAAAGAGATGGACACACAATTCAGCCTCAGCATTTCTTCCAATACAAAGTCTAGAGCATAGAATAAACACTGGAATAGGTACGGTCAAGATCAGTAAGGTGCACTTTTTTATGTAACAAATAGCAACCTTGCAAAGGGCTCTGAAAACACCAGCAAAGCATATTGTGGATGCTGAATTTACATCGAGTCAAGGATTACATATTAGGCAACTTCATGGAAGAAGCTCATTGTGTGTTACTAAATACCACATCTGGCTCAGGGTAGCTTATCCTTCCATGAACTAAAAATAGTAGATATTGGGAGAGCATTCTGGGAAAATATCATAGGCTACCCTGATTCTTATTCTTCCCTAAATACCTGCATATGGCTATTGCTGCTGCTCTCCCTTTAAGAACAGGCTGAAAGCACCCAGTGTGGTCTCTCCTCCAAAAAGAACAGGAAGCATAGAGAAGGAGGGGTTTTTTTTTAAAGTATGATTCCAGGTTTTGGGTAAAAAAATCCACAACAATAAAACTCTCCAGTGACCTGGCGTCAGAGACTGAAAATAATTCATGCCTCAAACATTGATACTACAAAAGGCAACAACCAGAGATGCCTCCCTGAAGACTGGGACTTTGGACTGAAAGTCAAGCTGCTGATTAGATAAAGGGAAAGCCCTTTTGTTCAATCACCTGAAACAAACAAGGCTGGGGGAAAAGGTATGCATCCCCAAAAAGCCAAAGCCACCAGCTGCGCTGAGAGAATCATGCCCGGCTGAGTTTGGGGTGTGGGGGAACACAGCTCACAGAAGCCAGGCTTACAAACTTCCCCCGCCCCAACCGAGTGCGGTGGGGGAGAGGAGATTTTTGGGTGTGTGGCATAACCTCTGGCCAGAGGTACTGAACATCCATCCTCAACTATACAAACTGGCCCAGCTGTGTGAAACCCAACCCCACAGGCCAAATCCACGGGACTTTCACGTGAGAGGCAGCTGAGACCATCAAAGACCCCCCAAGGTGCCCCCCCGGATGCCTTGCACTACAGGACCACATGTGATGCAACAGATCCAAAGTCTGTTGCAAGAGACAATGGCAAACTCCAGGGACATGCCTAGACATCACCCGCTGGCTTGAGGGTATATTAACCCAGGGCACTCTGTGCTTTCGGGGGACCTTCACCATCAAGAAGACCGGCAGGAGAGAATCATCAGGATGCCAGTGGGACCCACGGAGCGGTGATACTCTTTTATTCTGCCTCTGTCACTTCTCTGTCCCCTCAGCCTTTTTTCCTTTTCCTCCCTTTCTCTTCTCTTTCTCTCTCTCTCTCTCATATTTACTATCAAATAAAACCCATACTATTGACTGGCATATGGTCTCGTTTGCACCTTAATTCGGGCAGAGGTATTTCTAAGAACCTAACAATTGGATCATGACACCTGGCAGGGAAGACCTCATAGCATCTATTATTTCTTGAAGGAGTCCAAGAAACCAGCAGACTCATCGCAGTGGTGCTCCAACCTAGAAATGGAAAAAGCAGCTGCTGGGCTTCCCCATTCCCAGTCTCAAGACCTTTTTTTGCCAAGACTTTGCTCCCTGCCTTCCACATCTCTTTGCAGCTGGAGCACACTGGTCTATACAGACTTTCTGACAGTGAGCCAGTGCAGCCATTCCTGTAACATTAATTAGATTAATAAAGAAACATCATATGAGACAGACTGATTGTGCTTCATTAAGCAACCAAGTTAATCACAAATATTTGTGCTGTCATTGTAACTCAGGAAAGGAGGGGAAATAGAACCATAGAATTGTTAAAGTTGGAAAATACCTCTAAGATCATTGAGTTCAACTGTTAATGGAGATAATTGAATGAAAGGGGGGGAAAAGTTTACTGTAAGTTGCTTACTGTCTGTAGCAGGCTTAAAACTGAAGTATGAAACAGATAATTTTGAAGGATTTTTGACAATTCAAAGAAAATAAGCATTTCAATGCCACCGAAGTATTTGGGTATTTTAGACAGAAAGGATAGGAACAATTCATATCTTTTTCTTAAAAAGGTTTTGTCTTGAACAAGACTGACATAAATGAGAAAGAAGAAGGGAGTAATGAAGGAAAGAAGTAGAAAGAAGAAAAATTAAAGAGTTACAAGCTCAGCATTTTTTTAAACCGTCTTTTCAAAAAGGATCATTTCTATTCTGAATGTTTGATGCACAGCTCTCAGGAAGCACCACACTCACAAAAAAGCCCCTTACTTTTTTTTGCTTTTATGTCAATGAATTTAAAAAATATCCTCCAAATATTATAAAAGGCAAAACAAATCTTTTTTTTTTTCCTTTAAATTTCTTTATTGCTATGATGAGCGCTGTAATCAAGTAAAATGGAACCACTTCTAAAAGCATTACTTAGATTTAGATTGAACAGAAAAGGGTCTGCCTGTAGGAACTGCTTCCCATTCCACCATGATGCAACAAATTGAAGACAAAAGCTTTCAGAGAGAGACACACACTGACATGCAATTTTGTCATTAAGAACTGATCTCATACTGGGCAAGTAATATTAGTGTACCTATCCCCATATCTGCACAAGTTAAACACTGAGAACAACATATACGGTGACAGGTATCATGTAACACTCTTTTAATAGCATGAAAAACAATACAAGACAGAGTGGCATGTTTGCAGCAGTGGTTCAATTTAAACTAACTGATGAAAGAAGTTGAAATTAAGTGATCAGATAACTTTTCATAATTAAATTTCAACACACAGTTTAGTTGTTCAACATTAACATGGAGTATTTTATTAACTCTCTTAATACCTTGATATTTTTACTGCTTTTCTGCCCACTCATACTTTGCATGTAATTATCTTGAAACTATGTGCCATGTCTAGTAAGCAGAGAACTTTTTATCCAAAACTTTTTCCATTAATAGGCTTTCAATTTAGCAAAATTTAATCTTAGTTTCTATTGCACTTTCAGACAAACTTTAGAACAGTGATCTTAAAATTCACTGGGGAAGTATTATAAGCTAATTAGGCCAAATTCTCAGCCCTTGTGAAATAACTTCTGATTTGGGAGGAGAGCAGGGAAAGAAAGTTGGGCTTCTTGGCAATTAAAACATCTCCCTTTAAATCTGAGACTGCAATTTCTAGATTACATATTAGATTACATGTTAATTTCAGTAGGTCCAGCACCTAAATGTAAATCCATTTACATTTGTTAACAGAACTGATAATTTCAGCAAAACCCTGTACATCTATTTTTTCCTTTCGCAGAATGATCAAGGTTGGAAGAAACCTTTAAAATAATCAAGTCCAACCATCCACCCAGCGCCACCATAATTCCCAAGTGCCACATCCAGACACCTCTTGAACACCTCCAGATGGTGACTCCACCACCATCGTCCTTGGGCAACTTACTCCAATACCTTTCCTCCTTAAGAGTTGTTGTTTTCCAAGACACAGACTGTACACCAACAAAGCTGACAGCAGGTAGGAGGGGGATTCAAAGAATGATGATCTGGTGGCACAGTTTTCCCATCTGACTATTTCAGGACCCTTTTGTGCACTGAACAACAGTTTTCTTGAAGCCTAAGCTATTTATGTGGGACTTCCAACAAGCTAAATGGGAAAAAGCATTCCCTTCGGAAAATTTCAAAAATGTACAAGTGGGCTAAAACCGAACTGCTTCCAAAGCAATTTCAGACCACATTCCCCTACACTAAAACTAGCCTGTACCTCAATTTATTTGAGATCCTACATCAAATGGTGAATGGAAAAAATAAGTGGCATCCTTTTCCATTAAGAAAATATATGCAAAACTAAATCCTCCAAGGGGCCTTACAGTCTGTGCCTGCGAGAGGCATTGAGCCTTGCTCCTGCGGAGGCACTCACTTAGAAGGCTTTAAGATGCAATCTGTAATTCTTCTATCCCTCGAGCCAAACACGAGGAAGACTGAAGGTAGAAAGAAACACCTCACACTTGCTAATCCGGGCAGGACGTCCCCGAAGCACGAGGAGGCTTCCTTCACCTTCCCGATGTGGCACACCATGCGAACCTGGGCACGCCGCGGGCGCCGGCACTGGCTCCAGGAGCACGGAACGAAGCTCCACTTTCCGCGTGAGGAGTTTTTATGTACCCGAAAGAAGAGCCCCGCGGGAAGCCCTCTCTGACCCGGCAGAAGCCCTGCTGAGCCCCGCTACCACAGGCCGCCTCCATCCCTGCCCTGCAGGCGGCGCCCGGGCCCAGCGCCGGCGGCGGCCGCTTCCCCCGGGCTGCACCAACGCAGCCGAGGCGGGGGGCGCACGGAGGCGGCCGCGGGGCCGGGCCGGGCCGGCCGCCGCCCAGGGCAGCTCGGGCGGGCTGCGATCCGTGAGGGAAACTACCTGCTGCCGGCTCGCTGCCCTCCCGCCGCCTGTGCCGGCGCTCGTCCCCAGCCGCGGCGCGGGAGGGCGATGGTTTCTCCAGGAAGCGCCGGAGCATCCGCCGGCGCCGCTGCCGCTTCCTCCCTTCCGCGTCTGTCCTGTATCGGGTCCCCGCAGCCAGCGCTGGGGTGAGGGTCCTTTGAAGAACAAAATTTAAGTTAATTTACATCTTATAATAATGACCTTTTTTTTTTTTTAATTCATGGGCCTGTCTTTAATTTTTCCATATTTTTTGCTTCTCTTTTTCCCGTCTTGAAAATACTAGTGAAATACGTTCTGATGAGAGGAAATGGGAGTGCGTTAGAGGCGCACTTTACCATTAAACCGTAGTACTTTTTCTGTTTTAAAGTCCTAACTCCGATCTTACTGCATTTACTGTATTTCTTTCTCTCCCTAGTGTCCAAAAATCAACATGTCTAGCAAAAAGGCAAAGACAAAGACCACCAAGAAGCGCCCTCAGCGCGCCACTTCCAATGTATTTGCGATGTTTGACCAGTCGCAGATCCAGGAATTCAAGGAGGCCTTCAACATGATCGACCAGAACAGGGATGGCTTCATTGACAAAGAGGACTTGCACGACATGCTCGCCTCCCTTGGTAATGTCCCTTTGCTGTTGTTCATGCTTGCCAAGCACATTTGTGCTGTAAAAACCGAAATACTGAGTTTGGGGTATGAGAGATGTCTCTGTGTGTATTAACACTACTGACATCGCTTTGTCAGTTTGAAAGCTAAACTGAGTATGAATGCCTTTACTTCTAGGAAAGAACCCAACAGATGAATACCTGGATGCCATGATGAATGAGGCTCCGGGCCCCATCAACTTCACGATGTTCCTCACGATGTTCGGTGAGAAGTTAAATGGCACCGACCCGGAGGATGTAATCAGGAATGCTTTTGCTTGCTTTGATGAAGAAGCAACAGGTACATGGGTGTGACTCAGCTGCTTGGTGGGGGTGTGACTAGGTTTTTATGTTGTTTATTTAGGTTTGTAAACAGTATGCTGATTTTTGCACCTTTATAAATTAAGTATGAGATGGTAATCCTAGATGTCATATTCTACTAAGTAATGAGAATTTGGCTTATTACTGGGTGAGAGTGAAACCTGTCTGGCTGTTCTCTGTCAGTACTGAGGACTAGTAAGACTATTCTGTGAGGCTTTGAAGAAGAGTGTTTTAACTGGGCGGTGTGTATGTTCCTCAAAGTGTAAACCAAGATGGATTTGCTCTAAGATGAGGAATTCAAATCAGTAATGTCAGGTTTTCTATGGCATTAAAAGATTATGATGGGAAACCTGTCATACAACTGAGTTTGTCCCCCCTCTGCAGTAGGTCTGAGATGCATCTGAATTCTTCAGATGTTTAATATTTCAAGGCAGGCTGTCCAGACTTCATAAACTCTTTGGAACCCTCATCTGGCTGAGTGTTCTTTAGGGCTCTGAGGACAATGTCATGCCCTCACCTGCAGCTCAGTTTGCTTTCAGATTGCAGGAAGGGCTGCAGTCTTAGTGGTCTAAAGATACTGGATGGGGTGTAGAAGACAGAAGAGACAGATTGGACTGACTTGCAAAGCAAGATGAAGGGAAAGAGTAAAACAGAGAGCTCAGTTTTACTATATCAGACTTCCAAGGTTGCGCCTGTAATATTGAAGGTAGGGCTTATGCTTTTATTTATTTATTCATCTAGGCTAAGATTCCTGAGAAGTGTGTAGTAACTGGGGATGAATCCTTAGGGCAATTGTGTTGAATTTCAGAGTATCATTACTTTGATATGTTGTGAACTTGTCTTACTAGCTCACATTGAAATTATTTAGCCTCTGTGCTAGAGATGACACTGTATCTCTACCTTTCCTCACAACTGTCCACCACAATATTTTAATTTAACCAGTCGATATATGCTCTGAACCTTTCAAAGTATATCGTTCCGTTTCAACTGCTATTTTCAGTCTGTGTATTTTTAGCACCTTTTGCCTTTACAAAGAGCATCCCCTTCCTGCTGAGGTGTAGGTAAACAGGCTTTCTGTTGGTAAGGCCTTTTCAAATGTTAATCGACTTCCTCCCTCTCAAGGGAAATCTCTTTACCATCTCCTAGAGAAGGAAGTTTTGTTAGTGGGTTAATTATTTTCTCTCCACAGGTAGTCTGACTCACTGTGCTACAGGGGTTTTTTTGTGTGCACCAAAACAAGAGTCTGAATTATAATATAAAGAAAATGATTGTGCTACCAGTTCTTTCGAAGAGAAACCTTCTGTGTCTATGTAAACAATAAATTACTAGTTTGGGCACCCATATACTGATAAGATTGATTTTAATATCTTTCAGCTCTGTGTGGTAAATGTTTTAGTCTAGTCCTACGATGATTTGAGGATAATTGTTCTACAGTCTTATGTCTTACGCCACTCTCAAAGTTTAGCCAGGAAACATGTGAGATAGTTACGCTATTTTATTGAGTTTTGATTCATATTAGTCAAAATGAAGTCTTCAAAATAGCTTGTGATGTATTTTTAGAACCTGTGTTGTGTTAATCCTTTATTAATTTTATCCCCTGATTTGACTTCTGATCAGTTTGTTCCTTTTAAAAATGTACAAGAGCATTTCTAGCTATATCAAACTCTTTTACTTTTTTTTTTTTTATTTCATGGTCTCCTCATGTGTGAAGATTTGTTATGGGCCTGATTTTCTAGCTCTACATCAGTGTAGGTCTTTTGAAAGGCAGTAATACAAATCAGATCCTATAGATGAGGATAAGGTAGTCATGCTTGTTGGGTTTTACTTACATTTCCTATAGTGCCAGCCTAGTTGCATATGTTGCTTCAGCATTACTATCATGTGTAATACTATGGAATTAGTATAAAAGTCGGATCTGTCTGCATTTGGAGTATTTTTTATCTGCTTTTTGATCCTGCTTTGTGCTGCCTGCAACAGGCTGAATCGTAAGTTTTGCTTCATTTATTTGTTACCCCCCCATCTCTGCTGAGGCTGTGTGGGAGGGAGAGGAGCCCTGTTGGCTTTACAATTTGTTGCTGATAAAACTTGTAGGATATTCCTAGTCTGGCAGCCCAGTCCAGTGTTTAAACACCTAGCTATTCAGACAGGAGCAATTAAGTCCTTGAGGCTAAACTTGCAGCCCCAAGGCCTTGCATTCTTTGAATACTAATCGTTATGTCATCTCTCATCACTGCTTGCTCTCTGTAGGACGGCAGAAATGGAATCTAATCTGTTTAGCTACCTTTTCCCTCTTCTTTACACCTGTCTGCAAAGAGAGAACTCCAAGCTTTGACCCGATTAGGATGGACCTGGCTAACTGAACATTCTCCCTGTTTTTGAAGTAGAGGATTGCTGCTAGCCTTCTTCATTTGGAGTCAGTAGCCAAGGGCTGGTCTACACTGGGATACGGTGCTGTTTTTATTAGCATATGTTGAAACACATTTTTTTTTCCCTTCCCCTAGCATACACCACCCCCATGCTAATTTGTCATGCTCACTGACTGCTTTTTGGTCCCCTGATTCCCTGTTTGGTTTTGTCTCTCTAATGAACTCTGTTTGCTTAAGTTATTCAACTCTCCAAAGCAACACTTTTTAAAATCACATTCTAATTGAATCTACATCAATTGATGTGGGTGTCTGCATATGATTTCCAGCTGTTCCACAGAGTTTACATATATTCTTTTTGGAACCTACTTCTACCTCATCTGTTCCGTTACTGATATTTCTCCAACTAAAGTTCAATAACCAGTTTCTTTCTCAAATAAAGCAACTATTGTGCTGCTAAAGGCATGGCTGGTCATATTTCAGCATTTAGCAGTTTCTGCATTCTACTGTCTACCCTTGGTTACACGTATTCTTTTTTTCATCTCTAAATTTTCCTGGAATTACTCAGCAACTGGTGGTTCCACCCATCTCTTGAAATAGAATTAGCAGAAGATACCTAGAAACTGCTACTTTTTATGTCTTTGTTAACTTCTTCAAAAAACTTCTGCTCTTTTAGCATAAAATAAATACTACATCCTACTCTTTTTTATGGAGTTCTCCACCTTTACCTCTCCACCATAAACATTTTTAATGTCTCCTGAGCTAACTTGCTCAGTCCTGTCTGAAAGTCTCCTCTGTTATAAACTCCTTCCCTGGACACTTGCCAGGAGTTCACTGTATCCACATAAACCGCCTCCAGCAACAGTGTTGTGCAGCACTGAAGAGTCAAGAGTGATTATTTAGTCCCCAGGGGAAACTAGTTTATAGAGGATGTGCAAATATATCTAATTAAGTCAAGAAAAATAGAGTTAGTTTAAGAGAACTGCTTTTATAATGAAGACTAGCAGTGACAGGAACTTGTTTTTCCACTTTGAGCCGTTGAAGATCAGGAGATGGAAATAAGTGTTATTATACCACAGCAGGTCAGGCCCCGTCTTCAAAACTCTGTATGAAATGTGTTAAACTTCCTTTCCCTTTGCACTCAAGGAATTTCTTTAGAATTCAGGTAGGGAAGCTTTCTGGGCTCTGTGCAAATGCAAATGTAATATATTACGTGTTGCACTGGTTAATTGCCCGTCTGTTGGCATGTCTGTGCTGCTGCTTTTGGAGACCCGGCTAAGAGGCTCGGCCTCCCTTTTGTGTTTCTCTCTGCCTCATGTCTCATTCCAGGATTCATCCAAGAAGACTACCTGCGGGAGCTGCTGACCACCATGGGAGACAGGTTCACGGATGAAGAGGTGGATGAGCTGTACAGAGAGGCCCCCATCGACAAAAAGGGCAATTTCAACTACATCGAATTCACGCGCATCCTGAAACACGGAGCAAAGGACAAGGATGACTGAGCAAATCCCTGGATACCTGCAGAGCGCGCCTTTAATTTTTTTTTTTTCTTCTCACTAATTTTATTTCTCAGGAGCTTTGTTTTTCTTTTTTTTCTTGTTGGGACCTTTTGCATACATTTTTAACATTCCAACTTCTTCCTCTGTGGATCCTAAGGCTGCTCAGGCACACCTGCACCTTTGTAATAAGACTGGAAAGTGTCAGGGAGAGAGAGGACAGCTTACAGTGATAGAGGTTGAGGGACAAAGATCAGAGAGTGTGGAGGCCCGGGTAAAAATGTCAGTGCTACTCGTCCTAGCTAGATTAATTATACACTTTTAATGGTAATTTTTCAAATAAATCACTGCCTACTAAGTGCATAATTAAAATTTTCATGCAAGCAGTATAGTGTTTCTCTAACAATATCTGTAAATATTTTTGCAAGTGTACACAGTCATGTTGTTACCTGTTTTTGCCTTAAAAATTATGCATAAGTCACTTAAGCATACTGATGTTTGTACTTAAGCAGCTGAGTATTTCACCTGCTACTGTGAGCATACACGATGAAGAAATTCCCACCCTTCAAATTTTAGTGTATTGTAAATTAATCATTTCTGTTCAAGACTTGCACATTAAACATTTTAAATCTTATGGATGTAGTTGAGCATGTATTTTACCAGCTCAGTGCCTCCATTTCTCAACACTGAGTACTGTATTAATACCAGCTTTAAAAAACTTAATGTAAATCCTAGTGTTTTCTTTCAAACAAGGTACCATATATGGGTAGAGTTGCTCGAGTGATGCTTACCAGATCTGTGGGGCTGCCAATATTGAATTAATGATGTTCTATTGCAACCATTTATTTCTTTCGTCTTTCTTTTTTTTCAAAGCACAGTAAGAACAGGGCTGGATGAAGAAGTAAGGTGTGGTGTCTCTGTCCTTTTCATTTTCTGTCTGAAAATGTTATTCTTGGTTTTTAAATGAAACAATATACACTATATTTTTAAGACCTCCTGTTACGAGTGGTGCTTTGGATGTGTGAGACTGAGGCATTCCTTTTTGTTCCATTTATCACAGTTGTATCCTCTATAAGTTTTTGTGGTATGGAAGGCATGGCAGATTTGCTGCAGTGTTCTGAAGCAATTTTGCCATAATCTGAATGCTTGTGGTCCTGGAGTTTTTTTGTCTTGAGAGAAAGGATGAGCAGAGCTGCTTCTGACACTTCTAGGAATTACATTGTTAATCCCTTCAGAATTTACTTTACAAAATTAAGAAAAGTAATTTGGCTGAGAGCATTTTGCTGTTTCTTGGTAGGCTGCTATTGCGACCTGAACTTCTGAGAAATGTCACTAGAGGACAGTGATTAAAGCTCCGAAGCTCCTGCTCCACCTCAGTCCCAGTGAGCTTTGCCAAGGTGTGGGAGCTGTGCACACAGGGATGACCTGATGCTGCTGCCTGTGGGGCTGTACGAAGAGCATGGAACAGAGAGGAGGAAAAGAGGCTGAACGGAACCAGAAGAAATCTGCTTCACAAATATTTTCCCTCAGTCGCTGCTTTTTTTTCTTTCTTTTTTTTTTTCTTTTTTTTTTTTTTTCAGAAAAATACATACGTTTGGAGAGGGCAGAGATTAAAAACTCGAACAAGAACTTTTGCAAGCTATCAGTGAAATCACGACCAATTTTGATGCTTCTGAAGGAAGCCAAGTCCTCCGGCCACCGGCTGAGTCCAACCGTGGAGCCTCCAGGAGGTGGCAGCACAGCTCCCGGCACGAACGCAGCTGTGACCGGCCAGCGGCTCCCTACCCAAATTTTTGTTGGTTTTGGTTTGGGTTTTTTGGTTTGTTTGTTGGTTTGGGGTTTTCTTTCTTTTAGTCCCGAAGAGCTCGTTTGGTGCATCGTGCACAGGGGAAAATATGCTCCGTTCCCACAGCAGTCCTGCTCCTGCCACAGCAACGGCTGATGCTGCCAGGATTTTTCACACTGCAGCTCTTGCATGCGCTGAATTTTTGGCCCTTTAATCAAATTAGTTCTTTACAAAAAAGAGTAAAACGAGGCCTCTGCAAGCCGTTGTTACAGGCCTACATGCACAAACACACATGTGGTGTATGTTTGGCAAAGACTGGGTTTCAAAAGGACTTATGGCCTTCCTTGTAACTCAAACCAGAGACACTGCTCCTGCATTTCATTTCTCAGTATCTCAGTGAGCGCTCTGCTTCTTTTGTTAAGATTAGCTTTGAAAAAAACTACCCCAAATTCAAATGTATATGTTTGCATAACTTTGTTTACATATGAAAGACTAAAACCTGTGATATAAACTAAACTGCTGGGGCTCAGAGTGAGGCAGCTGGTATTTACCTACAGCAATAAATGCCAATTGTTAAACCCCAGTGCTTGCTTACGGCCAGAGCAGTGTTGCTGTATAGCAACACCTATATGCCATTTGGCCTTGTGATGATGAATTGCAGTTCACTAATACTATTGTTCTTAGCCTTGCCTTCGGCAGAGTCTTGGTTTTACTCTCTCGACTTTAATGGCATTTAATATTCTCATAAAAACATGCCAGAGAGAATGATAAAAATGGATTTTTGGTGTGTAATTCAGAGGCCTGGGATTTCTCTTGCAAAGAAATTTTAAACCCCTGCTCAGCTCTGATGCAGAGGGTGCCTTAAAGTCTGTGTGTGTCTGGAACCAGTAACACTGGTTTTATAGACTAACTGCAGTTCTTAGTTCTGGCAAAATCATTCTCAGTAAGAGCCACAGAATTTTTAAATGCTCTCACTGAAGTGGGTCAGCAGAACATGAAGGCGTTTGTCGTGGGATGTTTTTCTCCTTTTATTTTTATTATTAATTCAGCTGTTTTGTAGCTAGGTCACTTGAGTGGAGGGCGGGAACAATGTGGCCTTGAATCCTCTCAGCTAGAAGAGAGAATTAAAAGTAGGTCTGCAACATTCAGGCTGAATGTTAAACCACTGAACAATTGAATAAGGGAGGGTGGAACCATCACAAGCAGCTGTGATTCTTATTGTGCCTTCTTTTTTCTTTTTTTTTTTCTGGCAAATGAAGGAGCTTAGGCAGTGATCCCAGGAGAAGGAATAAAAGAGATCCATTCTACCTTGAGAGGACTCTTTCCTGCTCTTGAAGGTGAAGTTCCCAAAAGCTATGACTCACAAGTGGGGCTGGGATGCTTGTTTCCTGTGGTTGCAGAGGCAACAGAGCTGAACCCTAAATGAGTTTTAGCTTATAAACCGTTTCCTCTCCAGGACTGTTTGTGAGAAGCCGTGCTTCGCCAGGGAACTGTCTCACACATCCTGTATCTGGCTTAACACTCCCCACACAAACTCCTGCCAGTGTAGGTAATAGCTTGTAAAGGTTCTCACTGTCCTTACTCTGAATGCTGTGCTTTGCAAGGTGCTGTGGCTCAGCACCTGATTATCCTTGAGCAACTCAGCTCTCTCTTTACTGGGGCACTCGATTTGTGAGCTGTGCTGTCTCTACATGTGAATTACAGCCCTAACTCCTGTAGGAAGGGCAGCGGTGCCTCTCCTTACATCCTCGTCAGTATTTCTTGTTGTTGAGATTCAGCGGATCCTTACTCAATGCCCTTGTTTTAATAGTTACTAATTTTAGCACCTAACTCCCCTGTCTGGGGAGAGAGCCGCATCTGTCAGTGTGGCAGGCACGCCTCACTGTGGGTAGTACCAGTGGTGTCAAGCATTCTTTGTTTAGATACCAAGTAGCCGGTATTTAATACAGCAACATCCAAATGTCAAATAGAACAGCGCTTGTTCTGAAAACCGCTAAGGTCTGGAGAGAATTCCTGTCACCAGGGTGGTAGTGTCTAAATCCTAAGCACTCGGTCTGACCTTTGTGGACTGTTTCCTAGCGGCAGGCAGGGCTTGTTCTGCTATTCAAATAACCCCAGCTAACTGCTGACTCATCTCCTAGTTCTACTCGGCACATCCCAGTGCTTAAATATAAAAATTGTTTCAGTAGCACTCTTTAGCTGTGAAAGGCAAACCTAACCAGAGTTCTTATGTAATCATCATGAGATCAGAAGTGTCATATAAACTGCATAATTAAAAACATAAAAAAGCGTTCACATGACATTAACAGGGATGCATACCAATCCCAGCAGGCTTCTTTCACTGAGTAGGTAAGACTTGCAAATTAAAGATACTGGCAGCTGGAAACTTCCTTTACAAATAACTGCAGGTCACTGTGACATTGGAAATGGTTGCAAAAAGCTACAGTGAGACCACAATCATGGCACGCTGCCCCCTCCCACACACATGCACAAGATTTCCTGGGAAATTTGCTCAGCTCCATGCCCCACAACCCTAGCAAGCTTCAAAGCTATGGGGCTGGAGTTAGTTAAAAGAAGAGTTGACAAGTTTCATGTTAGTAAGATAAGCTCATGAACTTTGTGATTCATTTTTGGAAGAGAATTAAATGGAACAAAATTACTTGCAGTTAGTTCTTGCCTATTTATGTCTTTCACTAATTCAGGGGATAAGGTATTGTATCTTTATTAGAACCTGAGATATATGTTGTGCAAAACACAAGTTATAACACAATTATTGCTATCTTGTTAGCAAAGAGGGGAACTTGATCATGCATCTAAATCCTGCCACTTTGTCTGCCCTTCTTATCTGCTAATTAAAAAAATAATAATAAAAAGGTAGCAATGCAATTTTCAATTGTCAGAAGACAACATTTCTTTCAGACTTTAAATTTTTTGTAACCTAATTGAACACAACCTTTTAACTTAACCAACAACTAGTTTTTCTGCTGTAGAAAGTCTAGATATGCAAACTGTTGTTGGTGTTTTTTAGCATATCCATCTATTCCATGGTAACTTTGCCCAGGTCGGGCACAGAACAGCAGCACTGTTACAACTGTATTTGGGGGTGCTCCACTACATGCAGACCTAAGAGGAAGGAGGAATCATCAAACTTGTACAAAATGATGAGTAAGAAATACACTGCAAAAATGCAGAACTGATTCATTTGCTGGAAGACAACATGGAGCTATCTGAACCCCAAAGAGGAGGATGAACTGTTGCCATGAAGTGCTAGTTACAACTGTGTGATAAGGAGAAAACCTACCTGATAACAACTGCAGCTGAATTTGGAAGCAAGTTGCAACGTGAATGGGACAGCAATCAGAAAACAGTGATGACACTTGTTAGAAGTATTTGGTTTTACTCTGTTCATGTTGCAAAGAATGCAGCCTGCTGCCCCTGAAATTTTCTGTCCCAAGCTCTGGACACCGGTTTTGAGTGTCTGAGTAGCCATCTAAACTAATGAAGACTAAAACACCTGAAAAGAAGATAGGGGCCAAGGCACTCAAGTATTTCCTGATGCAGCTGATCAGAGATATGACTCTCTATTTGAGCTTCCAGTAGTCAGATTTCTTCAGAGGCTGGACACTAATGCCCAGTCAACAATTTATGTAGCCCCATGCTTTGGCAGCTGACAGCAGCTTTTCCAGGGTTCTGGTTTCCATTTGATGTTTAACTCCTTTCCTCCCCTCCCCTCCTATCCTTTGTGCAAGCACTTAAATGCCTTCCACATGTCAGGGGCCTGCATGTACCCTTTCTGTTACAAGCCTTACATGTGCTGAAGGGTTAAGACCTTCAAGCAAGAAAGGCATTCCCTTCCCTACTTTGTGTACCACACCTTGGGCCTCACTTTGAGATAAGATTCAAAGCAGCTAATAAGTTGTAAGGCAGGCTTTGCAAATTTTGATGAGCAAAAATTCACCTCCAGGATTAAAGAGTATTTCAGTGGCAGCTTTTAAAATGCTGGCAAGTATCTAAATGGCTGGCAGTACCTCAGACATTTCAGGCTCTAGGGTGAAAGTGCAGATCAGACTCTTGTGCACATCTCTGGATGCACAACACATGACAGAACTGTCCTCTGAGGGCAGTGGGTGAATGGAGAAGAGGAGAAGAGTAGACTTTTGGCTGATGCTCTTACTAGTGATGCCTGGAAGATCTTACCCTATGCCAGGTTTTAAGGGCTGGTAATTATGCCTCTTCCACTCTTGATCTCAAGAATTGCTATGAAAGAGCAAGTACCAAACAAAAGAGTGCTGGCTGCTTATTTTCAAAACACTTTCCCAACTCGAAGTGTTCTTTACAGCTCTGTGATTGACTGGATTATTCCTACCTAGGACAGATTCCCTGTTCACACACACCCTTTGCTGGAATGTTTTTGTTACCTACTGGTGGTTTGTAAAGTGACTATAAAAGCAAGGAAAGCATTTGGGAGATGCTGTTATTATGAACAAGTTAGGGTGTGTTTATTTTAGTTATTTCTTCTCCTTCCAATTTCTCCATGCCTCCCTTAAGCCTATTAACAGACAATGCTTCTACAGGCAAAGTATACTGAATTCAGTGAGGCTCACCTAAAACGGCCATTTCAGCAACATTATTCAAGTTTCCAATATTTATCTTGGAATAAATTGACTCATTTCTTGACTCTGCTGTTCTTAGCTTTGGGGCATGGGGTGGGGATTTTTTTTTTTTTAATCTTCTTGAGTTTTAGCCTCTAATCACTATTACATTAATGACTTGCCTATACAGTTTGCTCCATTTTATCTCTGTTGCAGATGATATTTTCATTTTGTGAATTTCCTTGCATTTCTCTGCTATATGCTGCTGATGTCAGACACCTGTGACATCTGGGCATGTTCTTAGATGGTCCACAAAAGTTCATTTCAAGCTTTTGTTCCCAAAAGCTATGGAGAAAAAGCACTGTATAAAATCTGTTTAGAACAGACGTTGGTTGGGGGTAGGAGGTGAGAAGTTTTATCCCTGGAAATAAAAGCAATGTGGCATGAAGGTATGTGTAATAGGGGTTCCTTTTAATGAATCGTAGCCACTTAGTTGACTGAAGACTTTAAATTGGTGTTTCCCTAAAGTAAGTAATTAACTTTCAACACAGAAAATTAAATTGCCTAAGATTATTACACAGCTATCTGAACAATACTTCTAGTGTCTTGTTGCTTTTATTGCTTTTTTGCCCCTGGCATTTTTTGTGTAATCATCCAGACACTATGAGACATATTGATTAAATAATTTGGAACACTTTGCACAGTACAGTCTTGTTTTATATAATCTTATGCAATATGTTATTATTCTAGCCAAGTACTAAGTAAGAGCAGAGTTAAGAGAGAAACTTCGGGCAATGCCAGTCTGTCCTGTCATCCACAGTCAGAAGTAGTTTGGACTCCTGAAACAAACTACATCTTTACTGGGAGAAAGACAGACAGACTCCTGAGTTGACTTGAATAGATATTTTTATATTAGGCTGAGCATATTTTCTTGTAATACACTGAAAAAATCTGTTTGAAGAGCAACTTCTGTGCCAGTGCTCCCAGAGTCAGAGAAGTGAACAGTTCTCCATGTTTGTACAGTGTCAAGCACAATGGGGATTGGTGTGTGAGTGGGAAAATTAAATGTCTTATGGCATTTCCATGATAAAAGTTATAAGCACTTTTTCAGTAGATGTGACAAAAGCTATGTTTGAAGGGCACTGGGCCCTCTCTAACTCATTGGAACATCAGTTTCACCTCTGGCTTGGCTAGGCTGATTTAGCAGCTTTCTGCTAGCAAGGTTCTAGATAACAAGTGGCAACAAAAATATTCCAAGGCTGCCTTATCCTTTCTTATCCCACAACCTAATGACAAAAGGAGACAAATGTACCCTGGTTGCTAACTCCATGTTGTGCTTTAATCTTGCATTTTGGCTTATGTTGTCATCAAGTTGCTAATCATCATTCTGTGATACCGTCTGCACAGCTCCTCCTCGCAGCTCTGGGCTGCATTACATGGGTGCGGTATCACAAAAGAGCAAACACAAGCACTGGCACCTGTCGATAACTTGTTTAGAGGGAAGTTGTTCCTTTTGCCAGCCAGTGAAACATCAGAACTCCAGGCCACTAAATAAATGCTATTATACATCATCTGGGCACCATATGGTCTGCGTGCTCTGAGTGCAGCTGAGCCACAGCCCTCCAAGCAGTCGGGTGAGAGACCTGGCTTCAGCCTCAGCAGCTGTGTGCTTTAGCAGCAGTAAGGCTTCCACATCAGTGTGCTGTGAAGAGAATCAGGGAAAGCCTCTCAGAAAGTACCAGAAGGATTCTGTTCCCCTGTAGAAGTGCTGAAGTTTCTGCCGACCCTTCCAGGGTACAGTTCTGCACCCTGGAGTATCTGCTGCTCTGATACCCCCTCAGAGAACTCATCTTCTACTCCAGTAACGGAAGCTGTGTCTTAAATAATCTCATCTCATCTCATCACATCTCATCTCATCTCATCTCATCTCATCTCATCTCATCTCATGCAGCTGTCATTACGTCTTGCAAAAGAAGTCCACTCTGCATCGGACTCTTGCTTTGGCACCGAGCTTGAATGGACAGAACTGACACATGTGGACAGCTGGAGGTGGCTGGGCTAAACGTGTCAGCAGGCTGAGCCCTTCCACTGAGGGAAAGAGGAAACGAGGTCTGAACCAATTCCTAGAGTAGCACCAATTAATGAGTTACTAAGAGCCCTCAGAGAGGTTCCCAGAGGATCTCACACTTAACCCAGGTAATTGTAGCTGCAGGTGGCTACAGGCATGAATCATGTAGGTGAAAGTAGTGCTGAAGCCTCAGCAAGACTGGTTTTATAAGCCTAGGAACTCAGCCCAACTACTAGTCCACTATTTTATTTACCTTACTGGCAAGACACCCTCAGTCCCAGCACTAATAGCTAGCCAGAGTAGAGCATCCTATTGCCATTTGAAACACTGGGACTGGGACAAGCTGTGTTGGCCAAACCCTAGCCTACAACCATACAAGTAAATCCAGTATGCATACAAGTTTGACAGGGAAATTTTGGCTCTGTGTCTGCAACTCACTTTTTAACGAGTGAAGATCTGTTTCCATCCCAAAGTGTTTGAAACGTACTTCTGTTTTTGAGAACATGAGATAATTACAGTAACAAATTATTTCATCATCTACCAATAATATCTTGTAAGCATGGATACATAGGATTTGCAAAGGAACTTAAAACTTTCAGATTTCATAGTGAACCTAGCCTTCAAACTCTGAACAGAGTGAACTGTACTTTCCTTGTCCTAACTGCAACATGCCTGATTGTCTGGAGTGATCTTTTGATTTTTTTTCCTATAAGACTCACAACATAGCTAATGCTCTAGGCTGAGCTGAACAGCTTGATTGTTATTTCCAACCTAAAGCCACATTTGGTCTACAATATGATTACGTCCTTGGGCCTAACTGGTGTCCTACTCCTTCAGAGCCTGAGTCCAGCAGTATGCTGAATGTGTTTAGCAAGGGTAGACAGCATGGAATTAAGCACAAGAGCAGTGGCATCTCACACAAAATGGCAACTGATTATATTCTTGCCTTTTGCATCTCAGCTCAGTATCTAGGGGTTGTATATGGCAAGATAAGACCTGACTGCAATTTCCTTTTGAGCCTGAGAAGGCTCAAGGATCTTATAGCAGAAGCTCTTTTACAATGAGAGCTTTTTCTACTGTTCCTGTTTAAGCTGGACTTTTAAAAGAGGGTCAAATTCATTGGAGAACAAAGAAAAGACAGAAAGAGGCAGCATATGTGCCTGGCTCTGAAACTCAAAAGTTTCTAGAGCACTTGGGCTTCTTCACTGTGAGGCTGGGAGACTGAACTGTTATGGGATAATGACTCAAAACATTCCTCCATTTCTGGGGATGCCAGAGTGCTTTGTTGAAATGGAGGAGGTGAACTTTTGTGTGTATAACTGCTAACCTCTGATCTGATAAGACAGAGGGTGAATGATGGCTATGAGTGAGACAGGAGCAGGATCCTGTGGCGATCATGGTGCCTCTTGTCATGGTAATTTTTCCTCCCTTGCACAAACCACTAGGTTGTGGGACTCCCCCTCCTCCCCCTGGGGACATTGACGTGTGGCCTGAGGGTGTTGCTCTCTGCTGATGGGCCATAATGGGCCGTAATTGACCGGACTGCCTGGTGTGATGCACAGCTGTGTTGTCTTCCAAAGTGTGAAGGACTCCCAAAGGGTCCCATGGGCCACATAAATACATCATCCAGTGTGAAGCTTCCCATCCAGCCCCAGGGGAGGGAGCTGGGCGTTCCCACCTGAAGAGGAATATAAACCAAATAGATTTTGTGTTCTGTGAATTTCCCCAGGATTGTCCCTACCACCTGATGGATCCAGTCTGCTGCCATCGCTTTGACCAAGACTGCAACCTTCACACATCGAAATTGCAACAACCAAGTCTCTTTGTAAGGCTTACGGTGGTGAGATCTTTCTAATTGTATCCTTTCCTTCTCTTTCTTATACATTTTCGGAAGTGATATTTTCATATTGTCATATCTCTAGAGATATTAACAACCAAAATGGCTGCATACCTGTTTCCCTTTGCAATCAAATTGTTTTAAAATAAACCCTACATATGTATATTTGCTAGCACCAATGACTCAGCATCATTTCATTCTAATCTACTTCAAGAGATTTATTAACAAGAACCTGGTCTACCTGGGCTTGAAGAGACGGGTCGTAACAGAGGACCAACTCAGTTTGTGCATTTTGTTCAAGCAAAAATTCCTCATAAGAAGTTAGGCCTGCCTTCTCTCCTAGGAAATGCCCTTATTAAACTGGGTTCAGAATTATTTTCTCTTTTCCATTTTCTTTTTTACTTTGTACACACCGTTTTTATTGGCATTTCTCTTTGTCCAGTTAAGATATTTCCCTTCCTAGTATGATGGTTGACACCAGTCGCATTTTTGCATATAAAATTTTTCTTTCTATGGCTAGTACTGGTGAAGTACAGATGCAAATTTCATAATGTTTCATTAGTAATTATGGCAGTTCCTAACAGGGTCTGAGTTATTCAGGATTATTGCATTTTAAATATATCCTGCTTCAAGGAATACATGATTCTCATTTGTGGAGGTCTGGTGTACAAATAGATGTTATGATGGGATGCCAGGCTTGAAAGGTGGGTCCACATGAACGTCATGAAGTTCAACAAGGCCAAATGCAAGATCTTGCACCTGGGTCAATTCCAGGCACAAATACAGGCAGGGGACCAAATGGATTGAGAGAAGTCCTAAGCAGAAAGACTTGCAGGTGTTGGCTGACATGCACTTGCAGCCCAGAAAGCCAACCGTGTCCTGGGTTCCATCAAAAGCCACATGGCCATCAGGTCGAGGGAGGTGATTCTCTCCCTCTATTCTGCTCTTGTGTGACTACACCTGCAGTGCTGCATCCAGCTCTGGGGTCCTCAGCACTGGAAAGACATGGACCTGTTGGAGCAGGGCCAGAGGAAGACCCTGAAGATGATCAGAGGGCTGGAACACCTCCTGTGAGAACATGCTGATAGAGCTGGTGTTGTTCAGCCTGGAGAAGAGAGGGGTCTGGGGAGATCTTACAACACCTTCCAGTACTCAAAGGGGGTTTGCAACAGAGTTGGACATGGCCTTTTTACAAGGGCATGTACTGATAGGACAAGGGGGAACAGCTTGAAACTGAAGGGCAAGCAGGTTTATATTAGATATTAGGTAGAAATTCTTTACTGTGAGAGTGATTATACACTGGAACATGTTGCCTAGAGAAGGCTGATCCCTGAAAGTGTTCAGGTTGGATAAGGCTCTGAGCAATCTGGTCTAGTGAAAGGTGTCCTTGCCCATGGCAAGAAGGTTGGAACTGGATGATGTTTAAGGTTTCTTTCAACCCAGACCAGTCTGTGATTTTATAACTGGGGAAGAAAATTTACGCAAAAATTCTCCCACTGGGGCAGGGTCACAAGGCAAATCTGGACCTGCAATTCCTGGTAAAACTCCAGCAAAGTACAGCTCTTACACATTCTCTGTCTTGATCTGCCCCCTCTTCAAACAGTCCTTAAACATTCAACAGAAAGATGGCCGAAGTCCCATACAGCAGGTACAGCCTAGGCCTACGACATGTGGAAAGCTGTGGATGAGCTCCTCAGACTCCTAGAATGATTTTCAGTGCCAAAGCACCCAAAGCAATGTTTTAATCCCAATTTAGAGAATTAGCATTTGTCAAGCCTAAATGACTGTAAAAAATTGGGGAAGAGGGGGTGGTACATAAGAGCGCACCAAATCTGTGCTATACACTGTGCATGCTTCTACTCAGACCTGTGCCTGACCTCACCCTCAGACACCATTATTGTCATTTTTTTATCAGTCTTGTCTCTCTCAGGACAGCTGTTATGCCACAGCCCAGGCATACCAACACACAGGACTCCATACCTTTAAGTAACACAGCTTTTCCATACACAGGTTTTCCCTGCCCTAAACTCCCCAGAGTGTCTCTCTGGTACAGCACTAATTTGAGAGGGGCACTTTCAATACACTCCCATTGTATCAGCTTACCATAAGAGAGAAATGACAGGACAGTGACCACACATTGTAGAGAAAGGGGTTTACAAGTGCCTGGGTGAGTGAAGTCATGTATTCACCCTGTTCCATTTTTTTCAGATATGGTGCTTAGGGTTTGTAACATTGCAGCAGGCTGTGTAGGTCCTCTATCAATGTTTTTACAGTGTACTGTGGGAGAATTCATCTCTCCCACCCCAGATCCTGGCAGAAGTAGCATGGGTATGGCAAGTCATGAAAGTGAACTGGCTCTGGCTCCACATTTGTGGTAAGGCATTGATCCAGTGGTTCACTCTCCAGGGTATAGGTTGTGCAATAAGCCTGCTTGTCTGCAATTCTCTTTATTTTAAATTGTCTAGAATCAGTACATTGAGCCTATTTTGCACTCCAAATAGATCCACCTTCAGCTGTCTGAACCAGGCAGCCCTTTTCATATCTGCTGCATCCCAATACATCCTGTGTTTAGCTTTGGTGCTATGCACGTCACCACACTCCCCTTCCCCTGGCACACTTTGATTCCTCCTCTTTCTTGGGCAGCCTATTCCAGTGCCTGACTACCCTTTCAGTGAACAATTTTTTCCTAATATCCAATCTAAATCTCCCCTGGTGCAACTTAAGGTTATGCCCTCTTGTCCTACGTTATTACCTTGGAGAAAAGGCTAACCCCCACCTGGCTACCACCTCCTTTCAGGTAGTAGAAAGAGATGAACTCATCCCTGAGCCTCCTTTTCATGATTGCAGAGGAGAAAGAATTAGAACCAGACATCACAGTCTGATATGACGTTTCTGGGCTGCCATGGAAAAGAAGTTATGGTATTGAAAGGGAATCACTATGGACTAACAAGGAAGATGTCTGCATAACTAGTACATACGCAATAATCAGTACACAAGGCTATACCAAGTTCAAGAACACATAAAAACTGTCAAAAGAAAGGAAAACATTAGTAATAGGCTATTAATGATGCACTGTGAAATATTAATAAAAGTTAAAATTAGTTTCAGCTGTATTTTGTGAAAACCCTAGAAAGATGAAACAAAGGTGCTTTCATGATTTGCTTGCTGAAAAAGGAGCTTTTGAGATTCAACAGGAAGCAGTTGGACTGTCAACATGAAAGGAGTGATTGATCAGAGGAAAGTGCAGAAGGGTTCCCACTACAGAGCAAGCTCAGGAATTCTGTGCGATTGGCAGTAATAGTGATGATGGAGGGCCCAGACCAAATGTTATGGGGGGTTCTTAAGTGACAGGAAAACATAAGGGTCTACTGGGATGAGTCAGAAGGAGGAAAAGTAGTAGTAGTAGTAAAAGCTGAGGGGGAGGGGTTTAAGGAAGGAGAGAATTTAATAAAATGATCAAAATTCTTTGCATGTGGCTCAAGGAAAAGGCCAAATGGGAAAGACAAACTGAGTAGAGAGATAAAAGTTACTGGTATTGGAAAAGGAGTTGGAATTATTAGTGTCTTCTGATAGCAGTGAATGACAGAAATTAGTGGGTTGCTGACAGCAGCAGAGAGTAATGTGGCATTCGTATATGTGACGGATAAGGAAAGATCACATTTTCTACTTGAGGATCCCAAATTACTTAATGCTGCAATACCTCAAGGTTTGGAGAAATTTCTGGTCTGGAAAGGAGATACCAATAGGCCAGATATAATTGTTCAGGTTCATAATGGCTATAGAAGAAAGCTTAGCAAGAGACTGAGCAAGATGGTGAAATCTGGCTGAAACAGGAACAGTATGTTCGGAAAGGCACTGGATGGCCACTTTATGAGTATGAGATGATGGGAAAATGTACAGAACACAGGAACATCAGGTAGCTGAGCCCAAGAGTGGTTTTGGGAGACAAGCAAGAGAATCATTCCCTGCAAGGGCAAGAACAGAACTGACTGAAGTGGAGTGTAATCAGATTGAGGCAAAAAAAACCCACAAAAGAAAATTCAGATTAAATCACAGGTCATTTCTGCTGATTTGCTTCATTGAGAAGTTTACTTAATATTTCATGTGGAAATCAAGAGTTTACATTTATTCCACTCCTCTGTGGTCAGTTTTAGCAATGTAACCCCAGAACTCAGACAGCCATTTCAAATAAAAAATAGAAAACTTCCTGGAAACCAGAAGTTTTGCTAGCCATATGGTTGGCACAACCCATTCAGATGTGTAAACAACTAACATGCACAAAAAATAAAATAACATCTTCAAGTTAAAATTTTGTTTTCTTTTGTTCCCTGCTGCTTTTTCTATGTAGAACATAGGTGTATAGATCAAGCCTCCTCTTTTCTCTCTAATAAGCAGGGTCGTTGTGTTCTGCCCCTGGGACCGAGGATGAAGGCAAGGAGAGCTAAAGGCAAAGGTGTGTGGGGAAAGAAAGCATTATCAACTGCAGGGTGCCAGCAGATAAGAAGAGGAAGGGAGGAACAGCTCATGGAGTTCATAGTTCGGCAGTGCTGCACAGGGCACACGTCCAGGGGAGGGACCAGGTAAGCACACATGGCCTGCGGCCAGGGCAGCTGGGTTGGGAAGCAGCCACAAACTCCTGCAACTGGTGAGTGATGGTGACAGACTCCCCTGGCAGGGATGGCACTCCCCTGTTTCTAATTTTTTCTAGCTTTGCCTCTTGAATTTTTTTAAGCAGTATGTCATCCTTACTCACGCCAGATTCATTCTCGCCCTGGAAGTGACTCTACCGATTCCAGTTCAGATGTTAACTGTTTGGACACAAATGTGTCATATAGAGCACTGAAAGGTAGACTTGTGACCTAAAAGAGGCGGGGTAAATATTTTATGCACCAAAGGGTTTCCTGTGTGTAAGTTTTATTGAGGAATGCTGTGTCGCAACATCATGACACGACTAAGACCAGAGCATCGGGTGTTGGTGAGCACTGTGCTGTTATCCTGCTTGGGCTTTCAGAGGAAGAGAGACCAACACCACCAGTAAGGTCCTGCAGCAGCTATTCACAAAATACACAACCAAGTCCAGAAACAGTGCTTCTGAGGTGGCACCCAGAACTGGATCAGGAACTGCCTATCAGCATCTGTTCCCAGAGGACCTAGCACAGTGGGACTTCTTCAATAGAATGCCTCCTCCGTTCTTAATGGATGAAAATATTGGACCCCATGGGCTCTGCTGGCTCCCTGCTCCCTTCCACATTCCAAATAAGAATAGGAATCATCCTGAGAGAAAATTAGTTATGTGGGCTGCTATTGCTGCCTTTCAGGGAAGGGAAACAAGCTAAAAAGCCACATAGAAGCTGAAATTGAAACTGAGGAGTTTCTGTCTGGGTGCCCTCTGGAGCTTGTATCACTCATTCTGATTAGAAAGAAAAACATTTAATATACATTGAAATATTTTTGGCAAGAACAGGAAAAAAATATGCTATATGATGGATATGGTTTTAATCACACTTTGAAAGTTTGGCTGAGCAGAACAGCAGCAGCAAAATAGTTTGCTGTTTAAGCTATTCCCCTCATAAACTTAAAATAAGGCTTTTCTGCTTAGCTAAATATTAAGATGACATTTCACTATAAGTTCAATCAACTTCCAAAGTTGCTCTCTCTTTACTAAGAAAGCTTCTAACTTACACATTACAACAATGACGGCTAAAAATAATCTTGATCAGTCACTCATGGATCATCTCCTGTTTATTCAGATGTTTTCCCAGTATCTTTACCCTTCCTCATAACAACCATCACTTTAATGCAGGAGCTCTTTAATGGTGACTGATAAATGGGAACAGAGAAAGAAAAGGTATTTTTCCAAGGAATTATTGCACAGCACTTGAGCTGCAGCAAGTACTCTGTGTTACAACATGTGCAGCAAAAGCCATATAGCTGAAATTATTTGCAGATCTCCATTTTAAATACCAATTTCACATACTTGAGATGTCCCATTTGTGGTCTGAGTCCAAAGAAGAAATATTTCTCTTCCTTTTGTTTGAAAATTATTTCTATCTCAGACTGGAAGTATTTTGTTGCTGTCAGAGTTCATGCTGTTCTTTAAACCGTGGATGTTGTGGATAACAAGCTGGACAGAACTGTAGCATACCATTTATTCTGGTGAAGATCTCTGAACTTTAGAAAAAGAACTGGCAAAACAGGGATCCAAATATTGGGTCTGGACTGTTCCCATTTGGTCAGGATATGAGCAGTTTTCCCTTTTTATTTGCATACTCACCCTGGAGGTTGGGTTTCTTAGTCATTCTTTTATACATGCAGCATGTAAAACATGTTACTTACCAAATCACTCTGACTCACTAAGTCCTGTCAGTTCAAGGCCTCATCTATTATACATCTGACCAATCTCACTGGAGTCCTATTTCATGGCATAGCTAAAAGCTCCTCTTTCATTACAAGTCACGACCATGGCAAAAATCCAGTTGCATGATTTGGCAGACGGATCTTCTGATAAAATTAACATGATTTGATAGCTGTGAGTACATATTTGCATCTCCAAAGCAGAGAAAGTAATGTACAAGGTAAATATTACTGTTGCTGGATGCACTATACAGCACAGGCCAAGGTACTGAATACAGAATTGGCTTTCCCTTTCCACAGGCACCTAGTTTAAGAACATAGAGTACCAAGGTAATCTTCAATGTATCCACTATTCCTGGGCAAAACTTCTTGAATATATTACACTGCCGTTCTACTAAACTAGCATTCTGAACCTAGGCAAACACTTCTTCTACAACTTTTATTCAAAAGTTTTCCATCAAAATCCTGTTGGTGGTGGGCAACTAAATATCTTTTCAAGGAGATTAGTTTTCTTTAATAAAACCGAAGATTTTTTCACATAAAATTGAAAACACCCATATCAAACCTGGTATTTGGGAAATGCACTTGAAACAGGAATCTGTATTTTGTGAGTGCCGCTTTCATGGAGTCATAAGACCATGGGATGATCTGGATGGGACCTTTGAAGGCAGAATCATAGAACTGTTAATCTTGGAAAAGACCTTTAAGACCACCAAGTCCAATCATCAACCTAGTACCATCACAATGTTCACCATTAAACAAAGCCCTCAAATGCCATATCCACACGTTTTTGAACACTTCAGGGATGGTAACTCCACCACTTCTTCCCTGGGCAGTCTGTTCCAGTGCTTTATAACCCCCTCCGTGAAAACATGTTTTTCTAATATCTAATCTAAACCTCTCCGGGTTATCTAGTCCAACATTTTCAATTGAACATCTTCAACTTTCTGATCTGAGAAAGCCCTGCACCCAGAATATCAGGACACACTAAATCAGAAATCCTCTTCTGTGTGGAGCTTGAGCTCCCCTTCAGCATTTGCCTCATGGTTCTGCTGGGATAGTCCTCAAATTGCCTCAGCCACCCTCCCTTCCACAGCCAGATGAGGCACAGTGGTCACAAGCTGCATGTTGCACCCTGAAGGTCCATACTGGGGAAGACCTGAGTATAGAGCAGGGAATTCAAGGGAACTGAGGTTTTGAGTCTGTTGCAATGCCATGGGACTGGATTCATCTCACAAACCACTGACGAGGTTGCTGCTGGAACTGGGCGTGCTGGGAAAAGTGGACATTATCTCAATGGGGTGCTGCTGAATTTGTTGCTTTGGCTGCTCTAGTAGAACCTCCTACATCACAACTGCATGCGAAGCATTCCACCAGGGAATGTAAAAACTTTCATACCCACCAGGCCAAACACTCAGTGTAGGTCTGTAGAAAAGAGCCATATGCCTGTGAGACCTGTCATGCTTACATGGAGTCACCAATTCAGGCCCTGTTACCCTCTTTCAGCTCTGGCAAAGGAAGAAAATTCCCCCTATTGAGATGCCACTGTTGCTTTGCCCTTCTCACAGGAGAGAAACCACCGACAAGATCATCCCTGCTGTGGAGGAGATCCCAGTGTGCCCAGTGAAGGGGAAGCTCCGGCTAGGTGGGTTTCTTCCAGACCTGCTCCCTCCACCATGCAGTACAGGCGCTCCTTCAGCCAGGCTGCATGTGAGGTGTTCCCAGGCAGCTGTCCTGGCTCTCGCTGAGCCACAGACCTCTCTCTCTAGAGCAGGGGGGAACACTGCTTGTAAGGTTTTGCCTTGCATTAAAAAGGTTTGCTGTTATTTTGTGACAGTTTCAGCCCCCTTTTCCCAAACATTTTCCTGAGCAACACCCAACCTTCCTGCCCACCCCCAGTAAAGCTGTCCCTGCTCAGGGATACTGAGACCCTCCCAAGGACCGTCCTAACTCTACTCTGCTGTTGCCAA
Organism: Orthonyx spaldingii; assembly: GCA_013397795.1. Classification (NCBI taxonomy): domain Eukaryota; kingdom Metazoa; phylum Chordata; class Aves; order Passeriformes; family Orthonychidae; genus Orthonyx; species Orthonyx spaldingii. The sequence continues at coordinate 2,080,582 of VZTJ01002692.1, read as the reverse complement.
GACAAGGAAAAAAACTCTTAAATTCAAATCATTAAATCAGGCCTAAGCTTCAACCATACTTATTTTAAAACATTTGTAGAAAAAAGACAAGTAGAGAAAGCATGCAGTATTTGTCAGCATAAACTGAAGTAAGCACTGAAAAGAGAATTGTGGAAAAATACGTTGTACTTGCTGTGGTTTGTGCCACATCCTGATTTAATTCAACATGTCTGAAACAATGCCACTAAATCCACTTTGCACTTACCCCAAATAACTGAGCAAATGAAGATCTGGAATGAAATGGAACTACATTTTAAATTAATCATTAGAGTTAGTAGCACAGCTGAAAGTATAATCCCAAAAACTTCTTCTCCTTCCTTCATATCACACTGCATTTTAAACATATCCAGACAATGAAACTATTGCAGAGTTGTGCAATTCCTTAGTTACAGAAATATAGCTTTCAGAGACATGAGCTTGTGCTTTGATTCTTCAGGGATTACTTATTTGGTAGCAGTTGGTTTTTCTCTGGAGAGCTCTGTGCAGCGCTTGGATCCATCAGGTGATATTGCTCTGTGTACTGAGCAAGTACTGCCTGGTGGTTTTGTCCAAAAAGGTTGCTCAGCTTCCCACTGCCTGCCAAGACTTGAATAAAGCAATTGCTTTACTGAGCTTCTGTCCATGCTGCAAAGCCTATACATCTTACTGACTTCCAGAGTCTATAAAAAAATGCTCCCAGAAGCAAAATCCCCCAACTGTTAAATCCTTGTGGAGAGAAAGGGGTATGGTGGTGTCCACCAAGCTTAATGTGATTGTATCTATAGTTGAAATGAACTCAGGCTTTTTTCTAGTCACGCTTTCAAATAGGTCAGGAAGCATCTGCGAACAAGAATAAGTGTGTCTTAGAAACAAGATCCTAAAAATCTACAAATAATTATTTAGATCTGTTTATTCCCTGAGAAAGCGAGACACTTTCATGACTGTTTCAAGCACCATTTCACTTTTTCTTTTGTTATTTTCATTCTAGAATGACAATACTGGGACACATATAACTAATTCATTCCTGTTTCATTCACCAACTCCAGCTTAACATACAGAAGAAAACAGACACAACAGAAGAACAGAAGAAAAGACACAACATCAAGTGATACTAGATGACTAAGCACAATGGATTTCTGCAACAGCTGCTAACACTACATGTAGGTACACTTTCATGATTTGATGTCCTCAAACCTATCCTAGGATCACTCCATAGGTATGCCACTGACTGAAGCAAACTCCTGAAGTCCTAAAGCAGAAATCTTCAACCAGACTCTTCCTCCAGCACAGTCACCAGGATAACTGGACTCTGCAGGTCATCTCTGAACCATCCCTAAGATATACACAGTGCTCACAAAAGCCAAACCAAGACTTTTCTCCCTGTATGTTTAGCACTTAGCTTCTCATGTTAGTTTAGTGGTTAGAGTATTTACAGCTACCATGAAAGATCATGTTTCAGGCCCTTAAAATGGAATTTAACCCAGGGGTCTGTAACTCTGTGTAACACAGGCTGCTGGGTAAGTCTCTTTTAGGTAAACTGTTTAATAACTTTATATAGTTTTGTATAAATAACTACACAACCGTTAAAGCAAAGAAACAAAGCACACTCAGTGACAATGCAGCTGAGTGAGAGAGGAATTAATTCTCTCTCTCTGACTTGATAAATATTTAGTTACAAGAGACTGGAAGAGATCTCTTACAGAGCGTGCAGGAATCCAGTAACTGGAACATTCCCTTGGGATGTGTGTCACTTTATGACTAAGCAGCATATGCTTGTTCTAGCTAATGACTGGCATTACCTCTCAATGACCCTCCTGATTTAAAGATCATGTCTTTTAAATAAAGAAAAAAGTTTCCACAGTGTGGTAGGGAAAGAACTCCAGAAGAGAATGATGACAGAGAGAGATATTACAGCCTTAAGTGTTACGCAGGACTTGAACAGTCCTCATCATACTGGAAATCACAGCTGTTCCTGTTCCCTCCTGATTGCACAGCCAGCTCAATATAGTGACTTGGAAAATCAGCAATCCTTCCAAAAGGTTTTTTAAATGCAAGAGCAAGACTAGACACCTACTTACTGGTGGAGGGAGCCAATGGTCCGAATTGAAACTGAAAAAATTTGTAGTGACTGAAGACAAGGAACATGTTGCTTAACAGTCACCAAGACACATGTGAAACTGAATCCTCAACAAAGAGGTGGTAGAGGCGAAATCTTCAAAAATGAAACTCCTTAGAATCCTACAGTGTTTGAATTTGAGCAGAGGAAACTAGCAAAGATGATCTGAAAACATTAAAGTTTCTAACAGTCAACTTAATTTTCTTATCCTTTCTCCTGCTGTGTTGGAGATAAACTCCTGAAGCAATTAATTCTTCCTCTGGAAAATATCAAAATCAATTTCACCCAAGTTTAACTCTTCTAAATTGTGGTGTTTTCAGTATGATCTCTAGGTCACAGATCAAGGAGAAAATGGTGTGCCACATAAAGGCATGTTTGACTCAGACCTCTGGATCACTGATTTTTATCAAATGACCCGTGGGTGAGACTTGATCACAAGGCATCCAAAATGGTTCTAGGCACAATGTAAACAACTTTCAGTAAACAAACACATGCAGATACAAATAAACATGAGGGGTAGAGGGAATCGTAGCAGTCAGGTTAGAGGTATTTTTAATTTGGTTGTAAAGGACCAATCCATTCCAGCAACGTTACACAAAATCTGTGTCCCACCAGGGTGACACCTGACATGACTCAGCATTCCCTAGGCTGTTCTTTCCATGTGGGACAGCCAGGCAGGAGCTAGTGTACACACTGTTCAGTTTCCCACTTGGCATGAATGAAGAAACAGGATGTAGAGTGCAAGCATATCATCACGTGTATTCATTCCTTAAAGTAAATTCAGCCCAAGCCTTCCTTGGACAGAGTCAGGGTTAGGGATTACGCCAGGGCTGACTGCCCAGTCAAACAAATACCATTTACAAAGCTAGACTTTGCACTTCAGTGAATGCAAAGATGACCAGAACTAAGAACTCAGGTCCCAAAATACTTTTAAAATTGCACAATCACTCTTTCTAATGGGATAACTAGATTTAACCAAAACTTTCCTCATTAATCCACTGTTTTGAAAACAAACAATACTGGCACCAAAGAAGAAATATTACAGGTCCAGTGTTTAATTCCTCTAGCAGGGCAGTTCCACCTCAGGATCCTGGCTGAATTATGACACTTACCAGGGTGCTGTAGCAACATGGTATGTGGTTGTTTTTAGCTTATCAAAAGGAGACAGAATGATTTAGCTTAAACCTTTTTCCTGAAGGTTCATGCTAACACATTTTACCTTACACTTCCTATAGCCCAACAGCACATAAGCAGTGGCAGTTACCACAACACAGCTGACACACAGGAACTCTTTGAGCAAAGAAATTCAAATGTGTTGCCTTTACCCAGATCTCTGAACTCTGGTCTCTTAAAAAGAACACTTCTCAGAAAAGCTAATGTAATTATTTTCAGTAAAAATATTCCTTTTTTATCCTCTCCTCTTACTTCCTTTTTTTTTTTTTTTTTTCTAAAATGGTGAAATAAAAGTTCATGAAGGAAGTACTCATCTGGTGCATGATCATTATAGCCTTATCATAACGCGTTAACACTGAGTTCATACGTCTGTGCCTCGGAAGGCATTCTTTTAATTATGGAAAAAGGGAGTGATTCTCAACAAACCTGAACTTTGGCAGCTAATTCACTATCTTAGTAGCAGATATTGAAAGGGCGGCTTTATAGTTTAGCTCCAGCAGTATCTCAGTACTATCACTGAGAAGTGAAACTACAAAGAATAAGGGAAGACTTCAACCAATGTCAAGGTCTTCCCACATGCAAGAACCTAACTTTTCTGCTTCAAAGCATATAAATTTTAAGCAATAATTTCACTGATATCAGAGCTGACCTCATGATAAAATGCCATCAGATTGGGAACAGGTCCAATGCATTCCTCAGAACTCATTACACAGGACATATATGTCGCCTCTCAGCTGGGCACTAAGTAAGAACATGCAGTACCAAGAACATACAGTACCTAAATATAGGCTCTGTAACGTTGACTTTTGGATTCAACTTCCCCATTAGCATCTCCATCTTCTGTTCTTAAAGGAGGATCACAACTTGCCCACAGTAATGTGGCAAATGAGAACTCACAATGAACCACGTTCCACATTGCACATTCACCATTCAACCACAGTTCACATTCCACAAACGCAGCCAGACTAGAAGTGCCCAAAAGCTGCCGTGGAAGACAACACAACTTTTGCTGTTCTGAAAATCAAGATTATTGGTGCCATTAAGAGCTGCAGAATCAAAGATTGTTACAACTCTTCAACACTATCTAAGGATGAGCCCCCAGGCCTGGGATAACATTCCTGCACTTCAAGTGTATAGTTCAGCAGCTCTGAGATTACCAAAAATTGTTCCACCATGGCTGTTCTCTAAGATGTCTAAACATTCTTTCTGGGAAGACAGCAGCTCATAATTCAAAATGAATGTTCTAATGCCCACTCCATTTTGGAGAGTGCAAAATTCTCCAGAAAAATGATGATAGAAATCTGCCAAACAGATTATGATGTTGATGCAGAAAACAAAAATCTTTACAAAATATATAAAGATAATTTTGTATCTATACAGCCTTTTTCACCCCAGCGCATACAACTATATGTAAAGATACAGACATGCTATAAAGATTAGACTCTCTGGGGGTAAAAAGGAAATTCCAGGACATAAGGTTACATCACTTGCAATCATGAGTGAAGAATTAAGGAACTGTTCTCATTGAACAGGCAGCTTACAAGGGTTCTGTTTTCATACCCATAAATCAGATTTTGTTAGAAAACAAACTGACAGGTGACAGTTGCAGCAAAATCCAACAATAGGGGTTTCTTTCCCTAAAATACATTCTTGCAAAGTCTGTGCAATGCCAGATGCTGGTCTCCTATTTTTCATTAAAACCAAATCACTCGGTACCTCTAATAATTTCGGTACAGAACACGAAGAGCTAAATTAAAGCTGAACAGAAATGTAAGCTTTCAGGATCTAAAGGACAAGCTGAGGTTATCACTTCAGATGCTTTAAAAGATGAATGTACAACTTGACCTGAACCAAACTTCAAAGTCATTGAAGGCCAAGGGAAGATAAAAAGAAAAATAAAAAGGCTTCAGTAATTACTTAGCACTGATATTTGAATAGTAGTGAAACACTGTGTACTTAGCTTAGAAGCCTCCATGCCTCTGATTAAATAACCTGAAACTTAAAAAATCCTCAACAGTAAGCCCCAAAACTATGAAATATAATATTACTTTACACTCTAATTCATTCTTTTCATGTTACAGGATAAATAGCAGTAACAACCGTTTTTCTATAACATAGATATTCTTCAAATAAAACTAGCAAGAGGGAAACCATAGCAAGGGAGGAAATAGTAAGAAGGGCAGGAAATGGGGGAAAAAAGAGGAAAAAACTCTTTTTCCACCCTACCACTAATCTAGAGACCTACTGAGCTATGTAAACACAGGATGGTGAGAGAAGAGAGGCAATTTCTTTTCTAAATCCATGAAATTCACCACAATTATCTGTATGGACCCACATCCATCTCTGCAGAATTCTACTACTTCAAAATAGCACAATATTTCCTAAAAGGAGAATTACTCAAGCTACTCATGAAAGGCCAGAGAATTCTGAGGCCTCACAAGCCTATTATTCACAGTAACAGCTACAGGAGCTTGGATAGTACAACTAAAGATTTAAGTAGCACATGGGAATCCTTGCCAAAACTCCCTTCCTATCAGCTTACTGCCTCCCACTCCTTTCTCCTGCTGCAATCTTTACATCTGTGCTAGGTTTTCAGAGGATCATTCCACAGATGATTAAAAATGACTTTGAGATTAGATACCACCAGCAGCATGATCAAAACATCTGATTTGATGTTTTTGGCCCAACAAAGGCTCTACCAGCAAGAGCTGCCCTAATCTCCTTACCTGGCTCAAGGGATTAGTTAATTAGTTAACTAACAAATCTGTTGGTGGAATAGTAATGGCAAAGAACTGTTTCAAGCTGCTCATTAGAAGTGAGCTCATGATCTCAGGATGGTTGTGGCTGTAAGGTGTCATTACATCATTCCCCCTCACTGTTGACACTTCGGGCTTTAGGTACACCAGAGGCGAACAGCACCTGTCTCACTAGAATTCAGATACGTAAGTCATTATTAGTTCAGGTCCCCTTTTTTTTTGTCTAGGGCATCCATATCTGACTCAGTGGAGGACCAGGTAGCACAATCACAAGAAGTTCAAGTCTCGTGTCTGCAGCAGGTTCTCCATTCACTACCACTTGCAGAACCATTCCAGTAAACCATAACTCAGTCCCACTAGAGTAGGTACAGTAGCAGAGAGATCACTGACCCACAACTGACAGCCACAAATTCTCTGAGGCATTCAAATACATTTTGGCTTCTGATGTCAATTTTCTTGGTAGCCAATCTGCAAACCACACAGCCCAAAACCAGCGATCCTCATCACTCCCTGCTCCCTCAAAGACTTTCTGTTCACCATCTTCTCCCTCTATTCCTCAGAGGTCAGGCTGTGTTTTATAGTTTCTCAGCCTTTAACCCCCTCTAAGGCCCAAGTGGCAAGCACAGGTGTCACCGTAAATCTGTTTATCCAATGAAGCACTTTCTTATGTGACCCTACATAACTACTTGAAAGTCTGCAGGTAACACACTGGGCACCATTTCATTGCTACAGTCTGGCTTCAGAGCTGCCTGGATGGCTGCCACCCTGCCAGACAGCAATACCCAGAAAACATTAAGCATATACAGCAACTTCACATGAAGTCAAAGTACGCATACCAAAACAGCACAAAGCAAACTTGTGAGCTTGGTCATACTTGTGGCAATGCAAATGGCATCATGTTAACTGGAGAGAACCCTTTCCCCAGCATCTGCCTAGCTCATTTTACAGGTATGGAAAGACCACTGCTAGTTCCCTCTGCAGAGTCCTTCAATATCAGATATGGAAATCAAGTCCCTTGACTTTTAATCTGCATATTCTAATGACAGCTATTCTCATATTTTGGATGTGTTTCAAGTGTTCTGTAAATTATTAAGTGCAAGTGCTGCAATGTGACACTGCAAATACCAGACAACACCTAAAACCAGGTTAAAATCTGGTGTCTGGAGACTGGTAGTTATGTTGTATCTGTATGGCTGGATGTAATTTTTTCAAGCTGTAACTGCTGTGATTACTGCTATCAACAAAAAACCAGGATCATCAACTCTACAAGCTTTGATAGCCATGAAAGAACAAGTTAGTAAATTGGGAGTCCTGTACTGTCCTTAGCGTATATGGAAATCATTACATCACTGAGCTAAGTAAGGATATCTAAAAAAACTTCATGTGTTTTGTAAAGTAACGTGAGAAGCTGAACACCCTTACTTCCTTGCAAATACTCTCCTGTTAATTTTTTAATCCCTCAAAATTATTTTCTTGGTATTCCAAAGAGAAGAGGGATTTTCTTCATGCTCAGTGCCAAAACATGAATCAAAACCCCACACAGCCCTGGGAGCTCCTGAACTGCCAGCACCAGAGGTTCATTGATAATGTCTGACTTGGATAATACAGTTAGTTTTATTGTGTCATATCCATATCCTCTTTGATCTGCAAGTCTTCCATTGGCAGTTCTATGCTGTGAATTTATAGGAACAGCCACTGCTTCAACTAGTTTAAGAGAGAACTGATTTCCATTACTTATTCAAAACAAAAAATAAATACTTTCAGCAACATAACTGAAGGCATGGTTGTATTATCAGTAATTGAAATAAAAGCCTTGTCATCAGTTATCCATTGTTTAAATTCCACTGGTGATCTACTGTAAAAAAAAGAGGAAAACAACTGAACATATCTCTTTTTTGTGCTGGACCCTAGAAACTGAACTCTGACTAGAAAGAGACAAGCCAAGGTATTAGTTTAACATTTTAACAAAACTAACTTCACCAAGACAAATATTTGTTTTGATGTGGTGGATTTTTTTTTTTGGTTAGTTGGTTGGTTTAGGTTGTTTGATTGAATTGTTTTCAGAGAGTATCAAGGAGACATCAGATTTGGTGTTACTAAGTCACTCGGCATCTGTACAATCACTGTAGTTATTCACGTGGATTTGTAACTGCAAGCATCCCTACTCTGGCTTTAAAAACACAAATGATTCATCAAACACCATTTAAAAGGCCTAAACGGTTCCACAGGGAATGAAATGTTCTTCATGTTTACCTGCAGCTTTGTGTCTCATGTTTTTATTACCCCATTTCAACTAAGATATGAACTCTCACCACCTTTTCTCTTGTGCTTGGGGCATTCAAAATTTCCCCCTTGTGGATTTGTCACTATGAACATAACTGAACTCCTGTCACTGACTTTCCTTCTGCGTAGATTTTACAGAACTCAAAAGAATCTCTATCTGGAACTGTCCTACAACTTCTAAAGTTACTGAAGAACCCAAGCAGAGCAACAGACAAGGGCAACACCATTGCATAAACCTCCTTTCCCCAGGAATCCTGTCTAAAATTCCTGACCTTTTTCTCCTATAATGTTATGTCTGTAACATCTCAAGGGTTGCTCAGTGCCAATGGCTACCCTTTGCTGTCTGCTTCTTAGAGGAGAAGCACTTGTTTGTTTCTAAGAGGAAACTCCATACTAAAGCAGCACCTGGCAGCACCACCCCTGACCTGACCCTCTGAAGCTTTTGCCCTGTTTTCTGACGAGGCCTTAGGGGTACAACTTCCCTGAGACAGGCAATGGAGGCAGACCACGCTAAGCTTTTTGGTTTCATTTCTATTCAACTTCCACAAAGCTCATGGCTGCTGCTGCTTTCTCAGCTCTGAACAAGAGCAGCACACTGTGTTAAAGAACACATGTCCAGCCAACTATGAAGGAGCGCTGACTGATCCCATCTGTAGGAGCAGGTTTTCCTCATCCCTTCGCCCCACTTTTATTGAAATTCCCAAGTTCCAGTGCCATTAGGTGCTGTTTCAAAACAGCATTAGGCACACTCAAGGCCCATCCAAACAAAAAAAAGTACTGTCGTGATTTACAATGCATCAGGCAGTGACTCGTGTAACTGGCTCCCCTGAGAGCTCTATTGAAGTGTGCATGAGTCAACAGACTGACAGCAAAGCACAATATGCCATCACCAGGCATTCATGGCAGCCTCACTGTTTCTTCTGCTGCGCATCTCATTCTCCTGGCTGCAGTATATCTCTTTTTTATCTCCCTCTGGCTCTGTCAAAGCAAGTTACACTTTATTAATTTGCTGGTCAGGTCCTTTCATAATGCAGAAATTAAATTAATGAGAAGTGTAACATCTTTGAATGCTAGCAGAACTACATGCTATGCACCTTGCCTCACGGAAGTCCATGGAAGTTTTTCCATAAATCTGAGTTAGGCCAAAGTCTCACTTCAAAACCCCTAAGAACATGTAAACCCTAACTGTGGCTACTTGAGTAATACTGAGTCCCCTATTTGTTCACAGTCCCAGATCTTGTGTGTATCTATCCTGGCCAACACCTGCTTGCCTTGCTACTGCCTTAAACTACTCCTGACACTGGGCTACCAACAAGTCTTATCTTACTTGTACTGAATTTTACACTTTTGAAGGATAATGGACATTTCTGACAGGGACACTGTATTTCTGAAGCAGCAGTTAATAAATCATTTAGCTGCTTAACAGAAGGTGAAAATAATCATCAGCATGACTTGCTTAGCAGTTGTCATGTGTAACACGATAGTATGTGGACATGAAAATCTAAAGCTGGTTGGTTTGAGAGTGAAAAGTAGTATGGCTAAATTAGTGTGGTGTTTCATCAACACTAAGCCTTACATCTTGCTAGTTAGTGAAGCAGGAGTGCCACAATGGCAAGATCATACTGTTACCAGTGCTCAGAGTTAATTTAGCATGGCATGTGTCACTTGGACAGGACTTAAAATTTTGGCCAGTCTACAGAGAACTTTTACAGAGGCTTATCATTTCCCAGCAGACATTGGCACAACATGCACACCAGAGTGATCATTTCTGCTAGGCTTTCCATTCATTAAGCCGTCCAAAAATAACACTATTGTTACCAAATTTGCAGAACAGTATCTTCCATCTGGACACGCATTATTATCATTATAAGTGTAGTAAGACAACAAGGGACATAAATAAAATAACTAATAGCATTGTGTGCATATTTACACATACACAGGTGTATGCAAACAGTGCTTAATGTCCTCTGCTTTGTATTTTCTTCAGAGATTTACACCAACAGTGAAGCCTGGGAGAGGTTACTATATTGTGTATATATATATTCAGAAGCACATACATATTTGTTAGCTCAGAACATATCCATATATTTAGAACAGAATATCAGTCTGAAGTGCTGCGCATATTAAGGCAGCAAAGAATATTAGATAAATGCATTCCATGTTATGACTCTTTTAGTTTGGTAGGATCAATGATCATATTTTCATACCAGGACTATATATAAATTAACAGGGTTACTATGAAATGAAGCAAGAAGCAGTACAGCACTGTAAGAAAGTTTTCAGCATAGCAGCAGTTTCCTCTCAGTATTTAATCTCTATAGCACAGAACAAACTTTAAATTTAAGTTTACATTTAACTAAATACTGAGTAATAAAGTGATTTAACACTCTTATTCATAATGCATAATAGCTGTTAGAGTTTTAACCTTTATTCAAGGTAAAGCTATTCTACTTCTAAACACCAAACAATTTGAGAAATCACATTTTGACAGATGACTCTTACTGCCACCAGATTAATTACCAAGCAAATGGTACTGTTGCTTACATAATAATCCTTATCTCTGTCTCTCTCAAATATGTGGTTTGTGTTAAAGAATCAGATAAAAAACTTCAGTTTAAAGCGGGAAACAAAAAACGCTCTGCTCATGGCACATGGCTCCTCTTACCCACATGACAATCACTCACAGATGGGCACTTCTGTATTTTAGCATGACTTAGGCCCATTATGACAACAATTACTAGGTAGGTATAACTTTACAATTTGACAGTATACAGCTATATAGTGTTTTGTGTCCACTATAGTTTACTGTAAGCATACATTATTTATCTCCTACTGAAAACAGGCAGCAGTTTTTTCTAGTTAAATGAGTACGAACACAGTCATTGATGCAATATCACTTAGCTTTCAGCCAACAAGTCAAAAACATGTAAGGGGTTTTTGAACCTTTATACATTTTTATTTCACATTTAAGGCTAAAAGGTTCTGTCTTCGAAGGGGAAGTTAGTCGGTCTTAAACTAGCATGAATTTAAGAATACAAATGCTGGCCAGAACCTAGCTACACGCAGCTTTTCCAGATTGTGTGGCTGCAGGCATATTTGCAAGAGACTGAAACAGATACCACAGGCAAGACAATTAGCACCTTGCAAAGTTGTGAACAACAGAAAGACTGAAAGGCATTCGAAAGGGCTGTGGCCTTTTGTTACTCTTTTCAGGATTAACCAGTTAATCAAACAGTTCCACGCTTGAGGTTTATCTCTGACCAGCTCAAATCAGGTAAGTCGTAAGACTGTTAGCATTCAGGTGATTCAATTCCAGCTCCTCAGGAGGCGAATAACCCTACTTTGACTCATCACGTTTTGTTACACTTCATGAGGGGTACAGAAGTAGAATAGGTATAAGAGATTTTAATATTTGCTGGTAGTAGGATGGTAGCTCTTACTACTCCTCTTAACTGCAATGGAAGGAGGAAAAACATAGATTTTAGTGTTTTAATAGTTGACATACACAGAGAGCAGAAAGCTCCAAGCAAACTCAAAATATCAGCACCACTAAAAAACAGCATGCATTCCCATTTCTCTCTGCTGCCCAAACCTCCTTTTTCTGCAAACATTCAGGTTTGGGTTTTAAAATCAAGCACTGACACCTGACTTATATTCCCTAGTACAAAAAGTACTGGGGGTGAAAGAACAAAAGCCTCCATCCAACTGATGTGCTCCACTCCAAAAACCCAACAAAACCTTGATGAAATTACTTTCGTTAGACTGTCTCTTTCTCATTGCCTCCTAATAGTCACTATTGGATGGGCCACATGCAGGTTTAGTGAACTTCCTTGGTGCCCTAAATCATAACTGCAGGCAGGCAGTCAGTCCTAAATCATCACAACATGCATTTGCTTGAAGGAGACTAAGGCCTCAGGCTCTATCTAGAATTTTATAGAAAGGTAGCCAACACCCAATACCTGTCACTTGAAGGGCCTTACACAACTTCTTCTGGCAGTCAAAGCTTAACTCCTGTCTTTAGTCATCAAACACCCTTTTCACCCAGCTGAAAAGATCAGCTCACTACTATCACTTACAAGACAGATGCAGTAATCCCTAATTCTACAAATTTTCTCTTTTAGGCTGAGCCTCTCAAGCCGGCACTGAATCTTTTCAATGTACAGAAACGCTCAATAAATTATAACATTAATAGTTCACTTATATGTTCATTTGAAGAAGCTGTCCCATAAGGCTGTAAATTTGACTGGTCGCTCAGAATCTAATACACCCATAATTCTGCAAGAAAATTCTGTTTGCACTTAAAATCACAGAATGATTTGGGTTGAAAGAGACCTTAGATATCATCTAGTTTCAACCCCCCTGCCATGCACAGGAATACCTTTCACTAAGTCATGTTGCTCAAAGCCCTAGTTAGCCTGGCTTTGAACAGTTCCAGAGATGGGGCACCCACAGCTTCTCTGGGACACCTGTTCCATGTCTCGCCACAGGCATACTGAAGAACTTCCTAATGTCTAACATAAACTTGCTCTTTTTTCAGTTGAAAACCATTCTCCCTTGTCCTATCACTACAAGCCCTTGTAAAAAGTCCAAATCTATGGTTGCATTAATTTTAAATTGTGTAACACTGAAGATTACAGTAACAGCAGCAAAAACAATTAAGTGGATGCAAGACCTATAGACATATGAATCAGATAACTTTGAAAACAAAGCTCCCAGAACATATTCAGAGCAGGTACAGCACAGACAGCAGTGAAAGCTTTTCTAAATTCAGTATACAGTGTTCACCAGTTGCCTGTCATAAAATCCTACTTTTTTTAATTAGTCTGAACCCTTTTCAATCTTTGTTGAACATGAGGTTATATATCTGAACAGTTTTTTCTGTATTATTATACCTCATAAATAACACCCACATTTACGTTCTGCTAAAAAGGCATGGAAATTCTGCAGTCCCAGAAGGCACTCTTATTTCCTACATACACCTTTCACCCTAATGACAGGAAATGGTGACAGTCTGACTTTAGCAAAAACTTGCTATTTCCCAAAGTATTGAGATGCAGTACCATTACTTCCTTAGTTCACAGGTATAACAAATATTCCAAGTTAGGTTTTTCCTCTAAACTAGTGATGCCATTTATTCTTCTACCAAGGTAATATTTAGTGCATGTTTCATTCACTACCATAACATTTTTTGTCCTTCTGGAAGTCAAATTTAACCTTGTCTTGCATGGACAGAAATAACTTCAGAGACAATGTTCCCAAAACACAATTCTTAAAAAACAAAACAAACTTTAAGCATAGACTCAACCAAGCAAATATTTGGCTAGACATAATGTTATTTCCTTTAGAGTAGACTACACAAAACAGAAGAAAAGTGCCCAGATACAGCTATTATTCTTTTAAAAGAGTTATTTCATTCAAAATTAATATTCTACCCTGAAAAAAAATATCAGCTAACAAGTGCAGATAACTCTTAGGCTTTGTTTTTGTTGCTTTATACAGTGATTTTTGTACAGTTAGATACAGTTTCCTGACGCACAGCCCTAAGTAAAGATTGTCCAACTAAATACTAGACTAAGTCAGCTAAGCAAGGTCACTCTTGTTTTGGGTGTCTTGCAGTAAACCTCCTGCCTTGTCTTCCTTCAGTATGCACTCCCAGTCTGTGGTTAAAGCAAGTTAGGCATCCCACAATTAAAACAGTACAAAAAACCCCTTAAACTCACATTTTTTTTGGTCGGCCATACCTGATTTACCTGCTTGACTTCTTACAGATAAGCAAAACCCGATTGCATAAATTGCATCCACAGTTTCGAATTACAGGAAAGAGGGATCTGTTTCCTTGCATGCCCCAAGTTCTTGAGCTAAGCTGAGACTGTCAACGATCATGCCATTTGTCATGCTGATCTTGTTATACTCAACTGTGTCCTACAAAAGAAAACAGAGCCAGAGCAACCCCTCTTAGACGAGAGGACAAAGCAGTTATGAGACGTGCCTGTGGCAGACAGAAATTATAATTTCCACATCACTGAAAGCAATACATGAGGTCTGTTCCTGTACTTTTAAGTTAAAACCTGAAAGGAAATACTTTAACTCCAAGTAAGATTAAACCTATAACATACTTTTAAAAAATTTTTTTTAACTTTACACATGAGTTTGTCTTCAAACCATGGAAACAAAACTGCATCTACGTTAAACGCAAGTTTCACAAACCACTCCCCAGAGGAAGCTACCCAGATTTTAGTATCAGAGTGGAAGCGATTAAACCATTTAAGAAGTTTCTGCACTGTCCTATATATATATATATATATATATAAAACTATATATAACTTATATATAACTAACATCACTGAACATACTTATACTTAAGTTGTCTCTACAGTAGCAATATTATTCTATTTCCATAGGCTTATGTACTAAACACAGACGGGGAGGACCATGTGCAGATGAGGGCGCAAACAGCTGGCACAGGGAATAGTTGAAGGAGGCCCCAAAGCCAGACAGCACTACAGCCTGCCAGAGCAGCCATTGCTCCTCTTTGCCAGTAAATGTCTGAAAACCCCAGTGGCAAGCACAGATCACTCCAGCAGCTGATGCTCATCAGGAATCCTAAGTACTACCCCTTACCTTGAGTACATCCTAGAGTCCTTGCTGAGAACTGAAAGCTTGCAAACATGATGCTGTAGCAGTCAGGAATCCTGACGTAAAGAATTCCTGAGGTTTTCGCTCTTATTTGATCTTTGATAACCACAAGAATGCATACAGAAAACAAGTGAAAAGCGTGTTCAGGTTGCAGAGTCTGTTATACAGAAGTTCTGAAATATTAGAATTGTCTTCCTGACTTAGATTTACCCTTTCTGCCCTTGCACAAAGGTGGCAAAGTGAGCTGTAATTATGATAGCACAGCTGGTTGACATAATTTATTCAGATTTCAAAAAGGTTTTTGACAGGGTTCCATGCAAGGAGCTACTGGAGAAACTAAGGTACTGCTAGGGAAAAAGGGCAAACAAGTGTCATGGATTAATATCTGGTTGGAGTAAGTGAATCCAAACTCTAAGATTAAATTCTAGATTTTTTAAAATTATGACAAAAGGTTGACAGTGGGGTACTTCTGCATCCTCTACTTAGTCCAGTGTTTTCTAATATAATAACTCTGACCAGTGAGAGAGGGAGAAAAAGGGACAGGTAAAGAATAGTGACGGAGTCTGCAGATATTAAAAATGTATTTGGGGAAAGGGAGATTTGTTAAGTTCAGTGTGACTTTTGTTACATGGGTGAACAATGCAATGACAAAAGATTCAGCACTGATATGAATATGAGACCATGCGGAAGAGAAACTTCAAACAAGCTATATAACCTCCAAAGCTGGTAGAGCCCCATGCTCAGTATGTAGCAGCAGCCAAAGATAAAGCCTAAAATGCTGGATTCCATACAAAAATAGATCAGGGAGTAAGTAATATCAAATACATATATATTCTAATTGGAGGCATAACTTTGTTTGAAATACTGCAAGCAGCATAAGTTACCTTTACTGAAAAACCAAATACTGTAGGATTAAATACACTTGGGAGAAAACCAAGGCAATGAGCAAAAGTTGGGAGTAATTCTCATAGGAAAAGAGTGAGAAATTTTCATGACTTAAAGGACAGTCATGCTGAAAGTGTATAAAATAATGAATGGTATGAAAATAGGATTTTTTTGTGGGTTTTTCTGTCCCAAAGCACAAGAGGATATTAGATGAAATAGGTAAGAAAAAAATGAAAAGAAATGCATTTTTATGTAATTCACAACTCAACATGCCACTCAACTACCATTACAGAGTTTTAATCCTATGAATCTATTAAACTTTTATACCAGTATAAAGACTGTACAGCTAGGTCAGTAATAAAATCTGAAGTTCTATTAAACTATTACTCCAGTGCATGTATTGAACTATTAAATATTTGGATGGGACATTTTGGGGAAAATATTACCTCACATCTTGCTTCTGTAGCCTCTACCTTTCCTCTGATACACTGAAACTAGTCAATGTCATGATTAGGAAAGGTGAAGAATAGCTGTGACCTACAGTAGTGATTCCTGTTTTTCTGTGCAGAGATTTTATTCACCTGTTGCATTACTTTACTCTTACTGCCATAGGTATGACCCGCTTAACTTTGTGCTACTTAATTCTGTTCTGGCTACAATTTAATAAATGTTATCACAAACATTTCAATGGCATCTGAGCATCAATGGATTTATTTTCATAACAACCTCG
>VZTJ01002692.1:1772790-2059347 GCA_013397795.1 Orthonyx spaldingii | reverse complement strand
CCCCGCCCCCCCGTAGCCAAAAGGCTGTTTAAGTTTTCTTTGTGTTCACTTCCAAACAGACAAAATTTTACAGTTAGAGGGTGTAAACTCATCGCGCTCGTGGTGCTTTAAGTGCCTTTAAATTAGCGCTTGGCCACAAAGACGCGGAGCGTGCTTTCGGATCTAACGCTGCAGCGCTGGCTGGGAAGAAGTTCATAGCAAAGCAGTGTCTGTTCAGTTGGATTTGCCAGTCGGCGGTGTGGCTGAAGGATGTTTTGCATTCAAAGACCATTAAATGCTCCGAAGTGGAGTGTTAGAGGGGAGCAGTGCGCATGTTCAGTACTCCAGAGTTGTGCTGTTTCCCCCCTACTATGCATTCCTGCGGCTCTGTAGTAAAGCAGCCTCTCTCATTGTTAATATCCTTGGAGCAATTAATGCATATGTAGTTCGTGAAATCTTTGGGCTGCTGCAGACATAGTGTGTACTAATATGGTTTGTGGCCCTCGTCAGAAGTTTTTTTTGGACATGCCACTCGGCTATGAGGAGCGCGCACAAAGGGAACTGAGCCACAAAGGCGAAGTTTAAAGAGCAGGCAGGGTGGTGTTGGAGGAACGCAGCGTCCCGCGGGAGCGGAGTGGGGCTTGATCCCAGTCACAGCCGGAGCTGCGCGCCGAGCTCAGCCCCCTGTGCCCAGAGACAGCGGCAGCGCTGGCTTTTAAATGTTTCGGGCGTCTTAGGTAGGTCGAGATTCTTCACCCTATTGGGAGCAGTTTGTGGTTTGTTTTCTCCCCCTGCCCCCCCTCCCCTTTTTTTTTTTTTTTAATAGTTTCGCTGAATTAATTTAGCCCAGTTATTTTTAGGACATTCCTATGCTGCCTATTTGCACAGCAGTGGTGAGCTGGTTTCCTGTCTGCTGTTGCTTCCATTGTTCAGACTTCTCTCCCCGAGGGCAGCTGCTGGTTGGTGAAATACCAAACTCCCTGCACTTTCAACTGTTGTTCTTGCCACCCCCGAAATAAATGCGTGTGGAAAACGCTGACGTAGTTTCTAGGTATGCATGTGTAGGGCTTTGTGTGTGAGAGTGTGTGTGTGTGTGTAAGCTCTGCTTTGAGGATTGCAAATCCTGGGCTGAAACAATGGAAACAATGAAAGGTGACAGGCGGGAGGGAGAACTTTTGAGAGGGGCCATGGGCCTGGGGTTTGCGTGGCACAAATTAAAAGGTGAGGAGACAAAGGCGGAAACTTTTTAAAAGATGTTAGGGCTAGGGTGCCTTTGTTTTAATAAAGGTTGGGCTTGTACTTATTTGCGACCTCCTGGCATTTGAAGCTCATTCAAGAAGTTTCAAAGAGTGACTTTGTTACAGACTTCTTGCTTGCACTCCTAGAAAAATCCCGTTTAGAGGAAAAAAAGTATAGTACAGCCAAGTCTAGTTGCTTTAGAAGTAATAGAGAGCAAGCTGTAAAGTACAGAGGAAAACAAATAGGCTGGTTCCTCAATTATGAAACTCATTCAGAGGAAAGAGGTGTTTTGGTTTTTTTTGCTGTGGAAATTCCCTCCTTGCAGTTCTTTGCTACTTATGAATAATTTTAAACTGATTTATTTTTGTTGTTGATTTTAAAATTTGCATTACATTTTAGTTAGGTTTTTTGGTGTGTGTGTTGAGTTTTCATTTTTTTGGTGTGTGTGATGCTGTGTTTTTGGTTAGTTTTGTTGAGGGTTTTTTTTGTTTGTTTTTGTGCTTTGTTTTAAGCTGGCAGACTGTGGACTCAGGACTCTTCTATGGGTAGTTTCATTTACAAATAATAACGTGATAGCAATCACACGGAACCTTTTTGGCTTGTTAATTAGCTGATTTAAAACACAGTCTTGCAAAGGCACAGGCATGTGCTCAAGTTTATACATGTGAAGAATCTTACTGAACTTGGTTACAACAGGATCGGGCCTTAGGAACTGGTTCTGTTTATCAGTGCTCGAAAAAAAAAAAAAAGTCTCACTCAAGAAATTCAGAGACCCCTAAGGGGTGGAAGGTTTTCTTTAAGGTGATTATGTCCATCCCCTCTCTGGAGGGCAGAGATTGTTCCTTGTGGTATACTTTGTCCTCTTTTGAATAACAATTGGCTTCTGCCACTTCCTCTGTGAAGCTCTTCCTCGACACAATGGGATAGTTGTTTGTTTGGGGGTTTTTTGTGCCTTTTTTTTCCCCTCATAGCCTAAATTTTTCATTTGCTTAACTTCAGTTTTGTCTTAGCCTCTAAATACTTTGTCCTCCCCCTCAAAGTATTTCAGCATGCCTTTTTAAGTGGCAGTAGTTTGTTTTGAAATCAGCTTTAGTCATCACTGTACTTTTACTCAAGTTGTTTCAAGCTGTTAACTAACGGTTGGGTGTTGAGCCTAGACTCCAGATCCTAGGTGTAATCTTCCGTGAGCTGATTACAGGAGGACCTGTAAAGTCTTTGGGCTGTGATACAATGCAACAGTGCATTCAATCATGTATATGACTTCAGCTGGGAAGCCAGGAGGATAAAGTAATTTATAAAGAAGAGATGCTGATCATGTAGTCCTTAGGTCATTAATAGCGTGGACTACTCTTTTAAGTGGCGATGTGGAAGTGAAGGACTGGGATTTTGTGTTGTTTCTCAGACCTCTCTGCAAATGAACTTACGCTGCTTTAATTTTAGTCCTATAAAAACAGGTTTTTTATTTGGATTAAATGTATTTAGGAGGAGACATAAAATAGCCTGGCCATAGCCTGCTTTTAATACAAAATAAATTAGTACGTCAGCTGGGGCTACTCATCGTGTCCACAGACCTTTATTCTCGGTGTAAATAACAGTAAGCCAATGGTCCAGTCGTGGAGCGTGGCCAGGAGCCTTTTCAGTTGGGCCCTGTTAAAACAGGAAACCAGCAGCGAATAGGCTGATTACTAACAAGATGGAAAAACAAAGCTGGGTTGTAATCAGCAGGAATGCTTTAATGAAAACAGAGCCTTGACAGCAACAACGTGGCTCCTGCTCTAGTAAAAAATATCAGCTGGGGTAGTGAGAGATTTCTAGCCATGACTTCCTGTTGCTGCTAGCTCTGCTCTGCGCCGGAGAGATCTGCCACGAGTTCAGAGGGCTGATCAGCTACTTAAATGAGCTCATTTAAATCAGCAGAAGTTGTTCTACACTGGGTTTCCTGCTTAACCAAAACCTGCTTTGTGTCACTAACTTACTGTGTCAATTAATGACACACTAAGCCAGCGGGTCAAAGGGCTGGCTCCGCTGGTGACTCATTTCTTGCTAGGTAGGTTACAGTTAGTCAGATGGCAACTTTTACTTTAGCAAAAGATCTTGTTTGAAAAAGGGGAAACGTTTTTATGCTGATGGCTTGCAGACAGTATCTTGTCTATTTTTTTTTTCAGGTGAAAAAAAAGCAACAGTTCTAGGAGAGGTTTTGCTGTCAAGTCAGTTCTCTGAAATTCAGAGAGGTGTCAATGGAGTCTTTTAGTTGTGTGGTAGGTCCTGGAAAGGTTACCCCAGATTGGGTAGTGTGTATC
The DNA here is from genome assembly GCA_013397795.1 of Orthonyx spaldingii. NCBI lineage: Eukaryota > Metazoa > Chordata > Aves > Passeriformes > Orthonychidae > Orthonyx > Orthonyx spaldingii. The sequence goes on along the minus strand of VZTJ01002692.1, from coordinate 2,055,829 downwards.
TGGAGCACTTTTTGTTATGCCATGTAAATACCACTTGCAAACCATTAGATATCTAACTTTTCCATAGGAGTAGTTTCTCCTTCCCTCTTGTTACCAGCTCTTGCTGTTTGCCTCTCCTTCTTTTCCAAGGTCTTGCCTTACTGCCCATTATATTTAAAAACAAACAAAAAACGCAACTGAGTGAAGTGCTGCAACAGTTCTGGTTTCTGACAAACAAGAACAGTGCACTTAAAAACATTGTCTGAATAGCATGGGCTAGTTTTAGCTAGTTTTTAAATTCAATTTAAAAGGGCTGAGCTGCTTTGCCGAGCCGTCCTGTTGTCTGTGTGGGATCTTTGTTCCCAGAAGTGTTCCTCATGACTCCAGGAGCCCATGGTGCAAGGCATGTTCTCAGGTCAGGTTGCAAGCATGACAGCACTTTCCATGAAGCTATGACAAAGTGATTTGCTTGGAATAATTTTAAAACAAACTTTTGACATACTTTCTACATGAATTAAGAAATTGTTTACATAATTTGGAGTTTATCTTGTGTTGGTTGTTTAAATATTATCCTATTGTTCCTGTTCCATGACTGGATAATTTATGTAGCTAATCATCAGATGAAAAATTTGGTATGTCAGTTTGGTGTTTGTCGGTTACATAAATCAGCAATTGGGAGACTGAAAACAATACCAAGTAAGTTACTGAAGTAACTCTGCCAGACAGATTGCAGATTGATCATCTTGTTGGGAATGCTTGCGTATCAAAACTGTGCATTTCAAATTGGTCATCTTAAACTAAATTTAAGGATGTTGGAGCTATTCGTAAGTAGGGGAAGGAAAGAATAATTTACCATGTCAGCTTTGGCTGAAGTTTAGAAGTGTGAGGAAAGGTCTTTCTCTGTTTCTCTCCCTGCCAAGTAGTAAGGAATCTTGCACATGCATACCTTCTGTCTTTCTTTGTGTGGTGGTGAGGGACTTTGGTGGCTGGTTGATTGGCTTTCTTAAAGGGCATTACTTCCTTCTGTGCCTTTACTTATGGATATAACATAATTTTATATAGTTTAATATTTTCACAGGTACACTTCTTGTCCTTTAAGGCTTACTTTGTCTCCTTAAACAGAATTTTTAAATTATGGGTGGTTGCCCACATAAAATTTTACTTTTGACATTTAGTTGGTTTTTACTATTAAGGTTTTTAGTTTTGATGTTACGAATGAGCAAGTTTCTTCCTTTCCACCCCCTCACCCCCCCAATCTAAGTTCAGAAGACAAAAAGATTAAGGGCTTGTTTTCCTTCTGTAGTTTCTAAAACTGCTTCTGAAAGCTAGTGTGAGTTCACTTGAAATTAGTATTAATTTGTACTAGTTGAAAATGGGTAGTATCTTATTTGGACTTGCATGTAATTTGTAAAATTTCCTAAAATTTCTGGTGAGTTTAACCTGGTGAGTACTTAAAGCATGGTTTTCGTTGTGTTTTACAGAACTAATGACTCTTGTATCCTACCAAAGGAGTTGAATTGTAGCCTTCCTAACTATTGAGTGCTTGCTCATTCATTTGATTTACATACCATAGCTTCATGTTACTAGTCGTGTGGTGTACATATATAAAGGGATAATCAGATTTTGAAATCTGTTCCTTCCTCTGCGTTGGAGGGAAAAGGTATGCAGTTAACTTGTAAATTTGGAGCCTTTATACTAAGCATAGCACAGAACATGTGTTTCCAGGGATAAAAATATGAGATGAAAACCACGAAGTTGAAAAAAATAAAATAAAAACTGGTACATTTAAATTATCATGGTTCTTTGATACAGAATGCAATTAAATGAGAATCCATTTCCTGATAAACTGGTGGACTCTTAGGCATCTGGTTCTTCCCTTTTTCTGCACTTTTTTTTCCTTCATTAGTGAAAATCTCCTTAGGGGTGGGGACAAACACAGTTGTTCCATTTTTTCTTTCCTTCTTCCATTCATTTTTCTTAATAGATACAGTTATTCATTTCAAAATCTGCAGCCTGTCCCTCCCAGAAGGGAAGAATTCAACATGTTAAGAAGTAATTAAATAACCTATTGCTTGAGTTATGTGTTTTAAGTTCTTGCTTATTGACCTATTGCCCAGCCACTGGATAGTTACCCTTGGAAAAAAGTGCTGGATGCATACCATAGCAAGCAAACTTGGACAATCTCATTAGATAGAAGCTATCTGATAATGTGCAGCAGATAAAAGGTTGCCAGGGGAACAAGAAAATGAAGGTTTGTGGAGAAGAATTCCTTTAGGAACAGATCATTGGTGCTACTTTTTGTTCAGCTGATAGAAAAGCTACAGCATGACAAGTTAACACTGCAGGACGAATCTCCTGTACAAGAGGCTGTAACAGTAGAGACAGTTAATGTGATATAAAATGTCTGTGCCGTGCAGGGCTGGAGCCGAGTAGTTTACGGATTTAGGAGGCTGATTGTTCTTGTCTTACAATTGTAGGTGTAGTTGCAATATCAGGCAGTGAGACGGAGGATGATGACACTATGGATGTCCCACTGGATCTTTCCTCATCTGCTGGCTCGGGCAAACGGCGGAGACGTGGCAACCTGCCCAAGGAATCTGTGCAGATTCTTCGGGACTGGCTCTATGAGCACCGGTACAACGCTTATCCTTCAGAGCAAGAAAAAGCGCTGTTATCCCGACAAACACACCTTTCCACACTACAGGTATTTTAAAAAGTAGTTCTCCCGTCTAAAGGAGCTGTTCTCTGTTTTAATTCACCTGTGGTCTAGTCATGGATACAAATATTTACACTGCATGTGAGATTTCCTTTTTTATTGCTACTCTCCTGCTGATGGCACTCTTAAGGAGAGATAGAGATTGAATGTGTGTTACGATGATCTTTGTTTATTGGGAATAAAATTGTTTTTCTGGGAGAACAGTCAGTCATGAATTGGAGCATGCATGCTAATTGTTTGTGGAATTGTGCCCCAAAAGACATAAAGTGTCTGTACAAGGTAGTTTATTGTGAAAAGAAGGTATTTATTTGTCAACAGAGGTTTTATGGTGATAGATGCACATCTTAACATATAACTCTTCACTTCTAAAATGCCAACTTGAGGCTCATTCCAGTAGAACATGCACATATATAATTATGTGTATGATCACTGCCATTAAGATCAGTGGAACAATGTGTATGGGATAGAGCTACTCAAGGGTGTTAGTACAGGTATGGTGGGGTGTATGTGTGATTAGTTTGGATTTTCATCCTGGGATACCGCTGGCATCTGTGAGGTCCCTTGGACGCATCATTCTCACCTTCTGTGATCATCTCTGGTGGAATAGCTTTTGCCCATTGCTGCTTCCCATGTTGTGGGAAGGTGGCCGCATGAGAACTTGGGTAAACCAGGGTTTGGTTTTGGGACCTGCTAAATAGAGAGCACTCCTGTTGACTCCTGGGCTTTATTTTTCCATATTAATTCATTAGTGCAAATTTCATAATTGGCTATAAAGTAAAATTTTCTTAATGCAACATCATAAAGAAAACTTCTTTTATGTAGTAAACAGAAAAAAGACGTTAAACTATAAACTATCCTGTATCGCCCAGGAAACTGGTTGATATTTAAACAAGGACAAACTTAAATGAGGTAATTCATGTTATGTCTGTCGACACAGTCAGTTGAACAAGGAAAATCAGTAACTGTTTGTGGGAGGAGTGGCTCTCTTCAGAGAGAAAAGGTTTTCCTGTTGTTAATTAACCTAAGCTAGGGAACAATAGCCAATAGGTTAATGTGTGTGCACAGAGTTAAAAGCTAAACCCCTAGTATGGACTTCAGCTGTCCCGGGGCTTTCTGTAACAGGAGCAGGGAGTCGGTAGAGCACCGGGACAAGGGAAGGGCCTTTGCCAGGCGTGTCAGAACTTGTCAGTAGGTCTCTGTTTTGTTGTGCAGTGAAGGAACTGCTTGGAGGGATTCATTAATCTAACCATCCGCTCTAGTGGCACATAGTTGGGAATGAATGAAGGTTGAAATTAAGATGTCATTATATTTCCAGGTCTGCAACTGGTTTATCAATGCACGCCGCAGGCTGTTACCTGACATGCTGAGGAAGGATGGCAAAGACCCAAATCAGTTCACTATCTCGCGGCGAGGGACCAAGCTACCCGAGGGCGGCCTGGTGGAGTCTGCCATCAGCACAAAGAACTACATTCCCCTGCTGGAGGAGACTGCCTTCCTTCCCGCTGCCGCACCGCTCGGCAAGACTGTGTCCTCTTCCAAGCCGGCTTCCCCGGGATCTGTCCTGGCTCGGCCATCAGTGATTTGCCACACGACTGTGACTGCGTTGAAAGATGCCCCTTTCCACTTTTGCCAGCCAGCTGATGTAGGTCAGACTACGGACCTGCAGCAGCCCCCGGCCGGTGGCTTCACAGATAACCCCCTCTCCTGCCATGAGGACGCATCTAAACTGGGACCTGGTGCAAACACACAAAGTGGGCTCTTTAACACTCCTCCTCCAACACCACCAGACCTTAACCAGGATTTTAGTGGATTTCAGCTACTGGTGGATGTTGCACTCAAAAGGGCGGCAGAGATGGAGCTGCAGGCGAAACTTATGGCCTAAATCCCCTTCCTTCTCCTTCCTCGTTTTGTTTTACCAGGCAGGGATCTAACAGCTGTGTGGTTATCGCCACCTACACAATATCAAAAGACTTCACTGCATTATTTTTTTTTTTTTTTTAATTAATCTTATTTGCACAAGGGGATTGCTGAAATGAAGCTTCCTGTCACTGAGATGGTCTTCAGTGGAATACGGTCATTCCAAGAATTATAAACTTAAAGCTACTGTAGAAAGAAAGGATTGTGTGTTTTGTTGGGTTTTTTTTTTTAATGTTTTCTTTGTAGATTTTTCATAATGTGAGATGTTTCCCAAGATCATGTGATTTGTTTTGTTTCTTTCAGACTGTGCAATATCTAGTAATGATATAGAGTCTTCTTATCATTCCCATGTGGAACGGAATATACCGACACGCTGTCTAAATTTTCAGTTTTTTTAACAATACAAACTTTGGATGATCATGCTTTTTTTTCCCCTAATATAATAAAATATTTTCTTTAAAAGTGATGCATACAGAGTATTTTGTTGAATACAAGCTTTGCAGAAAACACAAATTACCCTTGAAATAAATGGAAGTGAGAACTATTTTTGAGCTCATACTGGTTTTGTTTGGTTTAGAGCTATGCTAGCAGTTGTTGTTAACCAAATGTTTAAAAGAATGCTGAAAAATGGGCCAGAAGTACCTGATTGTGTTCTGCTATGTCAAATTAAGGGGCCAAAGGGAGCTATGTAGGCAACTCTGACTAAATTTCAGAAGGAAACCTTGGGCCCCTCTAAGAGTTCCAGCTTTTGGCTCCTTGAAATATTTTAGGGCTGGGAAATATGATGGCCCATGGGGAAGAGATGAAGATAAAAGGAAGAGGCCACAAGAGGGGCTGGGACAAGTGTTCTTTGCAGATCTTTGTGATGCACCTCCTAGACATGACTGGTGACAAGTTTTGGTGGGGGAGGGCAAGGGCTTCTACCCTTAGTTGGGCTAGCAATGACAAGGTTTTTACTCAGTAATTCTAGTAGGCTGAAATAAAGTAAGCTGAATACATTGAAATCTGAGTTCTGGGAGCCAGGTTTTTGTGAGATACTTAAACAGGTGGTTGGCTAAGATTTAGAAGAGATCCCTGTTGTATTGGAGCGTATTTTTGCCAACAGAATCTAAGTTACCTTTCAGAAAAGGACTTTGCTATCAAAATGACTTTTTACTGAAAAATGTGAAGACTTGCAGCTCACATTTCAACTTACTTGAATGTCAGTCCCCCACCCTTATCCTTCCAACAACAGTGAAATAAGAGACCTCCAGGGTAAAAAATTGGTTCCGGCTAATCCTTAAAAAACAAACCAGTTGTGTGTTTGGGAGGTTGGGGGAGGGCTTTGAGGTGCAGGAAAGTTGGTGAGTTTAAGGATATCATGAGTAGAAAGAAGACTACAATAGTCTGACTGCTGTGTGTATGCATTCTATTTTGCTGTGGCCTTTATAGTTTTCTTCTGTCAGAAGTACTCTTGTTTGTTCTCTGGAGTACTCTTTGGAATTCTTCAGAACTTCTGCCTTTCTTGAACCTTCATGTTTAAAATCCAAACAGCAAACAGTAAACACTGGCTTTGATTGCATCAGCTGTATCTATGACTGCATAAATGCATCTATGCATTTATGACTGCATCAGCTTTGGTAAGACAGTCAACCTAATATACTGCATGAATATAGGATTGTTTTAAAAGTACTTTGGAAATAAAGCTGGAAAATAATTTTGAACATAGAGATGGCTGTATACTCTATCTTCAAGGAATTTCAGGTGAGTACAGAAAAGTCTTGTGTCTCTCTGGACACACTGTACTTGATACTTCTGAGCGATTTTTCCAGGGATACCTATGTATGTATTGTTTGGTTGGAATTTTTTTATGACATTGTAAAATGGAAGTGTACTTTTTTGTAACTGTGAGGTTCATGTTGAGGGAAAAGTTGGTTAATAGGCATGGTTTTGTGGAATAGGTGATTTATCTTAAGGGGTGCTACACACCCAAAGTGGTGTCATCTTTGATAAAGGTTTGGAAGATGCCTTGTCCTTTCCTATTCTTGCAGGAAGGAACTTTCTTGCAACACTCCTTACACCCATGCTTCAAGCACTGATGAAAGAAATGCAGCCTCACAAATATGTTTGCCTTGTTTGATTTGAATTGCTCGGCATTCTCCTCTTTTGTTTCTTTTATTCAAAGTAGTTTACTAGTGTGCTGTGGGGTAAAGAAAAAGGGCACTCAAATCATTAAAGGGCATTTTCAGAGATCTTTGCTCTTCATTACTCTGCCTTTTAAAATAAAAAATGTCAGCAAGTTTGGAAAGAAAAAAACTTTGCTGGTTGAGCTGACCAGTTCTGTAATTTCACTATAGCAGCTGCAGTACTGAAAATGAAAATAGAATGAGGAAGAAAGCTGTTGCTGTTCAGGTTAACAGTTTTCATTGAAAGTAAAAGCCTGTGGTCTCTCTGCTGTTTTCATTTACCATTATGCCACACAAAGTGGCATTAGTGTAAATGACCATGGAAGTCCTGCCTGTGTGATGAGCACTGCATTTCCATTTTGCTGACTGACTTACCCTGGGAACTTCACTGGTGACCAATTCTGCTTGAAGCCAATTATATACTTAAATTATTACTTGTGTTAAGGTTACACCTAGAAGTTCGGCTGTAGTCCTAAGTCAAACGCCTGCGGCTGAGTAGCACCCGACACCACAACCATGTAGAAGCTTTTCCCTACCCTAAAGTGTTATTTAACTTAGAGAAAGAAAATGACTCGTATTGAGTACCAGCTAAAATGTATCAAAAGGGAGTTTCTGCTTTCCTCTAATCTAGCAGTGATAGTTTTGGTGCTGGCTACTGAAGTTTACCTAAACCTGTTCTTTCTGAGCATAAACCTGAAGTAACTTTAGATAAAGTTATCAAAGGTAGGTAGATGTAGGGCATTGGGTGGAGCTAGGGTCCAGAACTGAGCAGGAGTCCTAGTAACAAACCAAAGGCTTCACGTGCTAGTCACACATCCCCGGTAGAGCAAACAAAAAGTTTTATTTGTGCAACTTGTTTTACCATGGAAAAGAAAAAAAGGATAAAGAAATGATGAGACAGCATGGGTGGCTTTGCTGTTCTTGCAGCAGTGATAAACCTAATTGCAAAGCAGTTTTCTCAAAACCCAGCCTCTGACTGAAAACCCACACTTTGGCTACTCTGAAGCTGAAGGGAAGGCATTGCTGTGTGTTATTGGAGACTGTGTGGCCAGTCAGGGCGTCAGCGAGCTAAGCGGTATGACAAATTCATGCCAGGGAAAACAGCTCACACACAGACTTCGTCAACCTTGTTTTCATGGCTTTTGTGTCTTGTAAACAAGTTGTGGCAGCTGCATGTGATAAATCTCTGCGCAAAGCAAAAATAATTACAATAGGGAGGGAATCTTGAGCCTGGCGTCGCTGTCTGCGTGCATGGAGGGGGTGGTGTCTCGCTGCATGTTGGTGGGGGGGGGGCTTGTGGTATCCCACATGTCTCCCAGCTTGTGCCATGAGGTCACCGTACATGGCTGTAAAACCGTTGGAGCTGCAACAGCTGGCCTCGTGCTATGGGGGAGGGAATGGGGCAAGGAGAGCTGGAAGCTGGGCTAACTTGCACGGCTGCACCCTCCCGGGAGATGCTGGCTCTGCTGCTAGTGGGATCCTGCTGCCCAGGCAGAGCGGGGGACATCTGATAATTTCACTGGCAAAGGTGAAGCAGGAGAAAGTAAGCAGAAACTAGGGAGAGAGAGTATGTGGTGGGGAATAACCAGTTTTCCCCTTGGAGATGAGGTAAGGCTGCAGTGGGAAGCCCAGCCCACAGAAGGTGCAGTGCAGCTGGAAGTCCAGGTGCACCATGACCCTGTTCAGTGTCACTTTTACACCTATGGTATTTAGGCCACTCGCAGTTAACTGTGTCCTGCCTGTCAAAGTCTCGTTTCATTTGCCATTTTCCTTGCAGCACTCATGCAGGTTTTTTTTGTTGTAACCCAAACCCTTGGAGCACTTTGTAATTCTCTTTAAAACTCATTTAGGTTTGGTTTTTTTTTCTCCTCTTTCTCTACTTGGCATCTCGCAATTGTCAACTTCCTGCCTGGCCTTTTCCCAGTAGGGATTACTGGCACAAATACAGCTCATGTTCACTTTTCAGGACATTACTTGTTTTAAGTCTCCTGTTCACCAACTGTTGGAGTTGTTACGTCTCTATCCTGTTTCGCTGGTTCAGCGGGCTCTTCTCCCATGAGTTCCAGTGTTCAGACTGAAGGAGAAGAGATTAGATTAGCCACTCACTCTAGCAAAATGTCACTTAGAGCTGTTGCTGTTCCAGACATGATAATTGTACCCATGTGTGCTGTATGTGGTTCAGTGTCTATTCCAGTCCCTGTCACGACAATGAGTGCCTGGAGTTCTGCACACACAGAAAATCACATAAACTGGTGCTAGCTATGCTACAAAGCAGAAACTCAGGCTGCTTTCTACATCTGCATTTTGCATGCACTCCTGCTGACAACTGAAAGCCATTTTGCTCACCTTTCTCTTTGAAACTGGCTTTATTTGCCTTTAAACTCTTTTTTTTCTTTCTGGAGCTGAGGCATCAAGTCTGGGACTACAACTGGCAGGAATCTCAAGTCCTACACACAGATTTGCAAAACAGGGTAGCTTCCATCAACAGGTCGACTTCACAGCCTTTTGTAGCGCTGCAGTGCTGCTTCATTGTGCAACATGAATCACAGTCCCTGAAGCTGATGCAGCCATGAATAAGTCACATCTGCCTCCCAGCTAATCCGTGTTCCACTGTATAGCAGGGTTTCGGCCAAATTCCATGTGTTTCTACTGACAAACAAGGCGTTGATCTTTCAGCTGCTCACACAACGTGTAATAAACCTGTAAAAATGCACAGAGGTAGCAGTGCTTTGAATTAGTGACTTAACTGGGGGGGGGGGGGGGGCACAGGTGGCAGACTGTGGGTTGAATGAGTGCAGCTGACAACCATCTAACCCTGTTTATTCTTGGACAGCTTCTCTGGGACCACAGACCAGGGCTGTGGCTGCTTTCTCTAATTGCAGCCTAGGCAGTGCCTGCCCTGGGCACCAAGCCCTATCTCTAGGTGTGTAACAACATGACCCTCTCCGAGTGAAGAACACTTGTCTGGGCATATATAAACCCTGCACATGGTTTTTGTTATGAGCCTTTCATCACATCATTTAGCTGACGATGAAGAGGATTGACCTGACTACGGCAAGAGTGGGTCAGTCCCAGAGCTGTGGGTTTTGCAGTACATATATCTATGTTTGCATGGCTTCTCTGAGTCTTTCCACCTCTGCAGTGTTGCCACTCTGCTGGGGCAATAATGCCCTGGAACTCCTCCATCAGTGACATTTCACAAGTTGACAGGATTCACCTTCTTTTTGGGAATATTAATTTTTATATGTAGTAGTACAGAAATAACTCCCACCTGTGAGCCTTGTGGTTTTACTAGTATGGTATTCAGTAAGTATACAGAGAATGTTTGATCCTGCCTCTGAAGTCCCTACAGCCTGATAGATCTGTGGGAAATCATGTGTCACACACTCCATATTTGCTTCTGCTTTCTCCCCCAAACCAGTTAGGGCCTGAATGGGTTCCATTAGGGATAAATCATTTGGTGTCTTTAACTGATGTGTCCTATCTAGTTTCAGCATAAACCAAGTGTTCTTCCCTATCTCAACTTTTCCTCTGGTGTTCTAACTCTTTTGCAGGAGCAAAATTGGTTTTTTTGTTGATTGGCAAATAGATGTTAGTGCTTAGCTGGAGGCTTTTGGCCTTTAGAAGTCTCTTCTGCAGAAGTTGTTGATGTAGAAGACAGTCTTGATCATAATTTGCCATCAGGTTATAGATTTTACCAAGATACAATTTTGTGCATATATAAATATATATATATACCCTATATATATATCCTGATAAGGATACCAAACATGTATTGGTCCTGGTATTTATATAAAAAAATAAAATAAATCACTTGACCAATGTAAGAAGAATGTGATGTCCTCCAGCTTGCTTTTATGAATTTGTATAGCTTCTCTTGGAAATTGTTCTGGATAGCAGACACATAACTGATGGTGAGGATCACAACAGTTTTGTAATTTTTCTGAGTAAGCATTCAGCTGTTTTGCCAGAGCCTGTAATTTCACTTCCTTTTCTAGCCTGCAATGTTCTGATTGACCCACCTTGTGTCCAATGTTTTATTTTGTTTTCTTTTGTACTTCTAGTCTCATTCCTTGTTTGAACTCTATCATTTCTCTCCGTTTGACTTGAGAGTGCTTACACAATATCATGTATAGTCCATTTAACTAGGTAAGAGATATTTTGACTAGTTTTGTATTGTTTTGAAAGGCATCTGATCTCTGCTACTCCACTACACTAACCACAACAGCAGATCTTGCACTGATGCAAACAGATCAACTTCTGTTCATGACAGAAAGCACATTTTCCTTGTGTAGATAGCTCAGCTTTTTTCTAACTTCTGCCTTCTGTGTTGTGACAGGGGTAAGCCAGAGGGAGAAGCAATTAATAATAAAATCCATTGGGCATTTTCAAAAATGGAGGGATTATTTTTAGTTTTGAGTGGGTGGCGTTGCTGGTTTCAGTGTGCTTTCAGAGTCCTGGCTGTGTTGCCATGAGCTTTCTCCTGGTGAGGTGTGAAGCAGACATTCCTCTGCCAACCTGAACTAAAAGGTTAGTTCAGGTTATCGTATTAAACACTGCTTAGGCAGTTGTGTCTGTAGCTCATTCTTCATGTTAAATTCAGCTGGCTTGTGTTCAGCCAAGGTATTTCCAGTGATGTGCTGCCAGCTTTCTCCAAAGGCCTCCTCAAAAGTCTTTCTTCCTTAGCTGGTGAAACATGGAAAAAACCTCCTGTAAATATCTCGGTTTAGTGTTCAGATTTGCATCTGCCAAGCACATACTGTCTGTCGTAAAGCAATCAGTCCCTCCACCTCCTCCCCCTACCAAACCTACCTTGACCCCTGTTACTGTGTCCATAGGGGCAGAGGGGAATGTCCCAGTCACCCTCTGAAGGGAGAGTGACATCCCTTACTATCTCTTTGGACCCTAGGAGGAGGTAGTGGGAATGCAGACATACAGGTTTCCCCGTGGGAGAGTTCACACTCAGTCCTGCAACACCTCACTCCTTTACCTGCATGGGATCATGGGGTGCTGGTGGTCTTGGGGAGGGCAGCATGTGAAGCCCAGCTGGGTATTGTGCCAGCAGCCAGCACCACTCTCTGAGCTTCCTCTGATGTGTTAGTGTGAGTTTAAATAAGCAGAAGGCATGGAAGGAGGAGTGGGGGTCTGCATCATTTTCTCTCTTATTTACACTGATAAGCAACAGGTATTTCCGCTGCGAAAAATTTAATTTCCTTTCCTTTTGAAATGCAGTGATGCAGAAGCTCAGGTTTCCTTCCACGGGGTCAGAAGAGCAAGGAGGGCTGCATGGAGCAGCTGATGCCTGCGTTGGCCAGACTCTCCTCATCTGGCAGAAGTGACTCATCGGTGGCATGACCCAGCTGCTCTGTGAGGCTTGTTGAGCTCAGGGGGAGTTTGACTTCAGATCCTCTACTTCCTTGAAGATTTGCCTTTAGTTCTTGCCTTACCCCGGCCCTCATCTGCATTTGCTATCCAACCTGGCCTGAAGTGGGCTGCCCCAGATGTCTTCCCAGCGCCGGTGGCTCCCTGGTTTTGGGGTGTGGGGAGCTGCCATTGCAGAGCTGAAGCTGCTGCCTCCACCTGGGACTCATTACATGCCGCTTCCTCTCCAGCTGCCAGGGGCCTGGACAGAGAGCAGGGAAATCACACGCAAGGCGCTTGTAAAACCCTCAGCCCTCGTGTGCCATTGAAGGAAGAGCTGGCTGAGCCTCCCTCCCTGCAGGACAGGCTTCCTGTCCTAGGAAATCCCCTGCTGTAAGGCAGCCCAGGAGATCTCTCACCTTGGGCATCTGAAACTGTGGCCAGTCAGCACTGGCTGGGTACAGAATAAGAGCTATGGGTTTTTAGAAAACCCTAATAAAACCTTTTGATTATACACAAGGAAAAAAAGAAGCAATCCTGCCTGCTCCTCAGCTCTGTGGTTTGCCTAAACTTACTTTCCTGGGACACATTGGAGTTTGATCTTTGAGAAATGATATCTAAAAAGCCCACATGTAAAAACTTAACTGTTCCATCGATAGGATCATAACCTGCCTTTGATCCTGTAAATTGTTGAACCACAACTCTATTCGTTGCCAAAGGACTGCAGGAAATGTACACAGGGTTATGCAAATCTCTAGGAGAGGGAATGTTTTGCAGGGAGGGGAGGGAAGATGGCTCTTGCCGCAACTGTCAGTCTCTGGATTGCAGATGAAGTTTGGCAGTCCCTGCGCTCTCCTGTGTCACCCTGCTGCCAGTTCCCACGGCTCCTACCCCTCTCTGCTCACCGTTCAGTTGTGCAAGTCTGCAGCGGCGAGCTTTTTTCAGATCTCCCCCTGTGTGCGCTGGTGGTATTTACAAGCCGAGTCTGCAAGCTCGGTCCTTCATCTGCATTCTTCTACAAACCACCACTGCGAGTGCGGTGTTCATGTTTCGCCTCTAAATCCCCACGACTTTTGCCTGCTGGGGATATTTGCATGGGGTGGGTCAATCTGATAGTAAGACACAAAACAATTTCTTTGGGAACCTTGAGGGGAGCTAAGCCTGCATCAGAGCCCAGCCAAGGCAGGACAACAGCAACAACACAGCAGGGACATGGCCAGCAGATGGGGAGCTGTCAGGCAGAACTTTAATTTTGTGTAAAATTTACCTCTTTCCCAGACTTGCAGTAGAATACTCAAACCCTTGTAAAGAGGCAGGTTGAGTGTAGTGTGCGAGTACATCCATCATCAACACCACATTCAAATCAAGAGTGCTTGACATCCTAACCATGGCTCAGGGTAACAGATCCTGATAAAAAATAAAAATAGAGGTTCTTTGATACCCTCTCTGTTCTTTCTTTCTTTTTTTTTTTTTTTTTTTTTTTTTTTTTGTTTTAANTTTTTTTTTTTTTTTTTGGCATGTAAGCTAAGTGACATGACACTGGACTTTGGTACTTAACCCAATTTACTCTAATTTGCATGGTGAAGAAAGATGTCAGAAGGACACGATGAGCCCACCATTGCCCAGCTGCCCGGGCAGGGCTCCCCTGGTAGCCATGCCGCGGTGTTGTGCTGTGCTCAGGAAGACTGTGCTGCATCCAGAGCACAGCCCAGCTTTTTCCATGAACTGCATACGCCGCACAGGTACAGGGGCTGCGCACGCCAGAATGTGGGGCAATGCTGCATCAGCTGGGCAGGAGTTTGTTTTGCTGTTTCTGTTTGGTTTTTTCACCTCGGTGATAATTCTTACCCAATGTGTGATCTCTGCTCTATGTACTTTACTACTCCTTGTGATAATCAAAATCCGGCCCTGAACTTTTTCACTACAAAGGAAACAAGAACTTTGCCCTGTTGGCTGTTAACAGGGCATTCGGTGATGCTGCAGCCTCTTCTCATGTGCAAAAACCTCCAAAGTCTGTGGAAGTCAAGGTTATGCTGATGACAGAATGCTTACTGTTTTTTCACCAGTGTGGGTGGAGATCAGGTGCTTTTGACATGACACGAGATTCCTGGTGTCAGAATCCTCTTAAAAGGGAGCAGGCACCCAACCGACCGGTGGTAAAAAACCTTTAAACACCAGAACCACCAGTAATGTGCTGTGTACGTCTCAAAGTGCAACCTGTGATGGGCTCAAAGCGCTGAAACATTAACCAGACCTTGGGCCACCGTCTGTAGTTGCCGCTCAGTGCCCACACCATCGCTCCCGGGAGCGGGAAATGAGGGCGGCACTATTATTATCCGTGTGGAGAAAGGGTGCAGCGGTGTTTGCACAGTGTGGACGGAAGCGCTGGCGGCGGCCTGAGGCGTTGTGTGTGCGGCGGTGGGGCAGCAATAAAAAGGTACGAGCTTCCCCGTGCGGGGAACAGGGAGAGGCCGAGCACTTAAATCTCAGCCTCCAGCTCTTGTTGAAATGCTCTGATGAGCACTGTGGTGGTGGTGGTGGTGGTGGTGGCATGAGGCTGTCTTTCCATATCCACTCTCTTGTTTGCAGGTATAATCTGCCTCAGGCGAAACCCCTGACTCTAAGCCTCCCCCTGACCCCAAATGAGGTAAGGCTTGTGGGAAGAACAAATATCATTTATGACATTGCAGGCTGCAATAACAGGGGAAAAGGAGAATGCTAGAGCTGTTTCTGGGCCCACACCTCAGATGGTATGGAGCTGGGTGTTGCTTTGGTGGTGTTCTTTTTAACAGTGGTGAGGTGTCCTGGAGATGAAATGAGGAGATATGAGGAGCCAGAAAGCATTCCTGAGCGTTCAAGTGTTGTAATCACATTACTGCTCCCTGAGCTCAGCTGACACAGGAGACAGGTAAACATCTCCCACTGCCCAGGTGGGTGACAGTATATAAATCTTCAGAACACCCTGAGGAATAACAAGTCTTTTGCAACTTTGCCTTTGAACTTTGAAGGAGTTAGGCTCACATGATGGATGGCAGCGGCGCCCAGCCGTATTCTGAGGCATAGCACAGCTCCCAACTCCCTTGCAGAGGTTTTATCCTCAGCTGGAGGGAGGGTACAGCAAGCTGTGTGTCAGTGCAGACTCTTGCAGCTGTAGAAACTTGTCATTTCCTTTCCAAACACGAGCAGCACCCTCAGGAAGGTGCTTGGCCTTTGGCCAAAAGCCATTCCTATAGTGTCTGTTCCTGCTATATACACATATAATGTTCTCTTACCTGATTCCTGATGTGGTTTTCTTCACAACCACTGCCACATATGTGTGTCTTGTCAGTATGGTGGCTTTGGAAGCAGCCTCTTCCATTATCAAGTCTTAGAGTGAGTTTACCTGAGAGCATGTCCCTGTTCAGGGGAGCAAAACGATGCTTTGCCCTGCTTGTGCTGAATCATTGTTACCTGGCAAGAGTTTGGGAACTGTGAGATCATACTTTATTGTAGCATATTACAGCTGCAGAAAAGGTATTAGATTCTGGGTTTATATCAAAAGACTGATTCTTGATCATGATGATAAAATATTTGGGTCTAGAACTTTGCCTTCACAGCTCTTTGTAATTTCTCTAATAGTAGTGGCAAAAGAAAGGACGTGCTCATTTATGATGCTTTAAATCAGACAAATCATTTCTGAAGAAAAATAACAAAACTGTAGCAGAGAGCTCTGGTGCAGGACTCCTTCTTGGATTGTAAACACTGCAAGACAGAAACCATCAATATTTACACAGTGCTCAACCCAGCACAGTGCAGCTTCTCTGGTTGGGCCTTTGGAGGCACTAATAGGAATATTAAATCATGCTGAATACCTTCTTGCAATATTTACAGTTCAGCGATAACCGAGCGTGTGCGTGCTGAATACTGTGGATTGTGACCATGCAGCACCAGAACCAGAAAACCTGTGATGAAGCCGAGCCTTGTGATATGACCCCCGGCTCTTCCCCTGGCTTATCACACATGCTGCAGTGGCTGGGACCCTTTCTGGTGCTCCCAATATCTATCAGAAGCAACTTAGAAGGAATGATGCAAGAGTAAGCGTGTTACTGTGTGAGCTGTCACCAGTTGTGCCAAGAACTGTGTATTGAAAAGTCAGGGGGGAGAAAGAAAGCATTAAAAATACCACTGCTATGTTGCCCTGTGGGCTCACAGAAATGTGTCACACAGAAGAATTAGCCTTTTGCGGTTTCATGTTTCCCTGACCTTTTAAGAGAGGAAGAAAAAAACATCCAACTTCTGCACCCAGTTGAAATTCTAAAAGTCCAGAGCAAATGTAATACACTGGCTCCTGAGATGTGAGAGCTGAGTTTCATGTTGTCTATTGAAAAATCAGAGAGACAGAGAGAGAGAGCTGAGGTGTAAAGATAATTTAAGAAAAGCTGTGTGAGTTCAAAGATAAACCTCCACCCCAGGGAAGTGTAATTATTGATGTTTGAGTGTAATTTTGGTTTATAAGAAGATCCATTCAACTTGCTCTGGTGGGATTTCTGTCTTGGCATCAGTGTGAGGGAAAGCAGAAAACACGTGGCTCCTAGAGCACAATGCCCTCTTACCGTGTGAGTGAGGGATGTGCCACAAGGGAGGCCTCCTGGTCACCAGCACTGCAGCTGACTGCCCCTGGCACTGGCAACTACTGCTAATGTATGTGGCAGGGATGCTGTGACAGCACCTGCAATCACACCACTTGGCACTTGGGAAGGCCTCGAACCATTAGCGTTAAGCTCACATGTAGTACTTGATATGAAAATAGCTCCAGTTAAAAATAATTTCCAGTTTGGCTTATGCAACTGTTGACAAAATCTGCTTGCATTATATGACAATCACAGACTCTGCATGCTTCAACAAGTTTTCTTTGTTTTGGCTTGGTTTCCTGGTTTTATTTCCCACCTTCCACTAAAGAAATTTTATCTCAGAGAGAGAAAATACAGGAGGTGGGCTGCTTCCTACCTGAAATCCCAGCATTGCCTTGCAGAAGCTGACAGACATGAATCATCACAATGAATGCAGTACTGCACACGAGTAGCTTTTTTTTACAAACACAAGGTTGTTAAGCAAAGGATGAGAAACACATGGAGTACGCTGCAGTTTGCTAATGTATGGCTGGGTTCCCAGGTCCATGTACATTCTTGCAGACAGGCTGCAGTTGTCATGATGTTATTGCCAGGAAAGACATAAACAAAAGGAAACCTCTTGTCAGTTGAAGCATTAGGTTAGTAATACAAAAGAGTAATTCATGGAGTCCTTCAGATCGTTACATGCCATCTATTTGTCAAAGATGTTTTTCTGTTATGTGTAGTCACACAGCCTCTTTGACGTAAGTCACTGGTTTTTACATTTTTTTAAGTAACAGCAATATTTACTATGTGGTGAATCAGGGCAGTGAGCAAGATCATAGGACCCTCTTGCAGAGGATCATGACATAACTTAGTGTGTTTTAGGCAATGCTTTTCGGAATTCACTTGAGGACTGACACATGGACACGTTTCCATTGAAGTTGCTACAAATCTGTCTTTATGTATGCCTCCCCTAAATTTTATAGCTGGCAATTAGTCTGGGATGAAGTCTGGTTTCTCTCCCAACACTGCAAATGCAATTTCAGTGAAATTCCAAGCCTGGTTCTTATGCTGGATTAAAACAGTAGATAGCGAGATGAAAAGAGAAGTCACCCTTTCAAACTTTTCTTTCCCACTATGACAGTTTACTCCATGGAAGCAACAGCCATCTGACCTGGATTACTTTTGTCTTGTGTTTAATCCACACCACATTCCCCTAGAGTTGCCACAGTTTCAATAGCAATGCCCTGCCCCGTGCAAGGCCTGCTGTTGCCCAGGGACTTGTATCTCCCTGCCCTCAGATGGCACCATGATACTGCCCTGGGGCTGATGCTGCCTCTGAGGTTTGTGGAAATTGTAGAATTGTGGTCGTGGTGGCACTGATGCACTGGGAAGGAATGTCACATCTTTAAAAACTATTTACTGAAACGTTTCTCCAAGGTGGGAAGGGATTTCCCCCTTCGGCTGTTGCTACAGGTGTGCTTGTCTCACAGCATAGCACAAAGCCATCTCAGTTTTAGTGTATCATCTGTGAGCTGTCTGCCCTGTATGATTTTTTTACCCTTTTGTTGTCAATTATTGACTGGAGCGATGATGAATGATACATGCTTAAGTGCATCAGTTATCTCAATTACCTTCCCCTTAGGCCTAGCTTAGCCAAGATTTACCATAACAGTCTACAAAATAAAGAAGTTTTAGTATTTTTTTTTTCAGGTGATAGGAGTTTTCTGCTGAAGAGTGACAAAAGGCCTGGAACACGGTGAGTTATTATTACAACCACTTATTAAAAAAAAAAGGAAAAAAGAACGTGCTGTAAGATAACAAATAATTTAGCCCAACTTGTGCAATGCAGTAACTTCTCAGTACTACAAAAAAAAAAATCAGGGATGATCACAGTCCTGAGCACATGCTCACAAAGCCATTCCAGATTGCAATGGTGAGCACCCATAGTCAGTACAACAGGAAAAAGACATAGTATTTTAAGGTCACGACTGATAATTCTCTAGTTGGAAGCCAGGGATAAGTGTTAGGTTGGACATTCCCACTGGAGAAATAGGCTAGTTACACCGGAATGGGTTACCCTTCGCTATTCAACATCTCAGCTCCCTAGTTACCATCTCCAAAGTAAGGTGTTTGCCTCAGCACACGGTTGTTTACACAGTGACTTATCTTACCTTGGTGAGATATTTGATACCCATAAAACATCCATCACACTCTGTCCTACTGCTTTTCTTTAACTTGAGGCAAGGCCCATCCCTCTCTCAAAACCTTTGACAGCTTTGAAATATGACAATGTCACTGTTGGTGTAGTTCAGGGGCTGTACCATGGTTGCCTTCTTCAGAGGCTCTGCAACACCTCAGTATTTCCCCCTCTTTGAACAGAGGTGGAAAAATCCATAGTTGTTTCCATTCTGCTTGGCTGAAAATGAGGAAAAGCTTGGCACCCCGTGACAGAGATAGTTAAGTAAAGAGTCAATATGATGAAGACCTCTGCACCAGGAGTAGCCCATAATAGGTGGTGGCAATGTCACAGCACAGCTTGTTTTTAAATATAGTTCTTTTTTTTTTCTTCTTTCATGTGTGGTTTCTTTTTTCCTTCTGGGCGGAGCAGAGCTGGGGAGGTGATGACTTACCTGCCACAGCTTGGTAGATCACAATCTAGAACTGGCAGAGTGTTAACACAATGCCCAGCAGAGCTTTTCTGTCTCTAATTTCAGTGATTATGTTGTTACTGGATCAGTGAAGAGAACCATGAAAAACACAATTACCAGGAAGCCCTGTTCCTTTGCTCACCCCTTTGTCTCACTGTGAGTGGGGCATGTGACTCACGGAGCAATAGAGGACCGGCTGTAATCACACGCACTACGAAAAGGGTGCTGTCCTCTGGTGGGACCCAAGCGTGGGAAAACCTGACTGCTGGCTGGAAGGGCCAGTCACGTCATGTTTTGCAGCTGGCATCCAAATGCATCCTGATGAATCAAGCGAGAGCAGCTACCTTCTCCTGCCACAACGGTGGCCAAGCAGCCGTGCAGAAGAAAGGCTATAAAATCCTCCCTGCATGCAAAAGCGCAGGGAAGGGATGATGTTGTGAATGAGCTTACTGTAACAGCACAGCAATGTTTTATAGGTCACTGGCATAGCATCAGACTAAAGGGAAAGGGGATGAGTATGTTCCAGCTGTGAGTGCTGGTCTCAGGTTTGCTCAGTGCAGGCCCATACTTCGTGGGGCTGACCCAACCCTGTTGTGTGGGAAAAGAGAAATTCACTTGCATAGTGGGAAAAGAGAAATTCACTTGTTCTCTGCACTCCAAATCATGTATAAACCTATGACCTCAACAACAAATACCAGTAGCAGCAGAGCAGCCAATATTTTTATCATTAATTGCTATCAAAAATGTCAGCTCAAAGTCATCAGATTTGATAGGCGAGCATGCTCCAAACTGACAGTTGAAGTGAATTATTTGCCTATTGCGTGATGCAAAAACAATGTCTTGCAGGAGAGAACAGACATTGGCAAACAAACTGACAAAAAAATATGCTTCTGGGGAAGGCTTCTGATTTGACCTGGAAGGAAACATTGAGTACAAACAGGGATAAAGTTTACCTGCATAAAAGGCGGGGTTGAACCATGGCTTGGACTTCATTATTCTGCTAGAGAACAGCATGAAACATACTGCTATTTTAATCCCTCTGAGCTATTCTTATTACAAAAAGGTACCAGACACCTAAGAAAGGTTTTTAAGTAGTAAAGCGTTTTTCCCCCATCCCTGGTGCATCCATTTATCAGTGACTAACGAACACAGAAATTCCAGCATGTGAAGAAAAATCCCTTCATCTTGGTGTTAAGCAGAATCTTCCCTGCCCAGGGATCTGTAGTACAAATCTTTCTGGTCCTTCTGTGCTGAGGGTGTAAGCATGGGCAGACAGTACATGGTGTAGCACTGGTACACTATTAATGTAACTATGAGGTACTACAAAGTGAATCAGGACCTGTTTAAATACTAGTATAAACATGAACAACATCATCCAGGACATGTTTCTGTGGGATTTGGTGACTGTCTTTATTTCACGCAGTGGGAAAAACCCCATCTGGAAGCAGGATTCCAGTGAAGGGGAAGTTAGCTATGCCTGCCAGGGATCTCTTTTGCCCCCCAAAATTCAGACATCACGGGACATAAGCAAAAATTGAAAGGGAACCAGTGAGGGTAAAACCAAACAGGCTGGGGTCTTCTCGCCACTTCTTTTGAAGTCCCCAGCGTAACTCCTGGCATCTTCAGTGGGGTTTGGCTGGGCTCCATGCAGAAGTGCCTTTGAAGATTTTGCTAAGGCTCAAGGCCTTGATCACAGCAACTTTTATGCCTGTGAGCAACTCTGTGCAGATGAACACTTCCAGGGTGCTCAGCAGGATGCTTCGGATGAGACTTTGCAGGGCTGGTCTTAAGCAATGAGAGTTTAAGAGAAACATTCTGCTTGTTGTGCTTTTATCCTTGACCACATCAAATGAAATGCCTTGGCAGTTCTGGAAGGATGAATTTGCATTGAAAACCCACAGCTCTTACAAGCAGTGCATTAATTATTTTATTAATTTGCTCTTTTTACATTATGGGAAACATTCATCTATTTACATTTTCCTGTCCACACACAAACCAAATAGATAATTCTATGGAAACCCAAATCGTTAAGCCATAAAAACACTCTCCTCTGTCTAAAGGCTTTCAAATTTGTGTCTTTTGTTTCAAATCAAGAACATTTTTAAAATCACATTTGGGAATGCAGGTAGGCCAGTGATTTACTTTCTACTTAAAATATGCATTTGACCATTTTCCTTAAAAAAAAACAAAACCAAAAAAACCAAAAACCCCAATAAATTCACAAAGATACAGTTTAAATTAAAGTGATAGTGCACATCAAAGCATTAAGGGAACACCAATAAATAAACTGAAATATATTACAAATAAATTATTTCTATTTACCTTTTCAAATATTAAAAATCTTTAATCCATTTCTTCATCTTTCTTTACAAAAAGATTATGAGAATTTTATGGAAACATCTGCAAAAAATATAATAAATACTTTTTTTTTTTTTTTTTAACTTTTGAAGCAGGAGACAAAACCAACCTTTTCTAAAATTTCCCCCAAGAAAAAAAAAAAAAGCAATAGTTTAGTCCCAAAGTGAAACAGAGTATAGGCAATTTTAATATACACTGGGCAGTTTAGACTAAAACCAAATAGTTACAAATTATACTAAAACAGATGATGGAGCAAATATACTAGCATTAGTGTTGGTAAATGAGTCAAGTGGTTAACTAGTGGCATTCTAGGGGCAGAATTAATTTATTTTATATTTTCTGTTATTGGCTGTATTTTTAATATTTTGCTAAAAAACTAGGCAAACATTATAATAACCTCTCCAGTGCCAAATGAACTAACAAGCATTCAGCTAAGAATAAATTCATTTAAAAGAGATACAAAAAATATTCTATGATATACAAATACAATAATTTGTAATGTACAAGACTAGATAGTCTTCACTTTTCTGCTTTTTTAGGGAGGAACTTGCTGGATATAAATT
This sequence comes from Orthonyx spaldingii, assembly GCA_013397795.1. Lineage (NCBI taxonomy): Eukaryota > Metazoa > Chordata > Aves > Passeriformes > Orthonychidae > Orthonyx > Orthonyx spaldingii. The sequence goes on along the minus strand of VZTJ01002692.1, from coordinate 2,033,527 downwards.
TCTGTAGCCACTTGTCAACCAAAATCTTAACTCATCTTTCATAAAACGTTCACAAAACTAAGTAAGTCTGCGACACAGTTGTGAATGTGGACTCTCACCTAGGTACTGCTTTGAATACTTCAGTACAAATGAGTTCCAAATAATTAATACTTCCTATGACTATATATGCTCAAAAGTGGCAGTTGGCACTATTACATACTGCAAACACGGTGATGTTTTGTTGCTGCTAAAAGTTAAACGCAGTGTTTCAAAACTAGCAAATACACTGGTATTCAAACGCTTAGAGGGTCAAACCTTTTGAAGCTCCTGTAACACCAAGCACTCTAGAGTTACACTGGATTTCTGATTACTCTAGTTAAAAGTCTCTTATATATTAAATTATTAGCCCTTATCTTGTAAACCACAGCAGTAAATATTTGTGCCCTGTTTATAAAGACATAGCTCAGATATCGATGGCTTTGAGAGGTAGCAAATTCTCTAGTGGTTTTAGTATGCTTTCATGAAAATACTTGGTGCCAGAACCTATTACCTCTCCTGTTTTCTTGAATAAAATTAAATTAGCACCTGGCTATGATGTCATAGGAAAAGAAGCTGTCTGGCATGGTCTCGATGAATAGTTTTTGCAAGAGCTTAACTTTTTGATGACGATTTTCAATGCTTTTTAAGTGCACGCTGCAGAATTACACCACATGTGCAGTGGGATTTTTCACTGGTTGGATTGTCCATACAGGTTGAGCACCCATGGGCACAGCCAGCCAGCACTGATGTGCAGCAAGGGCTGCCACCCATGCCCCTCCATGGTGGGGCTGTCCCTCTGCCTGTGCTCACTGGGAGCAGAAAGCAGTGCTGCCTTCCTCTCCCGTGTACCCCTGCCCTGGCAGATGGGGTGAAGAGCACGTAGAAAGCAGCAGAGGAATCTGGAAAACATCACTGTGGAACTGCACACAAGCCGAGGACTGCACAGCGCTCCTCTGCCCACAACAGTCCTGTCACCCAAAGCAGCTCACGCTAATTCTGCTGGCAGCAGCACAGTTAGGCACGCGTGTGCGCACTCACACACGCTCACACGCACGCACACAACTTGCTTTCAGCAACATGCCTGACATAGCTTCCCTAATGTTGGCACAAGAGATTCCAGTAGCAGCGTGGTCAGCATCGTTCCTCATCTGAGGAGCTGGAGGACAAGCCCCTGCCCCAGCCAGAGGTGGCTGGAGAGGACAGATACACAGGAGCTGACCTCGCAGGCTCCTCTCCAGCCTTTTTATCTGCCATTTCCGCCCACTATTAATGAGCTACTGATGATGCATATTTTTCGTGATTGCAAAACAATGGCAGAAGCCAGGGTAGGAAGGCTTGTCGTGAAAAATATTAAGTTCATATTGATCCCATAACTTGTGAAAAATAGTATATTGTTCTTGTTCAAGTGACTATTTATACTGTTAAGAGGAGGCTGAATTAGAAATTTACGCCTAAATATGGATGGTTTCGTGATAAGCAGTCTGAACTGTAGCATACAACCAGCTGTGAATAGAGCAAAGCAAGCCTGGCCTGGAAGAGCGTCAGAGGCTCCATGTACAGTAATTCACCTACAGGTGTCCATGTGTGGCTGCATGGAGGTATGAGATTGGATGGTCCCACCGAGATTAAGACATCAACAAAACCAAGCTTTTTTCTTTTTTTTCTTTTTTTTTTTTTTAACCAATATAATCCATACAATACAATACAAGAGGAATTGACAATACAGTACAATTTTAAAAATTCTTAATACTTGGACAAGAAAATCCTTCTTTTATATTATCTCTTCAACTGTCATTGCTTCTTATCTCCTTCCTTTTTACTCTTTTATTGCCTTTCAAAATAGATTATTTCCCTGGAAGATCGAATTTACAATCTTCTGCTGATTGAAATGTTTAAGTAGTGATTGATGAAATAAAAATGAGGCAGTTTGTGCAGCTGTGAGTGTGCAGGTATCTTTCCATAGGATCTTTTATATCCCTCGCCATCTCACCTGTGGGATATACTTCCACTTTTTCACCTGCCAGAGCTGTGGGGTTTTTTTCCTTTCCCCCCTCCCCGCTCCCACCCCAGCTCCCTCCCCTTGTGTGACTCCTTAATTCAGGTGAAGATGTGATTCGGAGGTTTAGAATAAAGTGCGCCATCTGCTTTAAAAAAAACAGTAATAAAAAGAAGGGAATCCGAGTCATAGCTCCTTTCATCTTTTGTGAGGAAGACGGCAGAGTCCGAAAGGATCACCCTGCATGACTGAAAATACCAAAGTCTCCTACAGTTTGATATTGCTGTACACTGGGTAACAGACTAGCTTTAGGTCAACTAAAGATCATGAGTAAGTTAAATGGAGCATCTACTGTACAGGTGCTTGGGTGTGTGGAAGTCTGAGCGCTGTGTTTATTTGTTTCAAACAGAAAATAAAAAAGGATCGTACTCGTTTACATGAGGCAAAGTGGCAGCATCAGTACATATGACAAAGCATCGTGATGACATGGGCGAACCTTCAGAAAGCAAGGGTGATTAGAGGACATCTCTCGGAGGACCGACAACTACGCCATGGCAGTGGAGTTCACTGGGAGCATCGGGGCAGCTGTGTACAGAGAGAGGGGAGGGGGAGAGGAGGGGAGAGAGAGCGAGAGAGAGAGGAGGAGGTACAAATACTTCGTGGTGACCTTGAGCAGGAGCCTAGAGGGGCAGATTATACATGAGGCTTGTCTTGCCAGAGAGAGTCCTCCCGGTTGGATCCCTTCATAGCCTGGTCTGGGCTTCGGGGATGTATATCTCAATGCTTTCGGCGCTCTCGGTAGCTGAGTTCTGGCGGACCGATGCAGCGCGCTTGGCAGCCATCAGCCGTTTCCGGGCCTCTTGACGCTGCGAGCTTTCCAGAGAGCGTTCTCGTATGAGTGGCACCTGACCTTTCGATGGCTTCTTTGGCACTGGAGGAGGGACCCTTCTCTCCTGATCAAAGCAGAAGGTTAATGGCATTATACAGCTTCTCAGGGAAAGGCGGGAAAAACTAGGATATGTCAGTAGTTAGAACACACATTTTACCTAAGGTTTGTTAGCTCTTATCTGCCTTTCTGTCTTCAGTCAACTGGCTTTTGTGCTCAAGGGTTCATAAACATAGGGCAAGGGCAAAGGGGAGGGGAGGGCCAGCCGCCGCACTACTTCTCCTCGGGGACGGTGCTGCTGGGGCCAAGGCCCCCACCGCTACCTGCTTAGTGCCAGGGAAAGAGACCGAGCTCCCGCCACTGGTGCAGCCTGGAGGGAACGCTGCTCTCAGCAGAGGAACTCTGGAGAGCCGGAGCTCCTGGCCCACCCTCTTCTATTCGTGCATAGCGCTAGATGCTCCTGCAACATGGAGGTGCCATGGCTTTGGCGTTCCCAAATGCAGATGGGAGCTAGCTGTCTGCAGCTGGTGCATCAGAATAAGTAGATTTTAAAAAAACCACCATATATTTATGTATCTATTTTGTAGCAGGTTAGTGACTGCTCAAAAATCCCACACTCTGGGTCTTGCTGTGCAAGCTTACACGCTCTGGCCTCATGCTAAATAGGCATGAAGCTACATTCAGCTAGAAATAGAAAATCTGGTAGGAAAAACTTAAAACCTGTTAAGAGAACATGCATTAATCATCATGGTGGCAAGTTAGCTCCAGATATGTGACCAACAAGGAGGACTTTTATGTATATCCTGCTGCATGTACACACACATACACACACAAAAAAAGAAAAAAAAAAACCCAACAAAAAAAAAAAAATCCCTCAGAGAGGGATCTCTCCCGCAAAAGAAAAGTGTATTCAGAACTGAATTTCAGGCGTCCACAAAGACTTTGTCAAGTTAATTAGATTGTCTTTTAAGTTACATCCCCTTCCAACTGTGAACACGGTCTCTGAGCGAAGGGATTTTATCGCACTACAAAGGTCCCATTCTGCCCTTTCGTTTTCTCTCATGCTGCTCACAACAGCCTCCATGGCTCAAAATATAAAGGTGCTTAGTTACACTTATTCATACTTTGGTTTTTCTCTCCGTCCAAGGATTAATCTATGCTGCTTTAAAAAGGCCCAGTGGCAAAGGCCAAAGGCAAATATCAATTCCACAGAAAGTTTTTTCTTCTTCTTTTTGTTTTTTAATCCTTTTTAAGAAAGGAGATGAACTGTTTCATCTAAAATCATAGACAAATGCTGTTGAAACAGGAACACAGTGTAATTCTTTAAAATCTTTACCTTCCTACTGTAGGTCCCTTTCTTCAGCACTACTTAACTTCCTTTAAACCGTTATAGTCTTCTTTTTGTTGGAAACTCTTTGAAATGTTTTTCAGAAGCAAAGAAAAGGCACATTTTTTTTAAGGAAAGCTCTCATTTCTTACTGCTGCAATTGCAAACACTCAGCCTACCTGCTTTACTGTAAAAGCTAATGAAAGACCGTATACCAGCATTTCTGTGCATGCAAGTTTGACAGTTTTAACCTCCTTTTCTGATAGATACTGGAAAAAAAAAAGAAGATAAGAAAATGACTTGCCTTCAGTACCTTGGGCTAGGAAAACACATTCCCATTCATTCCCCTACAAAACACACTAGGTGTGCACAAATGGTGTGAACATGGCACTCCTAAGTCAGGAATGAGTATTTAGTCTTGATTGGAGGAGGAGGAATAGTGCTACCAGCACTGCCTGTACAAGCTTCCTGCTGCAAGATTAATGGGGTTTGATATTATTATGGTTATTTGTCCAAAAGAAAACACCACTTTGGTCATTGGCAGCCAGCTGACCATAAGTTGGGGTAGCCGGGACTCGTGTTGGAGCCTCTGTACCTGTAAGTCATGATTCCCCTCCTTCTGGTTACCCTACCTGTTGGCTGTATTCATTGCTATCAGACCAGTCACAGTAGAAATTCAGCCATCAAATTACATACCTATAGGAGCGTGACATTAGACTGTTGATGCCTCTAGGAATGGGTCTGTGTTCTAAGGATTTTCTGAAACATTTGTGTATTTTGGCTCACCCAAGTGCTGTTTGCTGTGAGGTGGATAGTGAGGAGGAAAAAAAAAGGTGATGGTGCCAAATGAGAATGTAAAATGAAACGTGGCTCACACTTGGAGATGTGGTAGTTTTTTATGGTGACAGAAGACGATTACATTTATTAAAAAAAAAAAAAGAAAAAAAAAAAGACCAAAGCTCCAGATGATTTTTTGCTACCTCGGGTAAACAACACTACCAGCAAAGTGAATGTGTTTGTGAAATCACCCTTTTAAAAAAAGCCCAAAATAAATAAAAAACAAACAAATGGACAAAAAAAAAAGTAATTCTTTCATGTAACATTTTGGAAGGCATATTTTTGATATTGCTGTTTGTAATCTGGCTACCAAAGTCAGCGACAGTTACAGTGCTTCCCTAGTTTTTCAGTAACACAACCTAGAACTCTTGCTGTATGCAATAATATGAACCGTAAATGTGATTTATTTAATTTTAAGAATCAATATATAAGGCAGTTCCTTCCAACGATTGATCGTCTAATATGATTAAATGTAAAGCTTAACAAAGTACCACATTCCCATTATCCGATTCACAAAGACAGATTTGGTTTAAAAATATGCCTGAAACATATTACAGATAATATCCCAGATGATTATTATGTAAACATTGTTATTACAATGAAATTAATTTGATATGAGCTTCATTTCACATTTTTAATGTCAACGCTGCAACACAGAGGCCTATTTAATCTGTCCAGTATTTGTGCAGGGTTTTAAATGAAGCATACAAAATCTACAGTGTTCTACCTTCTTGTCATGAGGATCCATCTGTTTCCAATTATTGGCCTTTAACTGATGAAGTTCATCAAATTTCATACTAATATTTTCTATGGACAACTGGAGCATATCCCAAAACCCTGCTAAATCCTGGGAGGTCGGCCGTGGATGTGCATTAGGATTCTGTGCAACAGAAGAAAAAAACATGTTGACTTTAGTACTTAATGTAAAGCATTTGTGCAAATGGTTATGAATCTCGCTAGCAAAGCAGTTTGAGCAGATCCAAGTGATGGATAAGACCCAGAGAGAGGAGCAAAGCAAAGCATTACTTACTGGCAGGTTTTATTTCGAGGAGTCTGGCTCGGCATAGAGCTGCTGTGCCCTGCAAACACCCACTCACCAAAGGCAGCGAGTACCCCCCACAGGCTAAGGATAAAGGGTCCCTGTGGCAGGATCTGCCTAGGGATGTTCCTGGGTCCAACTGGTGGCAATCCTATCTGCACTGAAATGAATTGCCAGCCTCCTCTTCACTTTCATGAGGAAGGATTCCCCACCATGCTCACACTTGTAAAAGAGTGATACCTGTGAAAATGTACATTTCCTGCATGTGCAAATAGTGATACACCAATGTGTGAACACTTTTTCCACATTCTGAGAATGTAAAGTTTACAAAAATACACCATTTCAAGTAAAATTGTCTCTTATACACCTCAGGCCAATTTCTTCTTTTTCTTTTTTTGTTTGTCAAGAATAATCTGTGCAGGGTGAAAAGCTCAGAAGACTACATGCAGAAGCACACAGTAAACCCATTTTTACAGGTAGATTTTTGGGAAGAATGAAACTGAGACACAGGTGGGGAGCATGGCTTTGTGTGTGCAAACTCATCAGCCCAAGAGCATTGCTCGGAAGAGCACATCTGGACAGTCAGCATCTTCAGCACAGCTTGGGCCAGAGGCTGGTGACCCAAGAAATCCTGTCCTTCCTTCTGTCCCTTCTGTGCACCCCAGCTCTGAGCGCTTTTTGCATGCAGTGGGGGTATGTGAAACCGTCTCTGCTCCACTGGCAAGGTTTATATGAAGGAAGGCTTTTTACAGGATGTGTCTCTATAAGCTGGTTCCCAGATGAAACTAATTAAAATGAGATGCTGCATACACTGACTTCAAGCATGTTTTTTCATAAATGCTGAGGAGTCCCTACACCAGTCACCATCAGTTTGTAGGTGCAGTGGCCTTGTCAGACTACACTGATATATTGTTATTAATTTTGTTGTTAATAAATAAATTACTAGTAGCACCTTGCATGATGTTTTTCACGACTCAAATTTTACTTTGCCTTTAGTTTTCTTTCTCTTCAGAAGCAATAAACCCAAAAGAGTTGGTTGCTTGCCTTGTAAAATTTCTCTTTGTGCTTTTCATCGCCACACTGACAAAGGATTTTGGTAAGGTGATTATATCATGAAAGGTGCAATTACTGCAAACAAAAAAGTATATATTTTTAGAATCATAAGGAGACCAGAGATTACACTTCGATTCCTAGTTTTTCAGTGCTTGAAACCAGCAGGTTGCCCAGTTGTAGGCTGTTATTTGCAAAGATGTGCAATCAGAAGGCTTTTTCAATTTTTATATTAAGAAAATTTTTATATTGGAAGTCTTGTTAAGACAGAGCCAATTTCTGTTGCATTTGTCCACTGAAGCAGATTTTAGTCTGGAGCTTGTTTCCCAGGAACACCCAGGAAAGCCAAGCTCAGGGGATTTCTGGTCCACTATTAAAGACCTTAAGGTGTTTTACCCATCCATGTGCCCATGAACTTGAGTGTCAAGGGACAGATCCTTGCTCCTCGAAGTCAGTAGCAGAGCCTCAGCTTCACCTGAAGCTTTTTTGCCTTTATTTTAAGGCCCTCAAGCTACTGCGGAACTCATGCTGACTCTGACAAGTTTGAGTTACTCCCAAATTCATACCAAGGCCTTTACTGGAAGAACTGCCACATTAGTCAGAAAATCAGTTTACTTCATGTAGGATTATTCACAGGGTTAGTAAAAGGCACACAGTAGTATCTAGCAGAAAAATTACATACCAGGTTTTCTTCACAAAGTTCTCTGAACTGGTAAAATTTCTGGGCCATGAGAAGCTGGGCACTGCCCACTGCAGTTCGAATTTTCCCTAGAACTGAGAGGAAAAGAAAAGTAAGTCACAATGCTTTCTTTGCTGCAGGCAACTAAAAGCCTATAAGAGAGGGGATAAAGCTGTGCAGGAGTCAGCTCTGGCAGGAGTCAGCTCTGGCTTTCAAAAGGTATGTTATCTTTCAGTCACAAAAAGAGAAAAGCTGATAAATCTAAGGTCAGATCTCCACTAGGCAAAAATATGTAAAAAGTTGCTGCATCTTACTCTCATTCCTCCGGTGAGACCAGTTGTAGCCAGTTGTAATGACAGCGTAAACATGGCTAATCAAAACCTTTTGCAGTCTGTATAAAAAGCTTACCAGAAATGTCACTGCTCGTATCACTGTGACCCAGGCTCAGGCTTTGAATATAAACCCAGCTTCCTGCACAAGGATGTGCAGGTCTCAAACACTGTTTGCTTCTCCACCTCACTTAGCAACTCAGCCATTATTGTCAGGTGTAGCTGAGTGTTGCCCCATCAGAGCCCCAGAAAGGGGGTGATTATTTTAGTGCATGCCAATGCATCTCATTTGGACCCTCTGAGTATTGTCCATGAGCACAATCCAAGGCTGCTTCTGCCTTTGAATTCAAATGCTCAGGAGTACTTCAGGGAGCAATTGCACTCTGGCTTCTCCTCCTTGCTGGTGACTTGGAGGGAGGTGTCAAAGAGTCCTAGGGCAGCTCCTGCGCTGTCAGGACTTCTTTGTACGGAGAGCTGGGTACTCACTGCCCCTTTGGACTGACTGAGTGCTGTGAAGGGCTGCAGTGAACCAGAAGACAGCCTATAGTAAACGCCTCTGAATAAAGCAGGAGCTCACACTGTTTTGGTTGCATTCAACTTCACTCAGACACTGGGATTTTACTGCTGCAAGGGATAGTTGGAAACACACTGCCCAAAACCGAGGCATAGACTGGTGCATTCAGAGACTCCCTGGGGCTTTGCTGAGTTCTGGTCCAGGGGGAGACTCTGTGTGTGTACCTGTGCATGTGTGTGTACATGTATGTACCTCTGTGTGTGTGAAAAAAGAAGCAAGAATGCAGAAACAGAGCAGAAAGGCAGACCTGGCCTCAGCTGGTAGTAAGACAGTGAATCCAGAAAAGAGAGTGTGAATTTAGGGACTGTTGAGTGAAAGAATTGATGCTGTGAGCAAGAAAGCAGCTACTGATTTGTCTGACACTTTCAATGCTCAGGAAAAGAAATCAAAACTGTATTTAAAAAAACAGGTTGGCACCACAGATTTATCTGGCTCTTCCATTAATTTTCCCTCTCAGCTGAAGCAACTTAGTATCCCCAATTCTCTGGTTAACAAGTGATTAAAAAATTAATTTAAATTGATTTTTAAAATACTTCCACTTCTTTAATGAAAAACATTAATGGCAGCCACTGTGCCACAATTCTCACTATCATTTCTACTCAGAGATATTTGTATTGTCCCAGCCCTCAAATAGACACAGCAACTTTTTCATGACAAATTTATAGCCTGGATATCTGAGACAGGTGAAAGAGGAACAGGAAAAGCAAACAGATGAAGTGGCCTGCTCAAAGTGAGTGAACTGCTGGCAGAGCCTAGAAGAGATATTAGTCTTAAACTGCCATCTTCTGCACCATCCCTTGGGCACAGTCACTTTTTGTATAAAAGCTAAGACAGCATTAACAGAGCTCCCCATGGGAAATACTGCTAAGTATTTTGATTTACCACAATGAAAAAAAAAAATCAACCCATAAATACACAGAACTTTGCTATAGCCCCTTCTAACAAGATTTTTAGCATTTCATTGGTCCTGTGACTGGCTGCAGTGCTGGGAATACCACCATGCACTGAATGGTAAGAGACAGGCCTCTCCAAGGGATTGAGTAGCCACACGCTAAGCAGACTGGCACAAATACTCATGATAAACTGAAATTCGACACACAGTAATACGAAATCTGTGCTCTCCTTCTTCAAGGCAAATGGCTTTTCCTCCAGCAGCCTTAAAGCTCACTTCTTAAGGCTGTTGAAGGAAAAGTGGGATGTGGAGTTCATTTATACTTCTGACATAAAAAAGCGGGGGTGAGGGGGGAAGGGGAAGGGAAGAGAGTCTTTTCACATTTTTTTCAGAACCTATAGGAGAGTGCTCTGTGAACACACACAGAGCCCAGACTTTCATTTTGTTCCCAGAACTCGGCTCAGCACTGCCAGGAAATAGCCGTGAGCTGGAAGATTCACTAAGCAGAATATTTTCAGCATATTGCGCAGGGAGTTTTGCACACAACTCTCATTATTGTTAGCAAGGCTTGCGTGTCTAATTCTATGCGCACAGTGCTGAAAATGGACCCCTTGGTGTGTCTAGTCATTTATGCAACCCAATATGCAAACCACTCAACTGAAAGGACTTTTCAATAGTAGGAGGAGCTACTCCGAGAGCTTTCATGTGGTTCCCATTGTTATGAAAACTCTTCCCACTGAGTATATTTGGGAACAGCTGCCTCATCTGGAGCTTGGCCACTCTGACGCTTCCCAAGACTTGAGAAGGGGAGAAAAAAACGGTCTCTTGACTTCATGGGATTAAAAAAAAAAGAAAAAAAAGAAAAAAAAAAGAGATGAGGTGGGCTTTTCCAGGAAACCTGCACCAGATGAGTTGGAAACCACATCCCAAGCATGCAGAAATGTAAATACAACTTGTTGGTCATGGATGGGAATGTGCCCCTTTCTTTTGGGGAAGGAGAGCTTAATATTCAGAGATCTCAGCAGAGGGAAAAGGAAGTCCTTGTCCTTGGCTGCCTAGTGACTGGCTATTTGCCTAAAAACCATCATCCCAGCTGACTGCGGGATGCATGCTGATGCTGTTCTCTATTGTTGCCACTTCTGCTGTAGCTGTGGCTGTATCTAGTCAAGTGTCACTGATTCCTCGCCCCTCAAAAGCGAGGGGTCTGTTAATGTGCAACTCGTCAACAACCAACTCTGTCACGGAAGTTAGGGGGGAGAAAAAGACAAAAAACAAAGCATGCAAAAAACTGAAAGGAATCTCTCCAGAAGGCACAAACCCTTATCAATAGCCTACGTTTTGTTTCCAAACCCACGTTGCTTTTAGTGTTTCGAGGCAGAGTGCTCATTTTGCTTACTCAGTCAAAATCTCTGGTGCCCAACAGAAAGGCCAAGGTGTAGTGAAAAATTGAAAGCAAAAATAGGCCAATAGACTTTCTTAGAGGAAAAGCCTGCAAGGTTTGAAGCCAAATACCAAGAAAATAAACGGAATTGCAAAGGTAATAGTCAAAACACATCAGGAAAGAATCAGAGAAACCTTTAACAGCGAGGGAGATGGGGTACAGGAGGAAAAACACATAAACATTTAAATTGATGTGTTCAGCTAATAGGATACAAAGAAAACATATAAAACTAAGCAACAAAAAATCCCAACCCATCAAGGTGCAATCATAATGGATTTAAACACCTATATAATGTTATTCATGTCTGCTTTCTGTTCCATACAGGGCTATACCGCACACTCAGCACTGTCGGATCTGAATGCCTTCCAGTAATGCATTAAGCAACATTATTAACATCCATCATATGCTTTGCTGTCACCCCTTCCCCAGAGGGAGAAATGTGTGTACTGTAGTGTTTTGTTTTTATAGTTTGAATTTTTCCTTTTTTTTTTTTCCCCTCCTTTCTTGCTTTGACCTCTCTACCTTGTAAATCCAGTTCTCTCCTGTGACATTTTTTAAGACATGGACAATTATGTCTATTCTTGAAGAACTGCTTCAATATACCTATTTTGATGGAATTCAGCTACTGTGGAATGCCTCCTCACTATTACTGTTCCTAGCTAGAAATCACAGAATATTATTCTAGGACAGACACATGACAGTGAATATCCTTATGTCTCTAACCCCCCAACATTTTCTTCTTTTAAAACATTCTTAAAAACAGACTTGGACTATGTGCTGTTCATGCAGTAAGTTCTTGCTTCTCTTGGTTCTAAGAATTGCACAGGACCTGTTTTGAAATTTTAGAGTTTTATGTATCTCCCCCCTCCATGTCTTCATCAGAAAAGATGAAAACGATGAAAAAAGAATTGTGAACACAAGCAAATAAATAGTGTTATTGTCATCTGCTCTAACTTGGAAGGTGACTCCGTGTATAATAAGGATAACAAAAATAACAAAATAACAAAACCCACCTGAAGTGATGTGACAAGTAATCACATAGAAGCCAGGGGAGTTTTGAGAAGGGGCAGCAGTATTTGGCCTTAAAACCCCAACTGATGTATTTGCATTTCAAGTTTGACAGGCCCCAGGGTCTAATAAGTGACAAAGGAGGCACTTTAGGACTGTGGCTATCAAATGCCCTTAATGTGAAAACACCTGGTTGATAGGCAGGGACCAAGCTAGGGAACAGAATACCAGGGACTTGCTCATTGCCCCAGGAGCAAGTGGCAGGAACAATAGCTGAAATTACAGGGACACAGCCTGACATTTGCGTTGCAGATGTTGGCTGGGCACAATGCATATGAAGCAATCCTGCCATAGAGCTGTCACAATCCATTTCCAAGCCAGGATGGACCAGCATTTTAGCCTATTCATGTTGACAGACCTACATTTAAATAATGCTAAGCATGACAAAAGCCAGGAAATTCAAAGTTAAAGCTACTGCTCAGGTCTTAAGCTCAGCTGTTAAGGAGAAAACAGCCAAATGGAACAAACTAAGGAAGGAGCAGTCCTTGCTTTGAGTCATATATACTTGGAGGAGTGATCTCATTGAAATTAATAGGGCTGTCTGCATGAGCAAATGCTGTTCATTTGGATTAAAGCAGTTTCCATGTGTTCTCTGACTTACTTGGCTTTTATTAGCACATGTAATTTTTTTTTTCCCTAACTGGATCGTTTCCTTGCTGTGGATTTCACTTTTTGTCTTGCTAGCCTCTGGGCACTGGTAGGGCTTTCCTTGCTGGCTTTCCTTTCAGAAACACTCGTGTATGGAGAAGTCCCGTCTGGGGAGGAAAGAAAACCAAAACAAGAAAAGGATGAGTTGGGCATATGGCCAGAGGCACGTAGCCAGGGGGATTCCAGCAGGACTCGGCCACATGTCAGGCTGGTGACCGTCCCTCTGAAAGGCTGTCCCAGCCCACCGCAGGAGGAGGCTCACTCCTCGGAACGGCAGAGACCGGCATTGCTTGGAGAAGCCCTGCAGAGGAATGGCAAATGGTTTTCCTTACGCATGGCTGAGACTGAACGCATGGGTCTCCTTTTCTTTTGCCACGCACAACTGTTATGAAAAATGTACCTTTTCCTAAACTTTATCCTCTGGTGTGTAGCCTTTACTCTTTTTCTTTTGAAACAATCAAAACAAACCAAACAGCAGACAGTGTGCAAGCATTGCATAATTTGCAGAATGGGATGAATTTGCAGAGGCTGTGGTTCTAAGCAGTGAGGTTCCTGCAGGTTTGAGGTCAACCCTTATTCACAGACTAGCCCAGAGGACTACCATATGCACGCAAGAGAGTGATAATGACATGTCTTGTCAGAGCCTTGGTTTTCTGTTTTAGTTTTTACTTGATTGGCCTGGCTTGCCTCGCCACTAAACCCACATTTCACCTGACTTGTGGTGAATCAGGCCTGCTGTTTTCTTCCGATGGTTATCTTTACACCAAAGCCACAGTAGAACCCCATGTGAAAGAGAAACTTCTGGAGGGGGAGCAGGAGAAGGCAAAATGAAGCTTTCTGGTTCTTCCAAGAAGGTCAATTCTCCATATGAAATACAAACAACAGCAAAAAATTCCCTCTAAAGACAGGCCAAGGCCATAGGAGTATATTCCTATGCCCACTGCTGCTGGGAAAAAGAGTGGTCAGAGCTGTGCAGGGAGCCAGGTCTGTTGCTGCTAATTTTGTGTGTAAATGGTGACAATAGAGGCCTGAGCCAAAAGTCACCAAAACCTGTGGTGAGGCTCTGACTAGTTGAAATTTTGCAGGGGAGAGGTAAGAAGATCAAGCAGATGGTTGAGGAGAAAACAAAAAAAAAAGTCAACCGTTGATTGCACTTGAGGCCTGATCCAAAGTGTCAATCAATTCTCACAAGGTGTTTAGCCTCAGATGTGTAACATCTTTTTTTTTTTTTATGAGAGGCCTAGAGTTTGTAGCCAACTTCCCTGTAACTGCAAAATACACTGAAATCATATCAAGTACATTAGCTTAAAGTGTGAGTGGTGTTCATCTGCCTGTCACACATGCTGCAGCTTTATCAGAAAATGATTTCAGATAAAACAAGAATATACTATACAATAAATAATTCATGGCAGAAGAGAAGCCACATTTCTCTCTATATTGGCATTTCATCATGCAGCCGCTGAACCACAGCTTGTTTTTATACAGAGCAGCAGACTCCATTTCCCAGCTAGAAACATTCAATCCCATCTGGTAGATTCATTCCCAGCTAGATAATACCCAACGTATCTATGTAACATACAAGCTACTGTCAAACAGCAGCGAGCCGTCTCCCTGAGACAGCTGTTCCGCACAAGGGCCGCATTGTCTGAAGGAAGCGCGGATCGTTTTACGTGGAGCGCCGGGGGGATGAGCCCTCTGTCAGCTGCCATGGCATCGAGAAAACCTCGCTCATCACACGTTCTCGTTATTTTGTTATCTGGCCAAACACATGCTGGGGATGTCAGGTTGAAAACAAAGGATGCATTCCCTGCTCTGGTTATATTTCATTAGGGAAAGCAAAGCAAATACACCTCTTCTCCTCCTTTCCTCTCTCTCTTTAAAGTTTATAGATGTATGAAAAAGACGTTTTTCGGGGCAGGGTTTGTAACAACCAGGCTTTTGTTCCTGGCACTGCTAAGCGGGCCGAGTGGCCCCAGCCATATGCTTTTCCTTGGCACCAGGTAGAGCAGGACGTGCTGAGCTGCAGCAGAAAGCCCTGCGCAGCCTCTCTGGGAGGCAACCGCCACGTGCCAGAGCAGCTGACAGCGTCACACCGGGATAAGTACTGCAACAGTGGCTACAAAACCCAGGTGACCCTTTTCCTCCTCCCATTTCCAGTGATCACAAGAAGCAGCAGGACACATGCCGTGTGTACTGTAAGGGGGCACTGGGAATAACCAGCCTAACTGTTCCTTTATCTTCCTCATAACTGACTCCTCCCACCGACTGCTCAAAGAGCCCTTTAAAACTTACGTCCTATGTCAAAGACACCAAGACATGGAGAGAAAATTCTGTACAGATAGGCATGTTCTGCATCTATCAGCCTCATAAAATTCACATCATGTTCTTTTCCTACTACTTTATTTGTGCACCAACTACCTTGGTGCACAAATAAAATATTTATAGGTTTTCCCAGTATTATCTGTTCATAGAATGACAGCATAGTTTGGGTCAGAGAGGACCTTTAAAAATCATCTAGTTTCAGCCCCACTGCCCTGTGCAAGGCTATCTTCCACTAGACCAGGTTCCTCAAAGCTCCATCCAACATGGCCTTGAACCCTTCCACGGATGGGGCATCCACAACTTCCCTGGGCAACATTGTTCCAGTGCCTCACCACCCTCATCAGAGAGTATGTTTTCCTTATGTCCAGTTTAAGTTGTTATGACAAAGAGAAAGCAACTGGGTTTTGTGGCTTTGACTTATAAAACTTGTGTGTTTCCTGTTTGTCATGTGTTCACACTTCTTTTTCAATCTAAAATTTCATAGTTCATGAGGTTTATTTCGTCATACTACAGAAACACTAGAAACCCTTTTATTCTGATACATGCTCAAACAGATTTTTGAATGCATTGATGGTGTGAGTTACAAAATGAGATTTAAAAATTCTAGAACTTGGGCAATCTAGATCTGCTTTTAAGGTCAAACCTTCTATATATTTTCTTCAGAAGAAATGGTTAGCCTATTACATAACATACATTTTGTAGAAATAGAAAACCTTTACATATCTTAAAATTCAGGTTATCTTATACTTGCCATTAAAAGTCAATTTTCAGTTGCTTACAATTGTGTCTAACTTTGATTATCTAGATCATACCTTTTCATTCACTGGGTTGAATGGTAAGTTCCAGCAGAAACAGCTTATGCATTTCTAAGAATTTTTTTCCAGTGTTAATTTTGTTCCTTTAAACAAAATCAAAACCTTTACATTTCAAAATAATTCAAACATCTCTCTTCGTAAGAGGAAGGCCTGGAAATTTTTAAGATGCAGTTCTGGAGCTGAAGTAGTAGTCCTTGCTTTGGTGGAAGCTAATTTGGGGGTTGGAAAAGTATTACTTGTATATCCAGGAAAATATGCTTAGGTGTGCCTAAATTGTAAAAAATGAAATTCTCTATATGCAACTGCACCTTAGCGTTTTCCAGAAGCTGTCTTCTAAAATTTGAAACAGCTTCATTTGCAAGGAGCATTCTTGTAAACTCACAGATTTACCTCTGTCTAAAATTTGACAGCTAGCAATAGTACTGTTCCTTGTAAGAGAAAAAAATGGAAAAAAAATTCTGGACTGGGAAACACATGCTCAGCCCTTCTGCCCTAATTAGAGTGAACGAATAAGATGTGAGCTACTCAATCCTCAACCCTTCTGAGTAATGAAGGTTTATTAGACAGTCCCATTGCTTTACAGGTGGGTTAATATTGCTGGCAGTGGTGACAACTGAGATGTAGTTTGCATGTGTGTGTTTTTTATCACACAATATGAAGAGCTTGTTTTATTGGGACGATCAAAGACAAATGAGAACTGCAAGGGAGATGAAGGGAGGCTGGAGAGGGGAAGAGAGTGGAAGGACAACTTGGAAGCATAACTGAAATCTCTTTTAGTAGGGAGAAACATCTAAATGCTCTTATGCCAATCATCATCTGAAAAGGCAACTGAAATATGAATTTAATTAAAAGGAACTACAATCTGTTAAACTATATTCTAAGGTTATGTGAAGTGATTTCAAATAGAAGAGTTAAGAAACATTAATGCTACAAGATCCCTAACCACACTCTCCTAATTATCCATTGAACTATGCAATCCCAAAAGCTAATACCACTGGAGTTTCAGAAGTGCTGAGCATTTGCATTCCCTGTCAGCTTTAATAAGGATTATTATATACATACATACAGTCCTTTTGAGAATCACAACCATAGCTTCATTAGCTAAATAAGAAAGGGTACAATACAGAATTCACTGGAATGAATTTGACCTATTTTAAACACTTCTTAGCAGTTGCAATATTATTGTGTGTGGTTACTTACTGTCCTCAGGTAAGTTGTTTTCACGTTCTTCTCTCTCCATCTGTTGGCACCAACCCTCCATACGATCTCTCTCTGCCTGAAGTAGCTTCAGAAACCAGTGGCCATCTCGTGGGCACACTGACCTTTGAACAGCTTCCAGAGGATCTTCAGTAATAGAGTCAATCCATGGGTCAGGAGGAGGTAAAATTGACGGATCAAAATCTGTCTCAAAGTCATCATCCACTGCACATGCATGGTAATGGTTTCCTGACCCTTGTATGCTAACGGTAGAGGTGCTTGCATCTCGAGAAAACTGTCTTGATATTTGTCCAGAACATGTATTGTCCTCTTGAGGGTCGATTATTTCAAAGTTCTCATGGAAATCCAGGTCTGCTTGCACGGCTGTTGTTACACTATTAGATCGTGTAAACCTGCGAAAGCTTTGGAGACCACAAACAGAAAATGTTTAGAATGTTTTTTCTAGGTAACTCGGTATGGAAGGACTTACTAAGATTCTGCCACTCTTCCTAAGATTGGTAGTCGCACCTCTCAGTGCTACACTCAGGTGGTTTTTTCTTGAAATGACCAGCATAAACTTTTTTTCTCATTGCAAGCAAACAAACAAGCATGTCTGTTTTTCCATGCAAGCTCACTGTTTACTGAGACAGGGACCTCTAATTGTTGTGTGGTTTAACAAAGCCAGAAGCTAGCCCAAGAGACTGCTAACAGTGCCAGTAGCTCAGGATTTTAGGTTACTGATTAATGGAAAGTTAAAGGGGCCCAATTTTCAGAAGTGGTTTGTCTTTCAATTTTTGAAACTCACATGCCTTTGAAATTAACATCCAAACTCACAAGCCACATTTAAAAATCATACATGTGAAATTGATAAGATAGTAATAGCAATGAGTCAGTAGATATGTAATATTATACGTTCCATTTATACAAAAAAAGTATTTTTAACTCAGATAAGTATTTTTATTGCTTCTTCATAATTACTCTTCATAATTATATATCTGCCATGTCTCACAATTTTAGCACCCATTGCCAGTGTTCAGACATTTTGTTTTTCACATTCAAACTTCAGTTTCAAAATGATCTTCTCTTTTTCATCAAAGCTAGCGTTCTGCCTGTCTGTGTTACCCTCATTGCAATGGCTGCTATCCAGGTAGCTTCCTCTCACCTTGCAGAGTTCCCCTGTGTTGGGGCATCTGAGGGCTGAGAAAAACCCAGAGGGGGAGGGCAAGAGCCGGGGAAGAGAGGAGGTTTGGGGGTTTGGGTTGGGCTGGGCTTTCTTTACATAAACAGCACTTCAAATTCTGCAGTCCAAGGCACCTGAGGTGAAAAGGCTGACAGAGGAGGAGAACAGAGAAGTGTAAGGAGGGAAAGACAACTGATGTTGTTGGCAGGGGGTGGTAATGAGAGCCCATTTGATCAGCAGCGAATCGTGGATGGCATGAGTGGAAAACAAGTGAGGTGGACAGCTGTCTTACCCCATGATGAAAAAGAACATGGAACCATAAAGCAATTAACATAGATGTTTCTTAAATCAGTAATATTTAGGGTTCAGAATTAACATAGTTTTGAACTGAATAGGGACAGATTCCCATCTCCTTACTAATCCAGGATGCCCGTGCACTCATGCAGCTAGTAGTTAGTCTCCAATTTGTTCCCAATCTCACATCTAGACTTGAAACTAGTGTTAGGATCCATTTCCCTGTGATATTTGGCTGTTTTGCCCTTGCCAGTTCTGTTTTTAGTTTGACCTCAAGCAACAGTGAAAATGCTGAAGAGATGGTGGAGCTGGGTGCTGGGCACCATTTCACTTCCTTTCATTGATATTCCACCTTCCATAGAAGAGTAATAGCCAATTAGACCAGTACAACTGACAGCAAAATTTCATCAAGTATATTTAGTCTGCAGTTAGTGAGGGAGCAGGTGGAAGGATGCTGAGGGAGAATTTAATGTCCTATATACCCGGTGCATCCAGATAGCTCAGGAGGACTGCAGCAGACTTCAAGGAGGATTGTAATAGGTCCTGCTGATAGAGGAAATTAATGGCTGTTGATCTGGGGCTTTGAGACGAGTAGAGCAAAGCAAAACAGGAGTTGAGAAAGGTCCTCCAATTAAAAAAAAAAAAAGCCCAATTCCTCTGCAGAAGGAAGCTCAAACTAGCTTCTCAGTCATACCAGTCCCAGGAAAACTTTAATAATAGATTGTGTATATATTTTTTTAATAATCACAAACATTTTAACATAGTGCCTGCTGCTTGCAGTTCTTTTGAAACAGGCATTGTTAAATGATACTAAAGTCATGGTTGTGCCACTGTAGTTGTGCATGATATGCACCAGCAAATTGAAAAATAAAGAGTGAGTAGAATTCTGCAGCTTGGTAGTATTTATCCTTTGGAAAGCAGAGAAAAGCATTTTGTTATGGACTGATACAGCAGAAAACATTAGAAAGGGAGGACAAGGGTCACTAGGAAGGTGGAATCACTTCCATAGGAGAAAAAGTTTAGAAAACACATAGCTGAGGAGGACTATGAGGGATCTAGAAATCCTGACTGGGTGATGTTTCACCATTTCTCAGACTGCAATAACTGTGGGGAGGAAGACAGCCAGTTGCAAGGCTTAGAAGTTTAAAGATCTACATCTAATGAAAGGAAGTACTTATTCACATCTTCACACAATGTGTAATTAATTTACCACAGAATCCTGGAAAAGCCAAAGGTAAAAATAGGTTCAAAGAGAACCTGATCAAATTCACAGGAAGAGCCATTACACAGATGTCACATCTGGCTTAGGAAGTCCCTGGACAACAGAATGCTAAATTGGGAATGTCTACTGGGAGAAGTAGTGCTTAGTTCACACCCTTTATACTTTACACACACTCCTTTATACTTTTCCTAAGTATCTGCTAGGGGCCCCTGGCAGAGAAAAGCTGTTATACTACTATTAGTGATTAGAAAGACACTAGCATCAGGCTGACATTACAGTGAAAATCTATTGGTCCAATCCATGTCAGTTTTCTTAGAAATTACTTTAATTTGACCAGCAGCCTGACAAATCCCTTATCTGCACTGAAATACACAAGCACACACACACACACAAAAACATGTGTGCCCACACAGGCACATGCTGACTGAGGATTTCTTTCTCGTCATTTAGTCAGGGTTCACTGAGAGCCAAGGCATTAGTACACAGTGTACTTTTCCACACCTTCCACAGCACTGGTGAGAAAAGCAAATGCCTTAGTCCGGGCTTGCTCTTCTCCATGTCCCTGCTTCCATGTCACAGCTGCCTTCTGCTTTCTTCAGTGCCCTAGACTCTGATAGTCTTCTTTTTCAGATGACCACTTGTATTTTCAGTTAACACCCTGGCTTTTCAGTGTACGCCAAAACCCAAATGTGAAAACATCAAAGTCAGCTTGTCAGGGGGACGTATTGCTGGAGGCTCTACACTTCAAGTCTTTTAGGAGTGTACTCTTACTGGATTCAATATGAGCTGGTACCACCAAAACCAGACTCTGCTTAACAAATGAAATAGAATGACCTACTTTTTTGCCTTTGTTTAATCTATATAATAGTATGCTACAGGTTTGCTTGACAGTTTCTTGGCACTGGGTTATGTAACTTATCTGTCTTCAAAAGAAAAACAACTTGGCAATAGAATATAGCATCAGTTCAAAATTAAAAAAATACTTCCAAGGAAATGTATTTTGAATAAAATGGAAATGCAGGAAGGCACTTACTATCTGCCTGCCTCCAACTCATCTATATAAAATACCTAATAGATGGTAATTTTAGTCTCTGACACAGCTTCCTCACTCACTTCCAGGATGTTTTACTCTTAGAAAATACCATTTGTGTCCCACATGAGCCTTTTTTGCTTTGCTGTCAGTTAAAACTCCATACTAGAGGAGAGCTGTTGAGGCTAATGTCAAAGGTTTTGCTGCTTCTACCATAGAAAACATTCACAAGTCTACCTGAAAAAAAAAAAAAAAAAAAAGCGTTCAAAACAGAGGTTTGCTTCTTCTTTTGCTTTCAGGCTTGGCCCTTTTGTACTCAGTTGTGCCCTGCAGGCACAAGGTGTAATAATTACAGCTTCAGAGAACTGCAGCAGATATCTGACCTAAGGTGCAGAAAGCCATGAAACCTCAGACTGGATAAACCAGAATGGAGAACAACAGAACAATGTGTTTTGAGCAACAACACGGTGGCTTGTTAGCATTCAGCTCTCAGCTTCTGTGTCTTTTTTTCCTTTCTTTTGCAAAACATGTTTACAATTCAACTTAGATAACTTAATTCATTCCTAAAAAAAACCCTAACCCCAAAGCCCCAGAAAGGATCTGGATTTCAAACCAGCTGATGCATGGTCAATCTCACAGGCACTTGGGTTAAACTCAGCCTTACTTTATCCACTGGCTGTCCTCCTCCTCAGTGGTGGGCTTCTCGACTAAGGTTGCAGCTGCTGCCAGCAGAACAAAACAAACTGCAGAAGGAGTTAGCAGATATGGTACCATGTCTTCTAATGGCAGGAACAATATTCCTGCTCCAACCCCATTCCCAAAGATGCAGCTCATCGTTGTTCATCACATTGTTTTAAGCTGGTTGGTTTATGGTTTAAACTGGTATGGTTTATTATTGGATTTTACCAACTCGTGGCTTTTGCATTATAGAGCAGAGATGTTGGCTGGAGCACTCGGCCTCCCTCCAGGGCTTGGTCTGGGGCAGGGAGGCTATTGGCAACCAGCAGGGTGTGATCAGAAATTTATGACCAATTCTGCCAAGGCCAGGCTGTAGCAGCCCACCAGCTGGCTGGGAGCCACCAGGGCTGTAAGGGTTTCCTTGGCTCATGGGCAGCTGTGGCCAGAGAAGGAGCTTGGCCCCATCAGAGCCAGGGCCTGCTTTGGCTTTTGTTGCCCAGAGCAGCAGTTCCCCCTCCAAGTATGCATGGGATGTGAGGAGGTGTGGGGAGTGATTCCCACCAGGGTGGGACTGGCCAGAGGAACTGGTCTGGGTTGCAAGGGACATTTAAAGGTCATCTGGTCCAACATCTTCAACTGGATCAGGTAATCCAAGCCCTGTCCAGCCTGACCTTGAACGTTTCCAGGGATGGGGCATCTATGACTGTCAGAATTTCTCACTAAAATGACTTCTAGCATGGAGAACACAGATATAGAGAAAAGGCTGCTGAGAAAAACCATGCAAGTATTTTACAGAATCACAGAATATTCTGAGCTGGAAGGCACCCACAAGGATCATCAAGTCCAACTCTTAGCCCTGAACAGGACATCTCCCAAGAGTCACATCATGTGCTTCCTGCTTAGCTTACACAAAACACGGACTTGAAAGTCCTAAAGAGTGCAGAGTTGAGAAGTTTGACTTAGACTGTAACACTGGCCTATTGTATAGGGAAGACACTAAAACCTGAGTATTTTTTGTTGGACAGTAAGTAACCAAACCCAAAAACCTACAGGAAAAAACCAGAAAAATATGACTTTATATAGTAACAAAACCCAAAGATGTGAGAGTTTTTTTTTTCCTGGAAGAGACAGTACAGGGGTTTTGTTTGATCATTTGCTTTATGTTACCACATCGTTATTTCAAATTATTCCACTTTATACCATATCAAGAGGTGTGCTGTGGTAGGACGTACTTTGTGTACCAAGATCTTGTGATAACACACACTTTTGTGTATCAAGATATGGGGGCACCTTCCTTGGTGTCCCAGAAACCAAAGAAGATGGAGAAGGACCATCTGTCTACTGCAGTCTCTCATGGCAGTGTCCTTACTTCAGAAACTACCACTGTGTCAGTATTCAAAAATTATTGTGATGGCAAATCAAGTACAATTACCAGCTGATGGTACATCTAGAACAATGAGCGAGACAATTTTGGAAGTGAGAATGTAATAGGAGGAGATCTTGGGTCAGGCAAAATAAATTGCAAGAGAGACTAAAACTGATTACAGAGCTATGGGACTGAAAACCCCTTGTTCACAAAGAATGCATGCTAATTGTTCCAGCAGAATAAATTATTCCTTTATTACAGCTTCAGTAGAACTGGTTGACTTCTAACAACTCAATTATCTTCTGTAAGTGAGGAGGGTGGTCCCTTGAGGTCAAGAAGAAGTTACAGGTAAAGAGAAAGAACAAACAGAAATGGGCAGAAATGGAAGTACCCTGAGATTACATGAATCAGTTTCATTAGGTACACATTTCAAAACTGCCCTGTTAGGCAAAGGGGAGGAACATTTTGGTTAGGGTTTTGTCACCATCATGGGGAAGGTCAGGTGAGAGATAACAGTAACAGCAGTAAGATCATGAGGTTGAAAGAAATGCATACCAATTTCTCTCCAAGATAAGGACTGGGTAGAGGTACTCTATAAATGCTAGAAATCACAGAGCTGCAGGTAGGGAGTGGGTATGAAAAAGATTATTGAGAACAGGCAGCATAAAGAACTGAGGATAAGAACAGCAGCAATGGATCCACTGTAATGTGGTCAGGTAGCAGGAGGCACATTTATCCTTTGAGCAGTACAAGAGGAGGAGGCAGACTGAGGCATTTGTCTTGGCAGGAGGCCCACAATACAGAGAGTGAAGGGACAATGAAAGGTCTGAGGCGAGATGGGAGATTGAAGAGAGAGAGTTGTCCTCTGAAGATGCTCTGTTTTTGAATTACTTAAATCAAGAAATGGAGACAAAATGTTTTGCTTACTTGGTCTAAACACAGAAGCAGGAATATTTAAAAGGACATGAGGAGGTAAGACTCCCTAGTGTGAGAATGACAACTGTATGAGGTGAGGGAAAGGGGCAGGAAAGAGCGGGAAGCCAAGAAGAAGACTGAAAGTTGTGGTAGGTTTTTGGTGCATTAGGCAAAGAGCTTTCTTGTTTTGTAACAGTGTGCTTAATAGCTTTGACTGTCAAGGAAACAGGATCAATTTACTGTATTTATCTTTTCTGCTGTGTCATTCTTCTCATTTTATATTTATTTAGTATTTCTGAAGCCTGGAATATTTTAAAAAACATTAATTTCTCAAACATTCAGCTAGAAAGGGCTTTTCTTAGGCTTTGCAGATGTTATGGTGCAGGGGCAGTGAAGAATGTACTGTATTTACAATTCTTTTCCTTTAACAGATAATCAATACATTGTGCTCTGCTGTGTTAGTGAAAAAAAAAAAAAGAATAAGGCCCAACTGTGATGATAAGCCCNATTCTTTTCCTTTAACAGATAATCAATACATTGTGCTCTGCTGTGTTAGTGAAAAAAAAAAAGAGTATGAGTGCCCAACTGTGATGATAAGCCCTTTGTGTCTTGAGTGCACTCATTTTCTAAGGATTAGGGGCTGTCCTTTATCAGCCAGTTCACTTCTGAAAGTCCATGATAGATTGCTGCTTGCCCGTCTGCTCCAAACAGCAGCAACCTCAACTTTATCAGCAAGAAAACCCCAAACACAGCTGTCAGTAAGTAATGCAGAAATATTGCTTTCTCAGGGCAGACTCTCACAGGCAAATCTTACCTTCTTCTCTGGAGCAATAAAAACTGCAGTAGAAAGAGGACTTTGGAAGTAAGGTATTTACAAACAGCCATTTCTTTCTTTCTTTTTGGGGAGGGGGAGGGTTGGGCTTTTGGGGTGGTTATTTCCTTTGTGCTCAGGCTGAAGTGAAATGGTCCTTCAGCATCTATTCTAATGTGCTCATTTATCTAGTGCTGGAATAGTTGTGGGTAAATGGGGCTAAGGTCTAACACATAAAGAAATGTCTGCCAGCAAGAGATGTTTTAGCAGGTTAATGAGGAACTTGGTAACAGCTTAGCAGGGTCATTGCAAAATCACATTTCTTTTTGCTGAAATCATTTTAGCCTTTTAAAACCACAGGAAAATGCTCTGCTGCTTTACAGGAGATTTGGTTGAATTGAAAATGGTGTTGATAACATGCTATTTTGGAGTATTTTTAGCAAATGTAGGGAAAAACTGGTGTGAAAATGGACATCTCCACTGGCTCCTGCAGTCAGCAGGCCAGAGAAGGGGAGAGGGCCTGAATTTTGTCAGCTCAGATTTCCTGCACCCAGGTTTTCTCTGGAGAGATTGCAAGGATAACTCTTCCCTCACTGACAAGTCATACTGCACTGAGGCTTTGCCTATGGCACAGGAGGGTACTGAGAGTTATCAAGAAAGTGGCCCCAGCATCCAAAAGTTACACTGTGCCCAAGCAGCCTGAAAAAAGAGAACAAAGACTTGGGTGGGTGTTTGAAGTCACAGCAACACTGGGCAGGCCTGCACACTCAGAGGCAAGGGAAGAGTCTGGATTTTCTTCAGCCTCTGAGTCCAGTTTTGGGAAGGAAATAAGATTTGCAGTTGTGGTCAAGCACTCAAAATCTTGACGTGTCTCTTAGTGCTATGCACAGTTATGCTGCCCTGCAATGTACCTGCTAATGTGTCAGAATCAGAAAGAAACATAACCCTTAAAGACAGCTGCTCTAGTTTATTTTTTCTTTTTTAATTTTTTTCTTGAAGGGTATTTGTTTACTCATTCAGGATATGCTGCAGATTGTAGGGAGAACAGAGTTTTACAGGCTTGCTTTGTAATCTCAACAATTTTTTGCAAGGCAGCAATTGTAATGCAGAGATGGCTGGGTGAGATACCTGAGTAAAAGCATTCAGTTTGGCTCTGCCAGTGCACCCATGCATGTGGCTGAAATTATTCTGCTGAAAAACAAAGTAAACTTTTCCTCATCAGCTCTATGCTGCTGCAGCCATCCTGAGACTAATGCTCCAGCTGCAACACTGTCTACTGTCTAGGCAGATTTTCTGTCAAAAAAGAGATTATTAAAAGTATATTAGCCCTCAAAATTTGTGGCCCTTCTCTTCCAGTTCTCTCACTGGTCCTGAAAAATCCTCTCCGAAAAAGAAGAGCTACAACATTTATGAGAGTCAGCTTTTCAGCTGGGTGATCTAACAGTTCATCCAGGAAGCAGGTTTTATGTGGTCATGTGTGCAGTAACTAAGGCTCTTAAAAATTAGTTGCAGCATAATTATTTACTTTAGAAGAACAGTATTAACTTTTACTCACCACTTCTCCTCCTCTACTTGCACTCCTATGGACTGGAACTTACTGGTTGCTTTATTGTCACCTGGAATGGTGGATTCTTCAGCACCATCAACCTTAAAAAAACCCAAAACACAACAGGTAATTAGAATGTATTTTATCAGAGATATCACCCAGCTACTTGCAGTTTCTATGCACCTTAACTACTAAGTGTCTGCACATAGAGCTTGTAGCGTGAGTTCCTTCATCTAGTCAGATAGTTTGTCTGTGGTGTGCTCACTTCTGATGTTATTAGTGAATATTCATTATTCTTGTTAATCTAGAAAGCATCTCTGGTAAGACAATGTTCAGCCTGCAACATGCAGATGGATTTTATCCAGTATTTTACGGAGGCTGGATGCTCACATTTGTCAGGGCACATCCCTGAGCAGCTGTTACTCCAGGTATTGTGCTCCACCATTTGTTTGATTTTACTTTCAGTCTGTAAGTGCATGTATATGTGAACTCATGCCAAATTATGTGTTTATTTTGTTTAAATGTTAGTGCCTCAAATCAGAGCACTGCAGAGATAAAACTTAAAGAAAGCAGATATGAGTCTTAGATGCATTTTCTTTACTGCTTCATCATGCAAACAGGTGGTCCCCAGGAGTATGGGCTGGAACTTTATACCATATCTTCATCTCCATGAGATGTGTACCAATGGTATAAAGTTAAAATTTAACCACAGATGTGTCTTTGAGCAAAATCACAATATTCTGGGTCTGAATGGTGTAGTTGTTAATTACACAACATGGATAGTCATACAAGAAAAACATTTTCCAGCAGACAGGTTTTTTGGGCCGTAGCAGTGTCATGAAGTGACCTGTAGACTCAAACTGACCATGGGTGTGCAAAATCTGCAGCTGTAGTTGGTGGCTGCTCCACCAACAACTTCTTGTTGAGAGTCACTTGATCAACCTATGCAGGAAAAATGCTCAGTGAGGGATGGGAGTTACAGAAGCTCTTCTGTGAGGTGAGCTACTTCCTTGATACTGGAGGTTCTGGGGAGGTAAACACACCTTAAATCCCATAACTGACAAAGTGAAGCAACATTTTGATGGAAGGGCTTTTCTTTGCTTAACTTTGCTTATTTGCTCAGCAGATTTACAGCAAAGGCTTGCAGTGTCCTAAGAGTGACTGAGGGGTGTAGAGGACACAGATGGAGGTTCATCAAAAGTGCACACTAGGTTTATTTGTCAGAGGAGGAAGAAAACTAAGAATATACCCGTGGCTAATGCAGCTTTCTCTGCTCTAGAGAGATGGGTCAAACTGTCATTAAGGTGTATACTTGGTCTGAGATGAGACTAAGCCTGAACTAGCCTCCCTTTTCTCAGTGCAGACAGACTGACTCTATACTGCCAATCAGAGGACCGACAGTGTACCTACCTCCTTTAGGGCAGTTGTTTGTAAAAGAAGTAATTTCTGGCGTCAACAGCTATCTTATGGTATTTCTACTCCCACACTACCCCTTCAGCTGTGCCAGCATGACTGCTTGTGCAGCGATGCTGCAAAATGGATCAGACAGCAGTGTAGTGAAGTAGTTTTCTTTTATCCGTGAAGCCTGTCTGACTCTAAAAACCTCATTGTTGTGCACAACTGTGAGAGTGGAATCATGCACGGACAGGAATCCTGTAAGGCTGTATCACTGCTGAGGTTTTGCCTCATGTCATCCCAGTTTCAGGCATCTCCATTGGTTTGTACACAAAACTCACCTTGGCAGACCCTCACGTACTATCCCCAGCTTTCATGATTGTTTCATCTGATTATATTGGTCATCTGTAAACTTCAGAGTTTAAGAGGGAGATTGTTGAAGTCTTGAAGACCATTTGGAGCTCTATTTTCCTCAGCTCTCAGGAAACTGAGGCCTCTATACCTTTCAAAAGCAGCATTTGTTACTTGCAAGACTACCTTAAGAGGAGATAGCAGGGAGGTGGTCTCTCAAGAACCATGATTCACATTACCGTTGTTCATTTTGGCTTCTGCAAACATGGAAATTATTTCCTTGTACCCATTATTTTGCAAGGTCTTTGTCTGCTAAGGAGTCTTGGTTTCTTTGATTGGTGAAATAAGGGATTACAATAATAAAATGATGCCTTAGGCTTAGCTGGGAAAGTAACACAGGAGCTTTCCTCTGTCCCAGTCCCACCTGGATCTTGCGCTCTTGTGTTTAACACTGAACATCAGCCCTTCTTTCAGAATATAACCAAAACAAACAGCTGTGAAGCAGTGAAAGTCTACAACAAAGGCAGTGAACTGAACCCACAGGCAATAGTTATTATTGCCCTTTCAAGAAGTGAGAAAAAAGTCACAGCTTCTCTAGCAGCTACCCCTGGGATGGCATACTTCAGCGTAGCACCTCTCATCTATCTCATCAGGCTGATACAGAGATTTCAGAGTAAATTCTTAGGCTTTACTAATCAGATAAGCCCATCCAGGCACAGAGTGCTGTGCTTACAACAACATTCTGCAAGAAAAAAAATTGTGTCTTCTTGTGAAGGCAGGTAAGCTGTGGATTGCTACTTTATTTGCTTGGGATTCACCTCACGTGAAAACTTGTGTTGATTATCTGTTGATTTTAAGTTC
Source organism: Orthonyx spaldingii (assembly GCA_013397795.1). Classification (NCBI taxonomy): domain Eukaryota; kingdom Metazoa; phylum Chordata; class Aves; order Passeriformes; family Orthonychidae; genus Orthonyx; species Orthonyx spaldingii. Next base: position 2,004,760 of record VZTJ01002692.1, on the reverse strand, counting down.
AAGTACTTTGTTACAAAAGCTAATCCTGCAAACAGATAGTTGGGAGTCCTATGCACNAAGATTAATTAAGAAAGCAGATTATATGGGTCTAGTTTATTTACTCTTCTCCTTTCTGTAAACAGGAATGAACTTTGGCAGAGTTAGTTTTCTTGTTTCATTCCACTGGAGGTAACAAAATGTAACTTTCTTTAACAGGGGAAAATCAGAAGGAAGTTATCTTCTGCTCTTGAGGCTGAGATAGGAACAATACTGCCTCATTCAAGTGGCTACCAGTCATTATGAAATGCATGAATAAGCAGCGACAATTAATTCAGTGAGGCTGGATGAAAATATTTTTTTGGTGATAGTGTAATGTAAATCATTGTTTTACACATTCCCTTTCAATGATTTAATTCATGCTTTTCTGACCCCTGCTGTGTTATGATTCATAGATTGGTGCTCATGTGTGTAATTTACCAGAGCTGAATAACAAGCAGCATGGAGACTCAAATAAATCCTTGCCTCTGATGTATTTATGATAAATTAGGAAAACATCATTAGTACCATGCAAAATGATTATGCTGATGCAAGTTCTACATAGGTACCTGTCAGGACAAGAATAAAAATACACAAAACATTGTATAATGAGCAGTAAAACAGATGTAGAAATCCAAAACAATGGCAGGCACATAATCCATGTTATGTACTGTACCTGTATTCCAATAGATAAGCATCTGTTTTTCTTGAAGTGGTCCTTCTTCCTATCTTCTACTGCAACAGTGGCAATGGTTGTGGTGGTGGTGACAGTGGCAGTATTGTTCCCTACATGTTGGCTTGCAGGGCCATGGATCTGGGCATTGGCAGCTTCAATAGCAGCTGTCAGCGCCTTCATACTGTCCAGGCTTTCTGTGGAGTTGCTAAGTCCAGACTGACTGATGATATCTCCCCTCTGTCCGTGCCCATCCATGTATGCATCCTGGGCAGACTCTGTGCTGCTCTGGGCTGTGATGGAGATAAATGGTTTGGTGGTAGTCCTCGGTGGGACTGGAGGCGGTGTCTTCTTGTAGGTGGTAATGCAGGATGACACTGGAAAAAACATAGCAGGGTTCTTGTTTTATTGATGCTGCAGGGAAAATGGATGCAAATGTGATATCAAAGCATCAGTAAGCATGGACAGAGCAGAGGTGAAGAGGAGGCGGTTAGCCAAAGAGTCCCCAAAATCTTCAGTCTAAGTCCTCCTATGTGAGTGGCAGAATTGCCAGTAGGGCAAATAGGGAGAGAAAATATCTATTTGCCAAGTTCCTCCTTAGTTTTTTTAGGATTATTTTCCTCAGTATATTTTCTACTAACTGTCCCATGGGAACAAGTCCTTCCACTGTTTGTTCTGCTTATGGCTCCCAAACAAGATTTCCAAGGATGATGTCTTCAACCACTTATCCTAGCTAAACTGTACTTCAAGAAGTTTTATTGCAATTGTTTTCTGTCTCTCTACCCTGTCCTACTATATGCAGAATTTCAAACTACGTTTTTCTGATGAGAGAGATTCCCAAATCATCTTTTGACAGTTTGTTAAACACTCACCATGCTTGGACTTGTGTATTTCTATAAAATGTCTCACTTGTTGCACAGAGTTCTCAAATACTTTGAAATGCTTTGTAAGTTGCTGAGAATATATTTAAAAGAATATTTTGCCATGCTTAATTTCTTACCATAAATGCAACATCAGTTCTGGAAAAAAAAAAATCACTTGATTTTACCCACAGGGAGTTAGTGTAATGAAGCCAATGGCTAAAACCTGTCAGTCAGTGGGAAAGTGTAAGTGTAAATGTTTGCAATAACAAAGACTTTAATAAAAGTTCATATTTTGAAGGCCATGCTCTCTTTGTAAGTGCTGCTGCTGTATGGAGTTAGAAGCTTAGCATGAGGTTCCCAGGTTAAAACTATTGTTCTCTATACACAGAATTACATAGAGAAAGCACTACATGGAGATAAAAACATCTTCCTTTAAGGGTTAGCTGGCAGCTCTGCATTACTGAAGTCCTGGAATGCTTTCAAGGGAGGAAAGAAAGTCTATTAAGAACAAAAAGCAACCATGATATGCTCTACTTTTTAACAAAATAAATGCAGGCATGAACCTGTGCAAAGTTCAGACACAAACTTGTTAACATAAATTCTTATTAACAGTAATCATATGGCAAGAAATGATTCATCAGATCATTTTAATTGGCAGACGTCTGTGCCACCCACATAAAAGGTAACTCTACTACAGCTGTTCTGCTCTCTGTTTGCACTGTATCTGCCTGTCGAGCCAGAAGCCATTATGGTATTAATTTGACTAGCTCACATCCATATGCCTCCTATCTCCCCATAGCTGTAGGAATAGTTACAGTGTAAAAGGTGTTTCCAGGGCATGAAATCACACGGGATTTTTTTTAAAGGACTCTAGAATAAGTTTCTGATAACGTGTCTGAACCCATGTTAAACACATTGAATGCTAATGGAAAAAAGAGTGTTTCAGGTAGTGAGGGTTTTGAAACTATGATTCACTTCTGAAGAATCAAACAGAAACCACGGCATCTCTGAGAGAAGAGATGGCTAAAAATGGACTGTAAAATTTTAACTCTGGGGAAGTAAATAGTTAATAGGGGTTGTTAAAGGTATTTTATAAAGTTCTCATGACAAGATCAATATCTGGAACTAACAGGAAGGATGACAGTTTTACAAAGGGGAGTATGAATGTTGTGCTGTTCATTGGTTTTGATGCTGTCAAAAAGCATTTGTTGTGACAGCACATGCAGGTAAATCAGCTGCTGTTGCTGCAGCACAAGCATGTACTCTAGGACTCAGGGAGAATTGTGGAGGCTGCTGCTTGGGTCAGGATACCCCAGAAACACTCGGGGTGCTTCATGGTCTGGAGAATGTTCTCAGAGTTGTGGAAAGGCAAACTGAAATTCAGCACAGAGGAATTCAAAGTACACACATACACACACACACACACACACACACACACACACACAAAAACACACACACAAAACCACACACATATATCCAGGTTAACGCTTCGGGAAGCTTGTGCCAAACTTGTCTAAGAGAGGTTCGTGAGCAATGCTACTTTGCAATTCAGCAAAGTATAAATTGCACCATTTAAATTATGCTAAGCAAGGTCACTGGGGAACTTCTGGAGACATGCCAGCACCTTCAGTACATCCCAGCATGGCACGTAAGTGTCATTTTTCTTACATAGCAGAGAGGGAAATGATAGTGAAACATACTTGAAAAGGGGTCTTAGGTAGGAGACAGAGCATCAAAACCAAAGAGCAAGCCTTAACAAGACGGGTCCCCACATCACTGGGCAGCCCCCACTAGAAAGAAAGTCAATAGCAACTGTCTATTGACAACTACCATGCTCTCTGGACATGGCAGTACAAATACAGAATCGCCTGATTAAGTTGTCTTGCATTCTCTTGGTAAATGTACTCAATGAGGAGTATAATCCACACTGCAATGAAAGGTGTTTGCACTCAGCTAATTAAATCTGAAGTTATTCTTAAGAGGGGGAGAGAATTGACAAGTCATATGGTGAAATTGTAAAGAGAAATAGCAAAACGTTCTTTTAGCAAGTCAAAACAAATCCTCGGTTTCCTGGAGTCACGCAGCACATACTGTACAGCTCCAGAGAAGCAGAGTGTGCAAGTCATAAAAGAACCCCAGGCACTTCATTACTGGAAATGATGTAAGCTCCTGCCGCTCCTCTGCAGAAACGACAACAAAACAATGCCGGGGCCGCCGCCGCTGTCGGAGGCAGCTGCTGTCAATGCCGGAGCTGGCCGAGCCCTCCGAGCGGCCGAGGCACAGCAGTGAAAGACATTCGGTGCAACACTTCTCCATGTGCTCTCAAGTACCTGGCAGCTTGTGTCAGGGCAGCCTGAAGGATCTGCAGCTGTTCAAGTGGCCACGGCATTTTGAATGCTAAGCTGCTCGAAAAACGAAACGAGTCCTCCCCAAGAAAATGTCAAAACGCTGGCGCTCTGCTTGTCCAGCCAGGTGAGCCTGAGCATTCAGTCGGTGCAGGGAGAGCACATCCATGCGGCGTTTTGCCCCTGCGGGCAAAGGAGGAAACTCATCTTTCCAGCTCTCCTGCAGCAGAGACGGACTGCCCGGCAGCAGGACTCAGAGGGAGAAGACTACAGGATCACAGGACACGTGAAAAATTTGGAGAAATCCTCACTTCACACACAGGGAATTTTCAAGGGGATTTGCGCATGAAAGCTAGTGTAATTCACATAAGGAAGTGAATTTAAAGGGCTGTATAAATTCCATGATAAACATGTTCTTGGACATAGATCAAGGAGTGAAGTTCTGTATGGAAACTGATCTGACTGGAGAGTCAAGTCAAAGTAGTCTCGTGAATCATTAAAATTGTTGAGATATGGAGTTAATCAGAAATATCTTTTTCTGAGTAGTAAAAGTGTATAAGAACCCTCAGTTTGTCATAATACAGACTAGTTTCCACAGTATTTTCTAGAAAGTACATGCTGCTGAAGCAGGTACACATTCCTCTCCTAGGGCATATGCAAGGTTTAATCCAGAAACTAGTTAAGTCATGCACAAGAATCCTCAGACAGCCAAAACACTTTGAATCAGGCTCACTGTTTCCAGTGCATCAGTCCTCCAACTTATGCTCTCGTTTTCATTTTGATCTTTACCCTGTTTCTGTGGACTGCCTTCAGGTTACAGTTTAATCCCAAATACCTAGTGAAAAAACCACTTTCTCCGGATTTAAAAAAAAAAAAAAAAAAAAAAAAAGCCACGGTGTTTGTCTTCCTAGCCAGTATTTCCAAACAACTAGCTAATGGGACAGGAATTTGGAACAGGGAGTGTCAACCACCCAGTTCAGAAGGAAGTCTAATGATAAAAAAAATAATCCCAGATTGCATAATAATAAAGGCTTGAATTTGAATGTTTCATTGTAAGAGTACTTCAGTTGTTTAAACATGCTCACTAGGGGAGATGAGCCCTCGGGAACAAACATCAGCATGCAAACACAAATTTTTAACTGAGTGAATGGGTGCTCAGGAGAACCCCAAGGCAGATTAATATTTGTGAAGGGATCAAATTCACGCAGTGCTTTGAACAGTTCAAGCGATGAGACACATCAGTAATATCTTTCTAACTTGACAGTCTCATATAAACTTGGTTAACAAGAATAAATGAACGTGCAAATTTAAAATTAAGTAACGTAATAGTGTTTCTTCTGAGAAAAAGCATGAACTCCACAGTTTGAAAGGAGCAACAAAGGACACAACTTTCTCAGCACAAGACTGAGTGGGTCCTGTTGGAGTGGGTCCAGAGAAGGGCCATGAAGATGCTCACTTTGTTGAAGCACCTCTCCTGTGGAGACAGGCTCAGACAGCTGGGGTTGTTTAGCCTGGAGAAGTCTCCAGGATGGCCTCACTGTGGCCTTCCAGTATCTTAAGGGGTATTATAAGAAGGAGGAAGGGGGACTTTTTATATGGGCAGATAGGGACAGGACAAGGGCAGTGGTTTGAAACTGAAAGAGGGCAGGGCTAAATTAGATGCTAAGAAGAAATTTACTCAAAGGGTGGTGAGGCACTGGAGCAGGCTGCCCGGAGAACTTGTGGATGCCCCATTCCTGGAAGTGCTCAAGGCCAGTCTGGATGGGACCCTGAGTAAGCTGGTCTAGTGGGTGGTATCCCTGCCCATGACAGAGAGATTGGAATGAGATGATCTTTAAGATCGCTTTCGACCCAAACCATTCTATGATTCTAACTTGCACACAGCTAAAGATGAAAAGCAGGAGTTCTTCCATGCTGCACAGATGGACCTCAGTCTTCTGATTTAGTCTGTTAAATGGGTGTGTTAACAGTGGTACCCTTGCACCTCACACAAGTGCCACACGAAACACAGATATAGGCAGATCCCAGCAGACCTAAGCTTCTGTACTGCAGCCCCTGAGTTTAGAGGTGCAATGCTTGATTTGTCTTGTTAGACTCAAACCATACACTTATTTCCTTATTTTTTTGATATTGGGGGCAATGATTGAAAGTAGGGTTTCAGATCCTTAATTGTTATTTTTACAGTTATGCAAAAAATTGGTACGAAAACAGAGCATGCATTATCGTAATGAAAAACTAAGCAGATGGCTTCTGAGGATGTAGAGATTTACTATTACAAAACTGAAGCAAAGATTTTTATAAGAAGTTTCAAACTGCCCGAGGGAATAATACCACAGTGAGTTATGGATGTCATTATCCCAAATGAGAACTACTCAAATCTAGATACCACACCATCAGGAATTCTGCCAAGGCCATGCTTTTTCCAGACCGCCTTCACCGCCAAGCTGATAACTTATTTGACAAAAGCCTAAGCTTCACTGGCTTAGGAAGCAGGCAAAACATATAACATTTTCCTGCAGAAATTTATACAAAGTATTTAAACTATTTTTACGGCACACAATAGCACCACAGACTTAACATCCCATATACTCAGAGGTTTAAAGCCGTTGCTGGTGACCTTTTCATAAGTCTGGACATTTTTGTTTGCAAGTAGGACGCCTCCAGCTTCCCAGCTGGATACAGTGAAGGATCTCCTGAAGGTGGGACTAAATATGGCTCATCCTGCATCTCAAATGAATTGAGTTGGAAAATCTGCATGTGCATACCCAGTGGCTGACAGGTGAATATTTCTCCAGCAGATTTTTTTTCTCCTTTTAATTTCTTCTGCTGGAAGCTGCTGATACCAGTCAGAAGCTTAATTGCTATCCCAGGGAAGCTGAATTATTGTGCAGAGAACAGGTGAGACAGCCAAAGGTGTCTGCTAAATGCAGTTTATCACTAGGATATTAGCACAAATTATGGATGCACAGACAAAATCCAGGGCATGTAGGCTTCCTAGGAGACCCACTTTACTCCATATACTACACAGCTGCTCCTGAACTTCTCTCTCTTTAAAAATGACCAGTACATTAACAGCACACAACTTAAGCAATTCAACTCTTGCGGCCCAAAAGTCAGGAGTCTATAAACAACTGAATCTCTGGAAAAAAGATTTCACATTAACTAAAAGTTATTACCCAGAGTGAATCACTGATGGCTTATAATACTTAACTCCCAAAACTTGTGAACTTTACTGGTGTCAAGCAATTAGCACGTGGCTCTATCTATAGCTATATGCACAGAGGTATCATATATACCTGCTGAAATTCAGTCAGGCTGAGAGAAGTCAGAAGAGAAACTGTTTTGGCCTTGGCCCTGAGCTTTCACTACCGACAAAGCATCTAGAAAAACACCACCAAGAACTGCAAGGATAAGGATGTGAGTCTGTTCAGGACACATGCTCTCCTATAGACTTAAAGATTCAAACTACTTTAGTACAGTCATGGTAGAAAGTCTCTGACACAGAATATCAACCTCTACATGCAATGAAACATACTGATGGAAAAGAAAAAAGAAAAACAGTATAGTAGAATGGTCTTTTTTAGTTAGCATGTGAATTATTTACCATTTCTTTTCACCTGTACAGAATTTTTTTCTGAGAAAAACGGGGAAACACTGCTTGATCTATTGCTTAAACTAAATCTAGCAAATCATTCAAATACTTTCTGCACTTCACCAAAACTTTATTTCCCCCCATACTGGAGCAGTAATGGAAAACATGAAACATTATAATTTTAGATAAAAATAGGGTACTTAGAATTATTTTATGTTTCAGAACTTATATATCATAAAATTATCATGGTAAGAAATTAATGAGCCTTCTGAATATCACTACTTGAATTTTGTAAAAGACATTTATGGAAAATAAAAGAAACTTTGTGAAATACGGTAGTTTATCCCACTTAGATCAAGAATGTGTAACAGTAAATAAATGTAATAATATTCAGCTTAATGAAACCAGATTCTTTTCCCATATATTTTCCAGGAAGCAACTTCACTGGCACTTTGATATAACACTTTGTTATGTGTTACTGCAGCACTCTCAGATTCCAGAATTTGCATCTTTTCCCCTTGGCAATAATGTTAATAAAACAAAATGGGCATTTTTTTTTTAATGTGGAGTTGTGCTAACCAAATACAGACACATATATGTAAACAGATCTTTAAGTAAAAACACAGTACAAGAACCAAACCCCAGATTTTCAGAAACACATGGGTTGAACTCTCTGCAAATATCTAGTCACTGTAGTTAGAAGATGTATTTAAAAATTTCCAAATCTGAGCATGCTCTGAAAAACTCATCACTTATCTTTTTGCCTACCGAGGAATGGTTGAATGCAAAGACTTTGTCTACAGGTGCACATTGCAAGTTTCTGGTGCTAATCACTTGAAAACCTATCTCTTGTTTACATTTCTAAATTGGATCTGGTTTCTTGAAAGCATCACCCGAACTGTGAATATAAAACCTAATTTCCCGACTGTATGAGTAACTCTTTCAACATGGCAGAAGTGTGTGTGCCATAGTGGAGCCCACACTTCCCACTGTGTTTGGGCATGTCACTGTAGGTGCTATTTCTTGAAATTACCATGTAATATTAGTAACTCCTGGTGCTGGACATATTTATACACTCTTGTATATATGCTCTCCCTTCAGTTACAGAAGGAATAGTTAATATCTGAGCAGCCAGTAGGCTTAAACCGTATCAAACCTGGAGATACATCAAGGCAGATGTGTGGTCAGAGCCAAGCCCACCTGTAAGTAAAGATCTGATCTTTTCCTGAAGCAAGTACTGTGTGATGTGCCTTCCTTCACAGTTTGTTAAGAAGAACTGCATTTTGTCTTTTCTGAGCTTCTGCTGCCAATGTCTCATCCTTCCATGATGGCAGACTGATGATAAAGCAAATTTAGCAGTCAGTCATTTTAGGAGGAGCTTGTCACAAATTTGATTGAGAAATTGCAAGTTGAAATTGTATAGTTCTTGTCACAGGAGGCTGGACTAGAGAATAATTAAGATTTTCCCCTTCTGAATCCCTGAATCCCAGAAAACAACCTGTGAACCTAGAGGAGACTTTAAGCAAGGCAATTATCTCTGAGTAATCTGATCATATAGCTTTTAAGTTAGGTAGGTATTAATGTTGCATCACTCTTTTCAACATTATGGCAAAGATTTTCTTTTAAGCTCTTCACTGCAGCTAACTTTCAAAAGGCAACACTTGGCTGGGGTATTGACATTTCAAAGTGTGATTTCTGTATATAAAAAAAAAGTATGTAAATGTTGTTCCCTCTTCCTCAATCTGGAAATGTACCTTCTTTGTTTGCTGCTGATGTTAGCAAGAAAACAAGTTTCTGCTGGTTTTTACTCCCAGTGGTTTTCTGAATACTTAATAAACTTAAGGTAGGGTAAGCAGAATTCTGTATTATTGCACACATTGGTATCAAGCTGGTCTCACAGAATTTGATTAGTGATGCATCTACATTGGCTTAGAAATTAATTAGTTTAAACTGCTGCAAACCCACCCCTGATGTGGGCACATTTAGAAGTGAATATAATTGTTAATGTCTTTTTTTAAACTTAAATGAAAATGAAGGAAATAACAGTGATTCTTTCAAATAATTTATTGCAATTAACTGCATCAGTTCAATGATTTTACACCTTTTATGCCATGGTGTGCAAACAAGCTGTACAATGTTATCAGTTACATCCATTTGCATCCAGTGAAAACTGTGTAAGTATCATTTAACCCAGTAAGAATTTGTGAAGTTTAATTTTCTGGGTCATAATCAGTTTTCAGGGTTGCTGTATTTGAGTTCATTTGTGCCTGCATGGTTTGCTTACTTTTATATCTGGGATTTTTTAAAAGCTACACTAAACCAGAGAACACAATGACCATGCATTGTTCCGATGCATTGTTATTAATGAACTTTTCAAAGCTGACCCACAATGGGGAAGTTCTGCACTATGAGACAGCTGTGTATATCTATATATACACATACATATACATATAGGACAGTTATATTCCTCCAGTCATTAGGGGACTGGTATACACAACAAATACAGAAATGTAGGTACACCAGTGTTGCATGCTATTCAACCCTAGGGCTGTTCAGAAGATTTTACGCAATCAAGAAAGTCATTGCTCTGACACAGACTATTCAAATGCATTTAATGAAGCCTATATGAGGCAGGATTTACTATTTTTGATATGGTAGCCATCTACTTTATTAATCAAGCTACTTTATGATGCTGCTGAGTATGGGTTGTGATTCCTCACAGGAGAAAGCACTTTGTTACCTGATCCAGCAACTAACTCAGATTTCTTTAAATTCTTAAAAAGAAAGTATCTGCTTAAGTTTTTTGCTCCGAACCTGGTGCCATCAAGGCGTTACTTTGACATTGTCTCAAAAGTCAACATTTGAGTTTTGAGAATCTTGTTTAATGCAACTTGATATATAAGATTGTATTAAATAGTTTGGCTAAGAGTTAAAAGTTATTCAAATGACAGTGACGATGAAGGGCTTGCTGTATTTTAATCAGACAGATGTTGGGAAGAAAATGCCAAAGACAAGAAAATAAAAGCCAATACCAGCTAAAAGAAGAATGTGATTGATAAAAACAATAGAAACAACTTTTTAGCTACTATGAAGAGCCATGAAGCACCACGAGAATTGATTTAAACCATTTTACTGGGATTTTCAGTGTAACACTACACTACAGGGTCAAAAGACCTATGCAGGTATAACAGCACACTATGTTATTCTCGTAGGTAAATACTTGCAGAAAACCAGCTTTCAGGAAGAAAAGTATCACGTGCCTATTGAGCAAGAACATCTGTTCAGACAGGGAAGTACTGACTTGTTTTTAAGCTGCCAGTACTGCATTTTTCAGCACACTTATCACTTTTGGGGTGTTCCAATCCAAGCAGGAATGTCTAAAACAGCAAGTTATGCTCATATATTTCCTAAAAAATCCAAACCAAAACCAAAAGCAAGAGCTTCTTGTAGCAGGAAGAAGGGAGGGAAGAAGGAAAATTACAGCTAAATCTGTGCTCTAGGCTGAACAGTGACTTGTCACCTGAGAGAGAGAATTATGCCCCAGCTCAAAAGTTCTGCCTCTGCTGATAAGGTTATCAGATGACCTGCAAAAAGTCACCTGTCAGGGCAGATCCTCTAGCACCATGGGGGAAAATCCAGTCCCGTCTCAAATGAGGAGGAAATGCAGAAAAAGTGTTTACACAAGAAATTATACTTATCTTTGGCCTAATTTCAGGTAAAATAGCAAAACTGAGGCTTGAGGGTGTCAGCACTTTTCTTGAATTAACTTGAAAAAAATGGAATTGTTTGGTGAACAACACATATGAAAAATATGTCTGAAATACATATTCAGTGCTGAGAGGAATTAAAATCTACACCAAACTCTGATTTCTATCCTCTCATTTCACATTCAAATGAACAAGTCACATCCTTGCTCAGTGACAGGTCTGAGGTCACCATGAGTGACCTCATCCTTTCAGCTATTTGCTTGTTTTTATGACAAGAGTCCTATTTAATAATGCAACAATATCAGCTGAAAATACTGTCTCAGTGTGAAAAATCCCTAATGATCAGCCCAAGTGCCCTGAGCACAAAAAATTTTGACATCTCATTTACTGTCATTATAGTGTACAGATAAGAGGATTTCAATAAATCTGAGCACAAAAATCACTTATTGTTGGGAGTCCTGAACTAGCACCCAGAAGACATTTAGATAAGAAAGATTGTAGCCCTGGCATGCATGAAAGAGGACAGACCAGTCTTGTGTGACTTTTAAGACAGGTTTGAGTGAAAGACATTGTAATTTCGTTCCACATATTTCTCCATTTATTAAAGAAACGCCTGTAATACAGGTCTTGAGGAAATTCAGATTCACTGTTCGTAGGAGATGTCAGACACAAATTCCCATATCTTCCTTGGAGACACTAACTGCATGCCATAATAGTCTAACAGCCTTTTTTCCCTATTTTTTGTTTGTTTCTTTTTTATTAAAAAAAAAAAAAAAGTCTAGTAGAGGCAGAATATTTAAAACTTGCCATCATGATGCTGAAACCCTGAAGTTGTGCCATTATAATTCCAGTGGCAAAAATCATGGGTTTATTTTACATAATTTCCACAAGGACAAGAAGCATTGTCACAGTATAGAATCATGAGAATAAACTTTTCTTTTTCCAAACCACTCATTTTATTTTCCACTTACAGTTTACTTGAGCAAGAGATTTTGGAATTAGTGCTCATCATTAGCATCTCCCTTTGCTCTAACCCCTAGGCAGCAAAAATAATTTTAGCATTTCTCAGCGTTACTTAAACGTAAAAAAAATGAATAATGCATTTTGTAGTGACTTAGCTAAAAGATAAACCCAGGCATTCTGGGCTGGCTAAGTTAAAAGTTAGACTCAGGACACCTATTTGAGACACAAGAAGAGAAAGCAAACAAGTCCAAACAAATTTTGACACTTCAAATTATTTAGACCTTTTCAATCTTTATACTACATAAATGCTTTCTGAAGATCATGAGGCCAATAGAAAATCTTTGCAATGTCAGCAAACTGAATCCTTCAAATCCATACAATTTCACATACACATAGCTAATACTCCAGACCTCTCAGTGCATGAAATGCAGGAAAGATCAAATTTATAACCAAAGCTCCAATTTTTGAGTTGTCTCCCTAGAGGTTCCTGCCCCAGTCTGAAACTTCCTCTTCTTAGTCATCCCTTTAATAAGACCCTTTAATCACACATCCATATTACCCCTTTTTGTGTGTTTATTTTTGTTTGTTTTGGATTGGAAACCCATTTCTGAGACCTTACTGGGTAAACCTAAATCTCTGACTCAAGATGCTATCACAGGCTTAGAGGATGTGAAAGAACGGGTAAGAAATCCAGTCTGGATCCTCTTGTAGAAATCGGTCAGTTATAAATAAATAAATAAAAACTAATACAAATAGCTGCAAATGTTGGTCAAAACCAAGGATGCTCAGCAGAGAAACTCTCAACCTGGTTCAACTCAGGCTGTTTCATTCATCTCTGCTTTGCTTGAAAACCTTTCTATGACCTCAATTTCTGTTTGCACGGATGTTTGAAGAATGTCTATCTCAACACCGGCACCTTTATCTGCCTGGTTAACATGTGGTTATTCATTATTTGTGATTCTCATCAAATTACAGAGTCTGAGCAGCATCACTGTCAAATGCCAATCACTGAGCACAAAAACCAAATAATTAAAATGGACAGATGATGAATAATCCACAGGTCAGGGTCTGCTTTTCCTAAACTGTCTGTTAACAAATGAAAAACAAATACATGTGTAATAATGAGGACTGTTCACAAACAACTTGGGAAGTAGCAAAAAAATTTAAAATTCAAGATAAAAATCAGTTCCAAGAGTAAATCAGTCAGTTCTTGTTCCTAACAACATTAATATAATTTACTTTTTATCACAGGAGACGTAAGAGAATACACAGAGTGTGCATAGCTGTAGGTCACAGCAGCATCAGCAACGTCTGTACTGCACCCAGCTGAGAGGATGGGCTGAGGCTAGTTGGATGTTTTCCAGAAGAGCTATTACTCTGGAGTAATTATGCATTTTGGAAGTGGTTTAAACTGAATCACTACACCCCCATTTTTTATTTGAGATTAAGGGGATCCAGATGAAGAGCTATTGTGGAATAACCACAGTGCTTTTGGAGAATTTCCAGAGTTAGAGAGACTTTCCTGCAGAAAAGTACAGCACATTGAGCCAGCAGTCTTCTTCCACAACCTTTGTTTTCTTCAGAGTCTGTCAAAGGTCGGGCAGGTCTGACTCCTTTCAGCTTTTAAAGACTAAAAAGAGCAACATTCAAGATACTTTGGCTGAGTGACTTGGGTGAAGAAAACAGCAACAAAGCGTGTGCATGAACTTGTTTCTATCTAAGATTTCTCAGGGCACAGACTCCTCTACCTGTGCAATGATTAGAAAAAGTGTGAACAAATCAATTTTAATAATTTCAAAGGCAGCTTATTACACATACAATGCTATCCTTTTGTGTCTGAAAATGCTGTTTAATTCATGTACACCAGGACTGAAATATACTCAAAAAGTGAAGAGGAACTTTCTTAGCAGTTTTTCTGAATTTAGCACTTAGGCCTGTGGATGAGTCATATTTTTCCCGTTATCCCATTCACTTGATTTTTCTATACATGTGTTGAATGTGCTATGTATTAACAGCCAAGTAGGCCACCATAGCAGTTTTCTTTGAGATTGGGAACCTGCTGATTTGACCTGCTTATCAAGAGAAAAATGTCATCTCAACAGGATAAGATTGTTTCATGTTTCTTCTCCCTATTTTCTTCTCGTGAGCAATTTTTTTTAACCCCCTAGAACCAAGTAAAAAGCCACTAGTCTAGGAATTTTTTTCCTTCTTCTTATTTTATGATACTTTTATATAATCCAAACAAATATCGAAATACTTTTCTTTATATAAAAATTTAAAATATGAAGTTGGAAAAACATACCCTTAATGCTCTTTATACATGCCTGTGTAGAATCATTTTGTGTCTATTTTTAAGCACATCATTTATTTAGAATTTAGACTCTTACAAGGCAAAACAAATATCTCTACTTATGAGCAACCCTATAATGATAAATGAAAAAGTGAAAAATCTTTCAAGACAGAAATAATTTCGAACCTTGCCATGTTCACAACAACAGAATGGAAGTGATCTCTGTTGGGCACTGAATCAAAAAATCATGAAGGTTGGAGAAGATCTCCAAGATCATCAAGTCCAACCTTCAACAGAATATTACCCATTAAAACCATATCATGAAGTGCCATGTCTGCTTGGTTTTTGAACACTTCCAGGGATGGTGACTCCACCACTTCCCTAGGGAGCCTGTTCCATTGCTTAGCATGTTAAGAGTCCTTCAGGATGGAAGCCATTATTCACTCTAATTTAAGCTAGCATTACAGTTTATGTCCTAAGCTGCTCTGAAATGTTCAGTCTTTTTTTCCTCACCTCCACTTTTATAAGTTAATAGTAAGGCCTCCTAGATTATTGTATTAGCCTCACTAAGGAGAGCTGAGTACACGATACTTCCCTCTCCCTTATAAATGACCTGTGAAAAATTGGGTTAAAAAGGCTATATTTCACATTCTTCAGACTGCTGCATGCCACTTGGTCAAGAACTGAGCTTCCCATGACCTTCCACAGCCTGCCATGTGTGAAATGCACCCTACGTGAGAATTTTAACATCAGTTGCATCATTAACACATGTTCCTGACTGCACAATGTTTTTTTGCACTTTGCCAGATGAGGCAGAGGCTCTGTGAATTGTTACTGTGCACATGTAGTTTTCTAATAAAAACAATATGGCATTATTGTTCTTGGAAACGCATTTGGAAAATCTTACTCTACACCCTACAACGCGCATCAGGGTGACAGGTGGGCGAGGCACTATGTGTGGGGCGAGGAAGAGGAGCCCACAAGTACAATAAATACCTGTATGCTTGTACTTGCCTGAACACATAAATACAGCCACCCATGCATGTGCATACAAAGCTATGTTCATCCTCAACTCTGCCTTTGAGTTTTGCTTTTCTTCTCATCTTGCATGATGCAACAAATTTCAAGGCATACTTTTCTCCTGAGCTTTGATTTGTATCTTTGGTTTTTTTTATGGGATGCTCCTTTTGGGTAGCATTCTCAGCTTCCTCAGCATATGCCAGTGGGAGGGATTATTTGGTCTGCCCACAGCTTTCATGTTAAGTCCCAAAGTATCTTGTAACACTGACTATGCAGACTCAAATCCCAACACTAAGTGAAAACACATAGAACTTGCAGTAGTAAAAAGGCTAAAACCTCAAAACTGAAATGCTATGGGAAGTGAGCAGAAGAGTTTCAAAGGCTTGACCAGTGTCCTAGGCCTTTCTAGATGAGGATGAAGCTGCCCAGGCGATCCTTTCCTACAGGTAAACAAGGTAAACACCACAGGTTAAAAAGTTCAATATGCCCAGCATGTACTGGTTCAGATCCAAATGCTACTTAGTTCCCTGTCTGTTCTTTACTTCACAGAACAGCATATGGAGATATACTCAGAAATGTTTTTTCTTGAAAAAGTTTTCTTCAGCTTTAAGGTAAGCATACATGCATGTGCATCTATTTTTATAAAGGTGTTACTGGGACATGGAGGGAATTATGGTTAATAGCACCAGATGTCCTATAGCTTTTTGTCAAAGACAAAAACCCTCATAGTGAGCAGCTCAGTTGCTTGCTATGGGCTAAAAAAAATTCTGCATATGAGCAAAATAATGCACATTATTTCACTGCTCATTCTAACACCAGCCCTATAATTACTGGATTCTCAACTATCTTGCACATTCCCCTTGAGCTATGAATTACAAGTTTTCAGCATATTGGATATTAATGCTGTGGCATGATTAGATTACCATTTCCACAGGTTGCCAAAGCAGAAGAATAGCTCATCTAAGTATGAATAGATTCATTTACTTGAAGAGAATTTTCTTTACCTTTCAGATTAATCATCTGTGTCTAACAAAGGGTAAAAAGAACACAAATTATTTTCAGGCTGGCTTCTCTTAGAAAATAAAATGACCTCCCTAGTTTTTACATCCCAGTGTTTGAAGGCATGCAGATTTGGGGATTTTGTCTGGCTGCTCAGAGGAAAGCTGTTTGCAGCATGCAGATACAGACCTGTTTTCTGTTGTAGATGGAATCCGTTAGTCACTAAGGAGGCTAGAGGATAATGGAAAGTAGCCATTTTGTGCTCATTTTAGTGCACAGCCTTGCAGGAGAGAAACACACAAATCCTTGTGATTTTTGATGTGCTATTGAATAGAATATAAAGACTATAAATATTTTATTAGTCATTATGGGTTAAAAAGGTAATTTGTACAGAGTAGATACTTCCACTTGGAAGTCACAAAAACATAACAGCTTTGAACATGAAATAAGGACCAACAAGGATATTTGTTATTTGTAGACTATTTGTTAAGTGAACATTTAACTGTTGTTCCAAACTGTATGTTCAGAAACACTCAGATTACCAGTATGCCAGGAACTCCTGTTCCAGTGCCACCAAGCAGCTGTAACCCAGCCTAAGGGGCAGCACCTATCACAGCTCTCTCATGCTGCCAGAACTGCAGGTGAAGCAGGAGGTAAGTCAACTCTACTGTTCATTCAAATAAATAGGTAATAGATCACAGGCAACATGCTTATTTTTTGTGAAAGCTGACACGCTGCAGGTGGCAGCTTTGATGACTCGCCAGCTCCACTCGCTCACTGTTGATGGGACCCTGGTTTTTCTAAAATGCATTCACATCCTTGCCCTACACGATGGGATAAAGCTGTTCACAACTTACGTATGGTTTTTGGTGGATGTAAAATGCCAGAGAAATCAGTGAAAACTCATAGGAGCTTCTATCAGTGAGCAGCCTTTGTGGGCCATCCCTTGTGTTTGCAAACGAAATTCCTGCCACACGTTTGTGGCCTGCTTGGCTCTCTTCTTGCCTGTGTTTTAACTCTCTGGTTTATGATTTTATTATTTTAATATGGTCTCCAGACTATCTGCAAATCACCATTGCCTTATGATATTTCTCTGCAGTGATTACATTAAAACCTTGTTAAAAAGGCAAATCTAAACAACTCCGGAGATGCTCAAGGAGAACCACAGATTTCTTCTTGACATTCATCATTATGCAGTTAAAGAACATTCCATGAAATACAAGGATATTTATTATTCAACAGATTACACTCTGTTACAGCTTTAGCTAGTCTGGAAAAAAAGGACAGCATTATTTAATTAATAATGGTTTTCAAATTACATCCAGAGAGAGAATAGCTTCCTTTTCAGTTTTTTTTAGTCCATATGTGGCCATGTGAGCACTGCTCACAGAAATACTACTCCCTTCTCCCTTGCTCACACATAGACACACACATTGTTCTCCTGACTTTGTCCTGACTGTTCCTTGACAGTTTCCCATTCTAACAAGCATATAGGCAAACAAAAAACTGCTTCCTGTAGGAAAAAGAAGCCCTTTACCTCGGGGTGTCTACATCTCTCTCTGTCTGTAGGACAAACCCTCACTGTGTTTTTTACTGTGGCCTCCCTTCGAGCTTTCGCCCCTTCCCCAGCCCCACCTCACATTGCACCCTTGCAGATGCTCTTCCTGAGCCTCACTGCCTTCCCCAAACAGGTGTGATTACAGCTGAATTCCTCCTTTCCTACAGACTCTCTGGACACCGTATTTTTGCTTCGGAGTTCAATGCATCATTTGATCACCTGCCTCTTGTGCATGTGCTGTTTTGCTTTCTATAACAACACAGTAAATTTCACTCTCTTTGCCTAGAAGGATAAAGTCCCTGTCTAAGTGCCTACTCACTGCACAGAGTATGCACAAAATGCCTGAAGTTTTCCAACATGCTGTTTATGTCCTGTTGCAGTACTGTCTGTCTGAAAATCCTAGTTATGACTTGGCTCCTGTGTGCCAAGCAGTTTCAATTTGGATAATTTCAGTTCCTTGCTGCAAAAGGAAATCCAAAACAAATGCAAAGCACACTCATAATCCACTTAGCAAATATAACCAGAAAACAAAAAGAGGAAAAATCTGGGAGAATCTGTATAGATGGCTATAAATACCTGGAAACCACAGGCACTCTGTCAAGTAACTTATCCCACCCTCCTTACAAGAGCTGTATTTGAAGGTGATGAACTAGTTTTTGGCAATGTCTGCCTCCCTCCCTTTACTGCACGTCAGGCCCAGATGACTAATTTTGGATGGCCAATTAGGCAAGCGGAATCCCAATGCTAAACAAGTTCAGTATGTTGCTGCACAAAGTTGCCCCTGTTTATATTTAGTCTCTTTTCTCCATTTTTGTTGAGCTCTGAGATGAAAATCTGGAGACAAAGAGATAGTATTCTACCCGCAGAGTTTATCTGTCTCAGATGCATTGCCTGTCAATACACAGAAGAGCTCCACTTTGCTGTTTGTGTAGTGCTGTGCAGTGGAAATCAGCAGTTTGTAGACAGCTCTTTCTAAGATCAGGAGAACAAATGCTTGTTTCTTTTCTCTCTGATTTCCTTGGAGTTAACAATAGATATTGACCTTATGGAATCGCTGTAGCACATTGTGAATTATGTATGAAATGCAATTTCCCTGACTGCTGTGGACATGTTTGACTATGCTGTTTGCAGCACTCATCATCAGAGGGCTTGCAGTGTTCTCAGAGTCACAACTAGGGCAACTGAACTCACCATAAATAAACTGTCAACTTTCAATTAAAATAAAATTATTTTTCATTTCTTAAAATCCAAATTATTAAAAGCAGCTTCTCATAACTCCTATCCCACTTGCTAACACTATTTAAAACCTTTTCATAGAAGCACGGAATTGTTAAGTTTGGAAAAGACCTCTGAGATCATGAATTCCAACCATTAACCCAGCACTGCCAAGTCCATCACTAAATCATAGACCCAAATGCCATATGTCTTCTGAACACTTCCATGGATGGTGATGCCATCACATCTTTGGGCAGCCTATTCCAATGCCTGAGTACTCTTTAAATGGAGAAATTTTGCCTAATGTCTAATATAAACCTCCCCTGGCACAACTTGTGGCCATGTCCTCTTGTCCTGTCCCTTTTATTGCCTGGGAGATAAGCCTCATTATAACCTCCTTTCAGGCATTTGTAGAGAGCAATAAGGTCTCCCCTGAGCCTCCTTTTTCCCAGGCTAAGCAACCCCAGCTCCCTCAGCTGCTCTTCATAAGAGTTGTGCTCTAAAAGTATATTTTATTCACCAAGGGTTCAACATGACCTTAGAGTGAAGTGCAAAGTTAAGTAAGCTGAATGCCATAGAATAGAATAGAATAGAATAGAATAGAATAGAATAGAATAGAATAGAATATTTTTGTTCAAAAAGTCCTACAATGATCATCTAGTCCAACTGCCTTATCACTTCAGGGTTGACAAGAAGTTAAAGCAAATTATTAAGGGCTTTGTCCCAATGCCTCTTAAACAATGATAAGGATGGGTCACCAACCACCTTCCTAGGATGCCTGGTAAAAAAACTAAACCACAATCAAGGGAGATTCAAAAGCATGGGCAGATGCCTCACTAGCAAGCCTAGTCTAGAAATCAGCAATGACTATAGCCTACCTATTATTTTTTCCAGCAAAACTCGCTTCAGTAAAAATCTCCTAGATTACACTGAATGAGTGATCTCAGATAAGAGATACAGAGAAAATTTAATTTTCATAGGTAGTCTGGCTTGTGCTGTTTCCCTGGTCAACATGTTTCTTGTACTCTCCAATTTGATCAGAGATTTTCTGTGAAGTTTATGCATGTAACTATTCTCAGAGACTAGGGCAAATCAGAAAGAATCAGCTGATTTCTCAGTGGGAACATGTACTTTTAAAAAATCTAATAAGAATATTGCTCCGTGGTTGGGTTATTAAGAAGGTGGAACATAAGCACATTTTTACAGCATTAATAATTTTTCCTTCCTTTTGTTACATCCACTTTTAAAGTGTGTAATTAGTGCTTTTCCCCCCCTTATCCTATTTTTATTATCATTCCAGAAAAAAAGTGCCAGTGTAACAATGTAAAATAAATGGAACAATATTATTAACAATATACAAAAACTACAGATGAGGGCTGAAATACTGAAGCTATTGTGAGGAAATTTCAGCCAGGTGGGCTTTTTTTCCTCTCCTCTCATGCAAACCTCATTAACAATGTAGAGTGTGTACACCAGGAATGTAGGCTTTAGTCCTGGATGCATAATGGGGTGCGAGTCTAGCAGGAGCCCCTGGTAGCATGGGAGCAGCATCCAGTCCCACTGCTGCTTTTCTGACACTGAAACTTTTTTGGGGGAGCACAATCTACACTCAGGCTTGCGCTAGTGACATAAGCAGAGGCAGAAAATGTACACAAGCTACCTTTAACTGATGAGCGCGTGAGTAAATCAGACGAGCACTCAAGTACAGTAAGGAGATTTGCGTCAATAGTTCATTCTGCTGATGCAAGGGTTGTCCTGTAAATTGCACCCAAAAGCGAGCAGAGTTGGCTTGGAATGTTTACTTCTGAAAATGAATCATAAAATGGTTTATTAAAATGCACCAGATCCTGAGTTCCTTGTGGGCATGTGTAATTTGTACTCACAGAAACTGTAGGAGCCTTCTTTTTTCCTGCTCTCAAGTAATTAAGAGTGAAACTGTTCAGCCATTCGCATGCAATGAATTTGCTGTTCCCTCACTTACACTGCTATGTCCTGTTATACATTACACATCCAAGGACTACATATTTTATACACTTTTGATCTTGTGGTGGAAATAATTTTACAAGCCAGCCAAACTTCTCTTAACCATGTATACATCTGCTGTTGCCCTGAAGCTTGCTGACAGTTAATTCCCTTCACATCTCCTGTAGCTGCACAAGAGGTACTGTTCCCAGTGCCCTTGCAAGGTTACAGCCAGCTCCCACCCCACATGACTAAATCAAAGCATTCCAAAAAACCAAAGGGACAGTCAAGTCTCTGGAATTTCAAAGCAAACATTTTCTGTATGTCTGGTGCTTCAACTCCTGCCAAGTCATTTCTCCTAGTAATCATGTGTTTTGTTTAGCACACCAGCCCAGCTTCTGAGTCCCATTTCATTGACAGAGCAGAGGCTTTGATTTTGGCCTGACATACACCTGGATAAATCCACCAAGGTCAACAGAACTACACAGGTATAAACTGAAAAGAAATAGATCCAGATATGTGACTGTGTACATGTATATCCTGTAGTAAGAACGCACCATGATTTTTCCAGTACATCCGTAGCCACGCTGACCAGCCATGAGCCGGTGCTTTTCTGGGAATGGGAGGTCACTGTGGCAGGACACTAGGCAACTTGTGATGCATAGCACACTGTTATCCCTCTGAGGACCACTCAATATTGCCCTTTAGGTAGGGCGATCTGATATGGAACTGCCACACTGCAAGGCAGAGCTGTCAGCTTTGTGCCACTCCACAGACTCAAGGCCTTGTGGCTGCCATCAGAAGGTCAGATCTGATACAGCAAGGGTTAAACTAGCAGGTCCAGACCCAAAACTGGGCTCCACTCACCATAAAACCTAAGGACAGCTAGTGTTTCCCAGCTTAACTCCTACAAGAAAGAGCACTCTCTCTCTCTAATACATGCTGATCCCTCACACTCTTTCCCTTCTGCCTTTACTCATTCATGCCCACTCTGTGTTTCTTTAAACTGCAATTGGATAATGTCCCCAGCTCTGAAAGAACCCCTTGTCGGGGGATCCCTGGGAATATCACTCCTATCTGATGAAACAGAGAGTAGCTAAATTGACAAAGAACTGACTAGAGATACGATTCTTTCTTTATAGCAGAATCCCCTTTTACCAGCAACTATATTTAAGGACTCTACACAATACATATGCTTAACACAATACATATGGTAACACACTCGTGCTTCTGTATTTTATTTCCTGCCAAATAAGGTGCTGTATTTCTGAATATTGGGATCCCTCTCTGTGTTTCATTGGAACTTTGGACCTTAGCCTGTGTGCTTGCTACCCTTGACCTCGGAGATCCCAAATGTGTAGGCACCATTTGAACTAATTTCCCCCCAAATTTCATTTTTTCACTCTATCTTCATGTACATGTGTCTCTTATTCACATGCAAAAGCCCTGTGCCTAACAACACACAGACAACCCTGCAGCAAATGTAAAGAGAACTGCTTCGTTCCTTAAGGTTTCCAGTGTCCTCTCTCTGCCTTGAGCGATGTCCCACAATCTAATTTGCTTTAAAGAATAGTCCTCAAAATACTTTTCAGGAACTTGGTTAATCTGCTATTACTCATGCTTCTAATATTACAAGGAAGACCTTGAATGACATTTAGCTAACAGGCACTGTGTAGCTATGGACATAATTATTTCTGAGGTAAAGACCTTGAGCTGAACGTGCATATGGTTTACATTTGTTTTTTAAGAGAAGCCCCTAATGAAGCACATTCCCTATCCCACAAGGCATAATAGTCTCCAAAAATGGTGGAGATGAAGTCTTACCATTAATAATTAAATTTTTGTTGCTACCACAGTGGCAATCATTGGGCAATTACCTTTTGTCTTTGGAGCTATTTGTTCAGACAGGTTTGTAAATAGATCCTTGCTTTCATGAGTCTGATACATTAAAAATCAAAAAAAAGAAAAATAGCAAGATACCTCGTGTTCCAGAAGATGCCAAGGCCTCCTTCAAATGTAATGGGTTCTGCCCCAAGCACCATAGGCATTTTGTCTGCATTTTGGTCATAGTCTTCCATGTATTCATCAACAAGCAGAAAGTAGTACCTATTACTTTTACTACTTTCAAAATAAGTAAGAGAATTTCTGATGCAAGGCCACCACTGTCACATAGGTGAAGCTACTGGGATCACTTCTGTGCTTAACGAGTTGTAGTCGGTGTGTCTTTTTCAGGATACGTGTTCTAATAAGCACCTGCACAGCTCAGTGTTGTGACCTCATGCACAGTAACCCAGATGGAGGAGGCAGAGCTCAGGCAGAGGTGCTTTTGGGGTATTCTTCATACTGGCACCAAAAGGGAAAACTATGAATAGATGTAGTGACTGCTGCTGGTCAGGTGACCTCAACAAAGGCAGCTGTTGATCTGCTGATGAAGTTTCTTTCTTCAGTGGAAACATCCCTAGAAAGTCTTGTTTCCCAAGATCCCAGGCAAGCCAGGGCTCACCAGCTTCCATGCAAATGCTTGGATAACACACAGTTTAGACCCTGACCTTGTTTCAACACCCTCCCTCCATATCTACCCCAAAATCCAACTATGAGAATGGGAAGTTTGAAGGTGTGGTGTTTGTTTTTTTGTCACAAGTTTTCTGACATCAGTAACATGTTTGAGGTGTTGCGGCTTTTTGCTTTCTTTTTGCTTGCTACTAAAACCACTTTTTTTTTGTGGAAAAGAAAGAAGATGGTTCTATATTTTGGATCATAAAAGGCTGTGTGTCAGTGAAACTGTATTAAGAAGAAGCTTGGGCTAAAAGTGTTTGTAATCAATAATGAACATAGTCACCTCTTTTACTATTCACAAAGCTTGGAAAAAGGTTTTTGGTATTTTTTGTTATGCAGCATCATTCTGTAACACCTCTTATAGAACTAGGTCAGATTTTAGAACTTGTTAAGCAACTCACTTCAACTGTATCTTAGCATATTCAGTGTAGATGGTTTGTGGCTGAGCAATTTTCATCACACCTGACTCTTACTGTTTATTTGTTAGTGGAAACTTTTGTAAAGTGCCTGCAAAAACAATCTGAGTATCTGAGAAATGAAAAATTCTCTTTGAACTTGCCATGAAAAATACCTGTAAAGAGCAAAGGATACTATTCAAAGAGATTTTGTTGCTTTTCAGACAAAAATTATATGGGGGATTTGGAGTTACAAGTCCTATTGCCAGGTGAGAATTGAAAAAATGGAATGCTGTAGCACTTACTCCTAAACCAAATATTATACAAGGTGGAATTCAACGGCAAAGTTAAATATAAAATAAATCCAACAGGATTACAGAAGGGCACAGTAACCCTGTCCCTGCAGTGACCCATGTAATAGCTCTATGCTGGTGCTTGTGATGACATGTCAGCAATCCCACGTTAAATGTACTTTGAAGGCACATTAGCTTCTCCTCTTTGTGTGTCTGGAGGTTTCCTTCACTCCTTTATGAACAATTTCAGTGTCTTCTACCCTCTTCTTGCCCCACATTATCTGAGAACAGCATTGCGTTGTTCTCTCCTGACCTTCCTCCTCAGCTGACTCCTGCAGTGAGGAAAGTATTTTGAGATACCAGCTCTTTTTTTTTTCTCTTCTGTTTTTAGCCGAAATTCCTTTAGAGCAGCTTGTTCGAAATAGCTGCTGTGTGCAAGTGCTTTTGCAGCCATGTTTGCTTTAATGCTGGCAAACAGCTAACACTGTCTTTCTGAGACATGGAGGTGAAAGAAACAGTCTGAGAGCAGGGATGAGTAAGGGCACAAGGAACAGGTCTGTGTGTCAGGTAAATACTATCTGGGGTGAGGGGAATCAAATTTTCTTGGTGAACT
Organism: Orthonyx spaldingii; assembly: GCA_013397795.1. NCBI lineage: Eukaryota > Metazoa > Chordata > Aves > Passeriformes > Orthonychidae > Orthonyx > Orthonyx spaldingii. The sequence goes on along the minus strand of VZTJ01002692.1, from coordinate 1,979,701 downwards.
GGTGGATGGATAGATACAGGGAGATTCTTAACATCGTATTTGACATACGTGAAGTTACACGTTACAGAGCATTTAATATAGGCTCTTGTCACTTCGTTTCAATTAGCTCTTCCAGAAAATGAATTCTAGGTTTGGGAGAGCTTAGAACACCATAGCTGCTTCACAGGTGTTGTAGGTAAGGCAGAGGGAGATCGTCTGAATGAAAAAACCACAGGTTCCATTTTTAGAGTCCACAATTAAAACTTCCAAGTCTGAAGGCTGGTAAGGGGGAGGACAATTTTTCCATCAGAAACATAGTGGATGAAGCGTATTTTCCCCCGGATTACTTCTTTCTCACTTCAGCCCCTCCTCTCTCCATAATCTTTACCTTACATGGTGTTTCACCTGTTTTCAGTTTCTCCAGGTCCCTCACAGCCCATGTGAAATGTGGCTAATTATATAATTTGGATGAAGGAGCTTTATTAAAATTCGTCAGTTCATGCTATGTGCAATTAAAAAAAAAAAAAGGTACATTTCTCTTGCATGTATAGCTACTTTTGTTGTGCATACACTTTTCATTTAACTTTTTCAACACCTGCTTTTGTTTTTCTTGCTGAAAATTAGCACAAAGTTATTCCTTGTGCCTCATACTATTCCCTTTCACCGTGTGCTAACATATATGATGGGAAAATGGCCATGGCTATGTAGAAAGCAATAAGAGAAATTATCCATTATTCCTCATAGTCTCATTTGTATTGCCAGTCTTCACATTTTATTAGAAAGTTCTCAAAGATCTGGTCCTTGAATTAAATTAATATTCCTGTAATAAATCAATTGCAGCTGAACTGTTTGAAATTCAAAATATAAATAGAGAGAAATTCCTTTTTAACACCTCATTTTTGTTACATACACATCATACTTCCAGATTTCGAGTTGATACATACATGCATACAAATGACAGTGAATAGTTTGGGATATTTTAGACCAGGGAAAACCTCATAACTGATGAGCACAAGTTAAAATGTATCCTTCCAGAAGTCACCTAGGGTGATCCCAGATTTTTTGTGGGCCTCTGATGCACAGGAAGAAATTCCTCCTTTTTTCTTGGTTTCCTCCCCCTCTCCCCCCTTATTATTTTAAAATCTGAACCTTCCAAACCACAGCTCTGCGCTAAGCTACCAAAGTCAACCAGAACAACTAATGGCGGGGGGGGGAATAAAGTTTATATTCCATTTTACTAATTCAAAAGAGAAAAGATCTCACACTGTCGTACTACTTTGAATTTTGTATCAGGTATCACAGAAACAAAATACATAAAAGCAAGGTTAAATAGAAATGAACATCCTCATAGTCCTGAACAATTCACTAAATATTCCAGAAAAGGGAAACTTTCAAGCCCTCACACTATCAAGCAGGGGCCTGTATTACCCTGGTACTACAGCCAGGTCTGGAAAGCATAAAAACAGAGTAATATTACTTTTGGGACACTCTGCCTAACATAGTCTGTGTGGGAGTTTTCTGAAAGTTTGCCCTGATAAATGATTTACCAGGACAGTGAAAAGATCAAGAAAGCGCTGAGCTGGCTTCTCAAGACAAATTACTTTCTTTACCCACTCCTTGAAGTCCTTTAAAAACTTACTGTAATGATTAATTTTCCAGAATTCTAGAAACTGTTGAAGTCCAGGGCCTATGACTATCTCATATCTCTCCTGGGATAAAGACACATCACGGTCTTGAATTGAATCCTGCCTAGTGCATCCACATGTTTACTCTGGATATCCATTTATTTTACTTGTTACCTGAATTTTCCTACAGAGTCATTGGTGTTTTGATATTCTGCATGTTTTGATATACTGCTGCATGTTTTACTACTAAACAAAACACAAGAGAGTGTTTTGCCCTCCTTCTTTATATTTGTTTCATCAAAATTATTTGTTTCAGTTGTAGTAAAGGCAAAACCAGACTCGCAGGGAGGAAAGAAGAGGCAAGTGGGAAGATGCCAATAAAGGCAGAGAAGACAGAAAATGGAAATGGAAAGAAAAATCTGCACATACTCAAGGGGCTCCACTGCTTTTCTGTGATACTGGTGCCTCACTGGACCCATGAGGAGTTTTGCAATACACGTAATAAAGAAACGGTGATAGAAGATGCATGCAGAAGAACAATTAAGGACAACAATGAGAAAAAAATTTACAGGAATAATTGTGCCTCATTAGAGGTATGATAATAAATAACAATATGTATTTCTGGTGATAATGATCCTGCAGTTCACTCCACTTATTCCAACTCCCCCCATAGTGCCACTACTGTCTAATATGGCATATTTATGCAAAAGATGAGTTAGGAAATTAGATTCCATTATAAAAGCATCAGGTATAATAAGCAAAGCTATGGAAAATAACCTGTTCTGCTTCTGCACCTCTCATTTCCAATGGTTTCCACCACCTACCCAGAAACTTTAAATATTTGACTAGCATTACTAAGTCTCATATTCTCTTGATTTTACTGAAGGAGAAACTGAGGCAAAGAAAAACTTGTCTACCAAGCATCTGGGCTAGGCACTGGGCCAGCCAGCAGTCTCATGTTTTAACTGTTTCTGATGCTTCTATACAGAATATTATTAATTACTGGCAATTTGTAGTAGGCAAACCCACACAAAGGTGTTATTAGCAGTGTCTGAACACAGGGAGAAGAGCTCCCCAGAGGAGCTCCCAAACACTCATGGTTTTAATAGCCATTAGAAACTCACATTGGGAACAAAGATCTTTTAAAACATTGCTCCCATACTAATCTTGATGATGGCAGATAATTAGTCAGCAAACCCAAGCTCCGGGACTGCTTACTGAGCAAGGAAGACCTCGTAACCACAGTGCGGCTGCGACTGCAGGCTGGAGTGCCTCGCAGTGCTTACAAAAGCAACTACAAATATATTTTCAAGACCTTTAGCAGACTCTTGCGGGATAGCTTATCCACCTACCACTACTGAGCTGATCAACTCACAAAACAGGGGAGGAGAAAAGGTGCTGGTGATGCAGACACTGCCAGCGGGGCACTCAAGGGTCAGGCTTTCATCCCCTATTTAGGAGTAATTTGCTATGTAAGGGCTGCATGAGCCTTTGAAGCTCAGTGCTGCTGTTTTTAAAGGCTCCCATCAGCCAGCCCATAGTGTAACTGAAGCAGAAACAGCAGTGTAACAGCAGACACAGTATTCTTCTTGCAGAGTCTGCAGTTCTCTGACACGTCTGCTTGACTCTCCTTTCATGGCAGACAAACCTCCTGTCAGGAACCAGTTAACAGGGACAGTGAGGAGCAGCACTGACAAGCAACAGCTTTGGAGGAAGGCAGTCATGTATTTAAAAAGGAAAAACCACCATAAAGAAACCCACAAAAAGGCCACATTATTTATTTTTTCTGGGAGGTGAGTGGGAAGAGTTTAAAAGCATGGCTGTTATGCTATTTTGGCACAAAAAGTACTTTTCTAAATTCAAATCTTCCATCAGGCTGCCTTGGAAAATGGCATGTGCTTTATAACCATGGCTTGTTCCTTTCAGCTTTGCCTCATCTTTCAGGTTAAAGTCGCAGCTGGGAGCATATCTGGGAGAAGGGAGGAGCATGTAAGAACCAGAGTATTTCCAGCGCGTTTCCACTGGCTGGCCCTGGGATCTGCAGGTAGTAAACACAAGCACTTTCCATAAAAGGACCTTGCTTGGCAGAATACCGAGGGGGGGAAAAAAAAGGGACTATTGCTGAGGTGGGGAGCGAAAAGAAGTTATTTGCTGGCAGAGGAGAAAGGAACGAAGGATGCTGAAAGGGTACTGGGCAGCTGCTTTTCTGGCTGCTATGGGAGCCAAGGGAAGAGCCTTTGATCTGCTGAGCAGGCCTGGGCTTGCCGCCAGGACCTACATCCTTTCTCCAGCACTGACAGCAGGCTTCCTTGCTAGTTCCTCTCTGATTGCCGAGTCAAAAAACAAGTGACGTAACTCGTACAGGGACCTCACTGAAACGTTTCTATTATCACCAGTTCTGCAGAAAACATATGCTACAGATGCCTCGATCTGAAATTATCTTCTTGTCCAAGGCAGAAAAAAAAGGAGAAAAATCCCATGAGGTCCTCTGGATTACATCTTGCAAAGCCTCATAAAAGCTGTTCTGCCATGCTGGTAGGTTAAGCAAACGTTCTACAGGGGAATGACCTTGTCTGCATAGCACCTTGGCCAAGCAAACCCTCCTCCAAAGGTTTATGTGCTATTACCTCTTATGACTGCGAGATTTAAATAGAAATACAGATGCCAGACCTAATATAGCTTCCAGACCAATACCTCAAATAATGTCATCAAGATGGCATTTACTAAAATATGAGCTATTTCAGAATAATTGTCACCAATGTTTAGTTTAGAGCGATGTGGAGACCAGCCTGCTTGACTGGTGGTGTTGCTCAAGAAAGGGGAACATGAAGGCAGCCATGCTCCTCAGCTCTCAGACGAAAACCACCAGAGTATAGAGAATTTCCTCCAGCACCAGCATGTCTTTAGTCCTTCCTGGCACAACACGCTATTTCCATCACTGCAGGTAAATTCTTCTTGGACATCACCCTTACATCTTACCCCAGAACCAGCTAGACTGTGAAAGTTTCGTCATTTGAAGCACAGAAACATGCTACAGTCTGTGAAACAGAATCATATGTTTTTGCATGATGTAACCAAAAATTCACTTTACCTTCTTTGCAACACAACAGTTTTGCACTGTTGTCTCCCCTTCCTTTTGATGTTCACCATCACTACTGAGAGTACAACCTTGCAAGACACTGGAAGTACCAACTCAGGAGTTTGTATGGTGCCCTAAAGTTAATATAACCATTATCTCAATAATGCTTCCATCTTGCTCTCAGGTATTGTTGCTCTGTGTTAGTGTTACTTGCATGGCAGTGGCAGCTTCTCTCAGGCAAGGTCCCCTGCAAGACTAGGTCTCCCCTAAGCCTTCTTTTCTCAACACCAAACAAACCCAGTTCTTTTCTCATATGGCAGACTTTCAAGTTCTTTGATCATCCTTGTTTCTCTTCTCTGGATGCTTTCCAGCCTATTCACATGTTTTTACTCCATGGAAGGTTCCAGAGGACACTACCTCCCTCCCTTTCCCCCTGCCTTGACTGCCACCTGAGCTTTGAGCGAGCTGAAGTTTGCTCTTCTAAAGTCTAAAACCTTTGGCTTAGTACTAACCTCCAGCATGCCCAGCCAAATCCCAAACTCCACAATACTGTGATCACTACAGCCAAGGCTATCACTGACCAAGATATTTCAAAGCAGGTTTTCTTGTTTTGTGAGTCCAGCAGTGTCTCATTCCTGCTTGCACATCTCTTACATTTGTATGAGGAAGTAGTCCTCTTAGGCACTCCAGGAGCTTGATGGATAACATGCAATCTGCTGTACTATTCTTCCAACAAATGTCTGGACAGTTGAAGTCACCCACATGAACCAGTTTCTGTTAATCTTGCAAAGCTTGTTTAAGCGATCCAAATATGGCTTTGTTGATCTTATTGTCTTGGTGTGGATGACAGTAGAAAGGTCTTTTGCCTACTGAAAGATCCCCCTTGAAGATGACTTCTCTGATCTTCACCCAAAGGCATTCTGTAGGGCTTCCATGCATCAGAAGTTCCCCGTAACAAAGAGTGAGACTCCTTCAGTTTTGCCCTGCCTGTCTTTTTGAAACAGCCTATAGCTATCCATCACAATCCTCCAGTTATGTGAGTTGTCCCACCATTTTTAAGTGATTCCTATGAATAACTCTGCTCTTGATAAAACCCTTAGTCCCCGGTGCCATTTGGGGCACCAGTTTCAATCTAAGATGTGGTTTGCTGCTGTTCATGTGGACAGAATCTGCAAAGATTTTGTGCTTTTTTCATTTCCCAGCTGCCAAGTTTTACTGAGCCTTTCAGACATTGAGAAGACATTTTAAACAAAAACATATTTATGAAGTTGGGTGTATTGAGAAAAGAACAAACGACTGAATATCAGCAATAAGTTTTAAAATCACTGGCTAAATTTTACCTTCTAGCACACACAATCAGTATTTATAGAGGTTTTTCTGAATCTATGCACTTGAAACCCATTTTTTTTACTTGCGAGTCTCAATTGTGTGCAATTACTTACTAGTATGATGTGATATCCTTTGCAATTCCTTAGTAGATTTTATTTTAATTAAAAAAATTATTTTTATTTATTTGCATCATTGCTTCTTGAACCCATAGAGTAAAACCAAAACATCTAAATAGTTTTGCAGATTTCATAAAAACAACAGATTTTCTTCCCTAGCCTTCTGCAATTCAATTTCAGTATTTTTGGCACACTTATATCAAGCCCACACTTTAAAATAAAATGTCTGTCAAATAGAAAAGAACAACACTGATCAGGAAAGAAATTATGTTATCCATCTTCCAACTGCACATTGCAAAAGTTGCAGTTTCCTAAAAAGGACAGCTTTGGAAAAGTAGTTGACAGTTTAATTTTTAAGAGAACTGAATGATGAGATTTTTTGCTATGTTAAGACTTGAAGCTTTATTTTTAATTTGTCATCAGTAATAAACACAGGAGTGCAGAGATGTCAGTAGCTGGGTTTACAGGAACTTAACACATAACTAGAGATAATGCTGCAGAACAACTGGAAACACACTGCAGCAAAGCCCTCCTCACTCTCTGCCCACAGCTGCATAGAGGGTTAAGATGAACAAGTCAGCTGAAGGATTTGTTAGAATTTTCACATGGCAAGGTATTAAAAAGCTGCAATTTGGCCCAAAGAGGTGACATTAAAAAATCATTTTGTCATTATAGATTTTGCCTGCCATTTTTGAGGGTGAAGGCACGTGATGACTTATTTTTTCTTATGGCTGGGAAGCAGGTGTCCACAGTCTCCAACAGCCCTTGCCGCACACCTTCTTGATGTTGTGTCAGCAAGAACCATTTGGACCTTCCTTCTGGAATTCAGGGCAAAGCAACCCAAATCTGAAGATCAGGAGGAAGACGTAATGCCAGTAATTCTTCATCTAGTAGCTCTTCTTTCTATCCTGTTCCCATGCCTGTGACTCTGGCAAATGACTCATTCCCTTAAAGGGCATCACATACTTAGAGAGCTTTCTAAATTGGTACCATCCAGATTCTACTTAGCAAAGCTGGCTCCTGGGACACAGAGCTGGAAAACCAGCTCAGGCTATATGCTTTTGCAATCTGGTGGTAATAAAAACCAGCAGTATACCTCCTAGGCCTCTTCTTCAGCCTGTTGACAGTTCTATGTGTCTAGTATGTAGCTGGCATCAGACAAAGGGAGGAAGGCCTATAGAGTCAGAAATAGAAAACACTCGCTAAACCAGATACATTGTAGCTATCACAGTTTCCACTTATTTTTGCACATCTTTAATAATTGCCAATCTGAAATGGGACCAGCTGACAGGCTGCAATATATAACAAATATGTTTATGTTTATATATGTCCCTAGTTTCCTTCCCCAAATGTACACGTTTGAAAAGCCTTGTGTTTTGCAGCCTCACCCAAACATCTGCAATCATTTATGGACTAAAACAGTCTGCCATCTCAGCCTAGGTTTTTCAGTGCACACTACAACTGATGTCATTTTGGTATTTTGTATTTTCAAAAGAAACAAATATGTTTCCAGGCAAACCACATCACAGAACTTGCCACGGCTATCAGTTCAAAGAGCCTCACTGGCTCAGCAGCTAGTGCTGTGTTTCATCTAGTCTTCCTGAGGTCAGGCAGGGAAATGTTAGCCCAGGAATACACATCTGTGTGTATACAAACAGCTTCAGTCTTCAGTTGTTCTTTCCTCGACTGCCCCCTGAAATATTCCTCTGCAAAGCACAAGAGCTGTTGAGTGCAGGCTTGGCCAAGGGTAGACTTTCATATGAATCACGCTACATTCTGGAGTGGGTGTGTTTTGTGTGTCATTTTAGGGATGAAGAAAAACAGACTGATGGAAACGGAGACTGTTACTGCACTGTGCCATCACATTATTATGTGATTAAACTTATATACAAAAGTGTGTTCTGCTTACATTTTGTCTTTTCTATAGCCAACACCAGAACTAGGGTGAGAAACATACTCCCTAAGGATCCCAGAAAGTGGAAGTAAGACAGGATTTGGGACGGATGACTTAAACCTTTGCTTCTCAACTTTAGCAAAAGAAGCTAGACATAGTTTGGGTTCCCAAACGACCCATCATGGATCCAGGCTCCAGTGAGTAACAGTGATTAGACTGGACATAGTCGAGGCAAAACAGAACTGCCTCTGGGGCTGCTCCTGACTAACCTGAACATGGTTTGAGTTAGTAACCTCATGCAAATCCTGGGCTGAGGCCTATGAAACTTTTCCAAAGCAAATTCAGCTGCATAAATGAAACTAAGGTGTCGTAGTTAAAGGGGATGAGTGGATGCTAACAGTTTAGTATCTGCAGGCATTAATTAAACACTTTGATGACTTTGATGACAGGCTAAAAGTGATAAAATTACATCAAATTCTGAAGGCATCCAGTAAACTTTCTAAAGAAATATTCTTTACTGAACATAGAGGAATAAACTGTTCAGGAGACACAAAGAAGTGATGAGTTTTAAAATAAGTAAATCCTTTGGATTTACCTTGGTAAATGGGTTTGAACATAGCTGAGATAGGGAAAATATGCTGTAGCAGAAATGTAGATGTTCAGGTGAGGTAGAAGGGCTTCAGTTTCAGAAGACCACAAACATCAAATAAAGCGTATTAATACCTTGATGTAACAACTTCAGATAGAAATGAAGAAAACATAAAAGATGACTGTAAGAGTGACACAGAGTTTTGCCCTTGAAAATCAGTCCCTGTGATGCCACTGGGACTACTGTCCAGTGCTTCTCTTCCCTGTTTGTGGTCTGTCATATGGAGGCACACACTGATGTGACTAAAATAAATTTTATCATAGATTATGTGTCCTCATGAAAGGGCTCCAAAGGGTGGGTGTTCTTTAAAGTAGGCATTCAAACGCACAGGTATCTTAAAATGTGTTATTAAAGGAGAGCTATATGAGCTTTACAAGCCATATTTTCCCAAGGGCAACCCGATCTTTTTTTTCCTTGTTCTTACCATTGAAGATTTCTTTTCACAGACCCAGAACCTGAAAGATCCTAGTGAAAAATGACTCCTCATGTTACAAATGCCTCCTCTGCTGTCCCTACAATTTGCCTGGCAGAGCCTTTTGAGCTTTAAGGTAACATCACAATGATTAGTTTTGAATGTAAGTCATGCTTGACATTTCAGATTTTAACTCTTTGTAGTGCTCTTGGGTTTACATAAATATGACAGCTCCAATGTTTCCTGTTGTACTTTGGTGTTAAGGGGTATTCACCACGGTTTTATGTTTTGGATGATGGCAACATATTGCTTCAGGTCTATAAAAACAGTTTGTTTTGAATATCTGTACTTAATGGAGGACAGTTACTACAGCCACAAGGTCCTCTGCAGCTTCTACCCATTCCCCAGCAAGCCAATGTTCTCCAGGTCAAACATCAAGATTGATCATAAAAGCTGCTGTAGAAAAAACGTTATTTCCCATCTCTTCAGTGCTACAATGCTGTTGCAGAAGAAAGACTTGCTCTACTCAGGAGCTGTGAGCAAGTCACACAGAAATGACACACGTTTAAAAGTCTGTAATGGAAATGTCCCCAGGGAATGAATGGGCTGTTCACAAGGGATCACTTCACCTCCTTTCAGAGCATGTATTAAGGACAAAGTTTGATGGTAGTTGTCTTCAGTGGTAGCAGGTTTTTTTCCCCCCTTTCTCTATCTTTTTTATTATTATTATTTTTTAAAATTTAAATCCATATTCACAGCACAGGTCCGGAAAACAGCTGTGTTAGCAGAGTTGGAGGGAGAAGGAAACTGAAACAGAACCAGGGATACCGTATGACCGTATCACTTCTGAAGACAGCATGCTACCACTAAAGTCTAACTTTAGGTGTGCAGAGAGCCTCTGTCTTTACACTGACTATGAGAACAGCCCAGGGAGTTTTATTTTCCTAATCTGAAGTTGGTTTTATAATAATTTTTACTTCTCTCCATATTGCAGGAAGTATCAAATTTATACTGATTTATATTGATTTTTACTTTCGAAATGAGGAGCAATGAATTACTTTGCAATGAAAGAATCATACCTGACTTCACAGAGATACTGATATTTAAAGAGATTTGTAAAACCAAACCTACTTGAACATCTGGTCTCCACAGAGGTTTCTGAGAATTTCACCTATCTACATCATCAAGTACCTAAATACAGTTCTCCTCCTCTACATTCCGATTGGTGTAGTTGAGGCAAGAGTGTGATTCCAGTTCACTCAGAGTTCTTTTATACCTATCGGAAGAAAAAGATTTACTGCCTGGATAATATGGTTCTGTTTTAATTAATCAACAATTAAACACCCACCTCTAATAACGCCCAGATCTTTTAAAAGATCTTGACAATGCAAGTCATCCACCCGGATGTATGAAGCGTCTTCTATGTTCGCCAGTGTAACAATGCCAAGATCCTCTTTTTGTGCTGGTGAGCTCTGTAAAGCTGATAAACCTAAGAAGAGAATAGGCTCATCTCCATTAGATCTTACACACCTGCAATAAAACTGTTAGGAAAAATAGTCTTGTTGCAGAATCCTTCACCTTGGCAGCATCGTGAAAGTCAGAGGTATACAATTTAACATTGGACTCAGCCGGGATTTACTTTGATATTCATCAATGAAAGGGTGATTTTTACAGAACACCCTTTTGAGAATAGAAAAGAACTTTGAAGTCTTCTGCTGAAAAGACAGGTGAGCTGATCTTTGCTTCATATTCCACAGGTGACACTCAGTGCAACGGCTGTGGAAAGTTAAGCACCGTTTCAACAACAGAAACTAAAAGCAGTCAGTGCAGAAGCATTCATTACATGCACGGAAAAAGCAGACAGTGACTCTCCACTTTAGTCCTTTGTCTTGGAAGTTCAGCAGTGAATTGGAGAAGCTTTCCACCTGCCGCAGCATTGTCTGAAGTGTAATGGATTTGGGTCAGTTTGTTCACTGAAATGTTCTTCTAAAAGATACTGGCATAGATTCACCTTGGGGCTGACTGTGTGGTTTCTTTTAATCAGTTACTGCAAATTGAGCAGTTACAAGAGCCTCTATATGGAGAGCCCAGGGGATGCACTTCTCCTGGTTGTGGCCAGCTGAAACTTCATGGGCAGAAGGCAGCCAGACTTTCAGCAGGCATAAAATGCAGGTATAGCTGCTGAAAGGGCAGCCTGTTTTCAGTAAGTAGATACCCACTTGCTTCTTTCCTATCTGTGTATCCAGGTTTGCTTCCATGGAAGACTAGATCAGCTGGGGAGATGCTTAGAGCCTGGTCATTTTCTACCTGTAGGACTCTGAGGAACCAGGTCTCTGAGGGTACATGGACTTTATCATTCAAGACACAGGCACTCTGACAGAGTATGGGCCTGTATGGATGGACCAGGAGAAAAAACTCCTTTAATAAATAAGGGAAAAAGGTTACTTTTTATTGCCTGCTCATCTGGCTCTTGACACTGAACTGTAAGCCTCTAGTATTGTGAAGAGATGTAAAAAATTTACCAGAGGGTGAGTGGGTGTTATGCAGCAACTGCTTGGTACAGAGAAGCAGTATACTGGAGTCAGTACTGAAAATTGGTGAAGAGCATAAACTCTTCCAAATATCATTAGAATTAATGGTTTCACCATTTACATTTTGTAGAGTCATGTTACCTGAACTTTTTTCGTTGGCTAGAAACCTCACACTATTTACAAACACAGAGTCCGGAGGCACTCCTTTCTTCAGTAGAACAATAACTCCCTCTGGTGTTTGCCTGCTATTGTTACTGCCTCAGCCACAGCCCTGGGAAACCCTGCCAGAGGAAGGAAACCCTGTCAGATGATGTATGAACTATAAGCACTCTGTCCTTAACCGGTGGCATTTTACACTTTGGACAGAAAGGCCATTGCACCCACCGGGCCGGCCCCAGGGGCGCTCAGGTCTGCAAGGAACATCACTGCATCAGGAAAAGTGGAATGCCGAACTCTGCTGCTGCCAAGGGCTCATGCTGCCAAAGACTCATTTACATGCTCCCTGCATTTATTTAATTACATGAACAGTAGGCTTATTGCAATATGTCTGGATGTTTTATTTGATGAATGCTGGAACTTACCAATCCAGTCCCGAGAGGGTTGGGATACACATGGGGATATGTCAAATGGCTGGATGATAGTTCAGAGTTAATGAATTGCTGTGCTCAGCTCTTGGGACAGACAACGTGGAACTGTCATTCAGCTGCAAACATATTTACAGGAATGCTGTCACAGCTTTGAGGCTCAAATCTGACCTACAAGTAAGTTACAAGCTACATCTGCAGGCAGAGGAAGCAAAATGAGATGCAAGAGAGTTATGCTCCTGCCCTTTGGGCTAGACCGTATCTATCTATTGCCATAATAATGCCGGTTATCAATTTTCTTAATCTAAAATTTATGAGAAAATCTAAACTTTTAGTCTTAAATATATATTGAACAATAATTTTTAAGTGCACACAATAATTTTTTTTTTTTCAGATTTCAGCTGTAATCAGATGATGAAAACAAATCTCAAGACAAGATGAAAGACACTAAATGTTTGAGTTATGCATTTTGCCAAAGAGAAGAGGCTATTTTGATGGGCTGTTTCATAGAAATTTCTTCCTGTGATCATTCAACTGGATGCTCACTCCAAACAGCCCAGAGGCTTTTTATGTTTGACCTAAATGTCTGGATTTTTTCTCTTTTCTTCAGCATATCACAGAACAGAAATCTGTAAGCTGATTATTGTTGCTTAATTCACTTCTGAATGCAAATATCTTTGCATATTTCAGACACTGCTATATAGAGCTGAAATCAGAAAAGCTAAAAGAGCTTGAAAGCTCAATCTAAATCCCAACTGTCTGGCTCCCTGGCCAATGCCTTTTATTATACAAAGTGTGTAACCATCCTACACCTTTGATGTAAAACAACTCTCTTTTAATGTGCTGTAATCTGTTATTCCCTTTGTCTCTCAAATAATAATCCTCTTGCACATGGTAATCCTCAAAATCACATATGCTCTTTAAAGCTTTTCTTTTGGAAAGTATTCACACCCATTTTTCTGGGCACCAGAAACTAAATATTACAGAAAACCTGATTCTTCTGACTTTGACCAAGACAGTCTGAATTTTTTGTTTTCCACATTTACTGCTTGGCTGGAACTGGGTCAACAAAATGAGTAAACAGTTTCTAGTTGTCCAACAGAACCACAGCGTGCAGACTGTTTGTTTGGCCAAGGCAGAGGCACAAGATGTTTGGGAGAGTTAACAGGAAACAAGTAAAATGACATTTTTTATTGGGGTTATAAAACAGAAAATGAAGTTTAGTTGTCTAGAATGATTTAAGAACATGTTCTCCTGGACTATTAAAACAAGTTAGTAAAAGAAAAATTCTTACCTCCTCAGCAGTAATAATCAAGCTCCCTAGCACTGGCTCATGGACACTTACAAACATATTACTCGCTACTCAAAGTTTCATTACTGTAAGGTTAAATGTTTTTAGATATTGTCACCTTAAACCAGAGGTAGAGGTTGAGACTAGAATTACTTAATCAGATCAGCATGTTGATTTAAATGATCTAATCATGACAAAAGGTGATGACTATAAAGGAAGTCTCAGGTCAGCTGTAAGATCCTAAATGACATAAATTGCATTAATTGCAGGACATGATGAATATGAGCCTAAGAGTTCAAAAAGAGAGATCTTTTAAAAGAACTTAGAAGATCTTTTTATTTGTTGGTAAATGTGCACATTGCCGTAAGGAATTTGTAGCAAGCTAGGAGGAGTGTGAGCCACAGCTTCCAATGATACAACAGCAGAATCTGCTGATCAGACCACCTCACCTGTCTGTCCAAGCCCAGTCAGTTTGCCTCACTCACTCCCCAAAAGACCAACCACAGAAATTTCTCCAGGTTTGCTTTTTACAGAGAGTAGGGTCTGCTGTTCTGTCAGCAGGGCAGACCCTCTTTCTACTCCTGATGTCTAGGGGTGTTTTACTTTTTTGCCCTTGTTTAGAGGTCCTTCCCTCCATCCTTGGGCATGGGAATTACCTGTCCATAACTCCTCTGTGTTGATCTGTCCTACACAGACATGTTATCTCCCCTCTCCTGGGCCATCAGAGCAGGCAGAGTGAGGGATCAGTCCTGGGCTCTGGGTCAGCTGCTGACTCACAGCAGCTGCCCCGGGGATGATGGATACATAGACCCGAGCTGAACAGCACAGCTCTCTGGCATCAGGAGTTAGTGTTTCACTGTGCTTGTTATCTGATCTTGTCACTACAAGAGGCTTAAAGTTGTTCCTGAACTTCTGTGAAACTCTTATTCTTGTACAAAATCAAGATAATTTTGCACTTTCTTCCTACAGATTATAACCTATACCTAATGAGAACACAAACTTCCCAATTTCGAGAGTCTGAGGAAAGGGATCTTGATAGTCTCTGAACTGAAGCAGCTTTGAACTTCTTACGTTTAGGGATGCCTCACAGACCTGCAGGTCCCTCTTTGCCATTAACTGTGGTAGCACACGTGTGGTAGCTCAAAGAACGCCCCCCAGGCTTAACAAGAACAATAAATAGTACCAATAAACACTTCAAGTTGAAGTGGGCTGCATGTGGGAATCAGGCAGTACTATTTCTAAAAGAAAGGCAGGAAATTAGGCTCTCTTATGCCATTTCAAATGTTTACAGTAAATCAGCAAAATTAATGGTTGTAGCAGATAGAAACTCTGCTCTGACTGAGAAATTCACTGTACTTCAAGCAAACTAGCCAAATATTAATTTCCTTACAGCTGTTTTTGCCATTTATTTCCTTGAATTCCCAAAACGATGTCAGCTGAATTTTCTCATGAGTGCAAACATTTGTGTTGCAAAAAATAAGAAACTCAAGGATTTAATCCATTTTTAGGAAATAAAGTTAACTTATCAAGTATAAGTGCTAATCTTCCCATCTCACATGAAAGTCCAGAAACTTCTAATAGATATAAAACACTTAGGTAACTTGACTCTTTGCACAAAGATTTAGATTCTAAACATTGATGGCAAACACCTGTCAAAAGGAACCAGGTTTAATTTGGTGAACAGATAAAAAATGAGGTATAACACCAAGGCTATGAGCAAGATCCCTAGGAAGACGCTGAACAAATTTTTTCATGCAGATGTATCAATGCATATAACAAAAAAGTAACCTCATCTCTTCCATTTCTCTCTCTAAGGAGGATCAAAAGTCCAGCTATCACATGGAGCATCCTTGCTTTCTTTAGTCCTCATCTAGGTGATAACAAACAATTCTAGACTGCCAAAGCTTAATTAAGTAATCACTTTCCCAGTCTTGGTTAGCAGTGTATTGATTAGACAAGCACAGCTATTAAATTTCAAAATATGTTGCTTTGTTCAGTTTCTGAACTTTTAAAATCCATTTGTTCACTCCTAAATCATTGCTTTAATGTTGATTGAAAGACAATTTATTGAGGTAATTATATATATTAAAACAATTTAAAAAAAAAATCTTAACTGAAGTGAGGTTAAATGAACAGAAATTAAAATAGGAGCAAATTTAAAACCATGGAATATATACTATTACTATGAGAAGAAGAAAACTTTAGTATTCAGATGGAAGCTTAATGTTATCAGCACTCACGAGACTAGAATCAGAAGGTCTAGAGTAAAATTCAAGCTCCAATTTCCTTTTTATTTCATTTTTTTCATCAGTGATACAGTGCTAATAATCCTTACTTTTCTCATTTGCGGATTGTTACAAGGATGAAAAATACAATGTCAATGTTGAATACTATCATAATTAGTTTTATAAGTGGGAATGGAATCATGAAGACATATCATAAAAGTAAAGAAATTGGGTATTTGAAGCCATAAATGCACAACACTGAACAAATCAGGAAATACTAACAGTCGGGTGAGGAAAATAAATGAATCTTTTTTCTTCAGTGGCAATGAAAAAAAATTTCAGAAATCACCGTATGACTTTTTTTCCCCACATATTTCTGACTAAGGAGGTCCATTCCGAAAGGATTTATGGAGTAATTCTTGAAAGTTTATACTATCACAAGTGCAACTATCTTTTGATGTATGTATGGGCAGAGTTTAAGATTTTCACTTTACAGAAGAGTGGCTGTATAGACAAAGAACAGGAGAATGTAACTAGGAAAATTTTATAGTTAAGTGGATTCTAAAACAGCTAGTGATACTTGAAAAAAGAAACCACAAAGTACTTTTTAATTATCTCTCTGTATTAAAAAAATTTAACTCTTCCCACCTGGATAATTCACAGAGTATATAAATAGCATAATAGTATAACTAACCACAGAAGAAGAAAAAAATCTCCTTAAAATATCAAAATTAATGTTATCAGAAGTCATCAGTTAGAGTTTAAGATAATATATGTCAAGCATAATTGGTTTATTATTTTTCCAGGCAGTCAGTAGAACAAGATGAATGACAGACCTTGCAAGTTACAAGAATTTATCAGTTGCTTATAAACTAGTTTAGCCATATTGTCCTATAAAAATGTATGGCTATATATCAGGCAAAGGTCTGACTCCCTTTTTTGAATCACAGACATCATCTGTTTACCTGTTCTCTGTGGTGGATTTTTGGGATTCACTCCACTGACAAACACGGGAGTGAAATGTTTTGGAAAATTTGTCCCTTCAACTTTTTTACTCCTAGTCTCAGCAAAACTTCAGAGCAGCAAGCACCTGCTTATCATTCAAAACTATGTTACTTGTAACTTTGGCAAGTTTCCTTTCAGAAGGGAAAGTCAAAATTAATCCCACATTTACATTTATGGCTGAAACACAGAAATTCCAACTCACTTCATGTTCTAGGTATTTCTAAATCAATATGTAGGCTTAAACTCCCATGTGATTTTTGGTCTAATTTCATTTGTTTAGGTTGCAGTAATGTAGGCACTGATGTAGTTATTCTTTCAAAGGCACTAATGTAGTTATTCTTTCAAAAATAAACTCAAAGTCATCTTAAATCCTGTTCTAAAAAAACCAAAACTTTAGACATAATTACGTGAATCAGGAATACAGCCTGGATAACCTGCAGCAAGGTGTACAAACCTTGCTATTTGCTATGGACGTGTCAATGCTTTTTATGACCTGAGGATCAATCTATACATTATGTCAATGACAGAATTTTAAAAATTACTCTAAAACTATTAGATTTTGCATACTGACACACTTACCTGCATGGTGCTACTCCTTTTTGTCCTGACTGATTAAAATGTGGAAGAATTTTAAAATGAACCAACAGGACATCAAAAGTAGAACACCATGATACCACAAATGTGCTTGTGGGCCAGCCAGGACTGCTGATAAAAATGGAAAGTGGCTTGGTGAGCACTTCCACCAGCTCCCTCACAACCCTTGCATGGATCCTGTCCAGCCCCATAGACTTGTGTGTGTCTAAGGGGTGCAGCAGGTCACTGACCATTTCCCCTTGGATTATGGGGGCTTCATTCTGCTCCCTGTTCCAGTCTTCCAGCTCAGGGGACTGGGTACCTGGAGAACAACTGATATTACTGTTAAAGATTGAGACAAAGAAGGCATTAAGTACCTTGGTCTTTTCCTCATCCATGGGGATGTTTTCCATTCCATTTCAAAGTAGTGTTAAAACCTTCAGTTAAGATATGCAGGTCTATCACTATGTCAAATCCCAAGCTTTTAACACCAAACACATGATTAGTGTTGCCAGATCTGTCAAAATTCTACAACTTCAGCAGATATTAAATGCAGTAGCACCGACTCTGTTGTCAGCAGCTGGTTGGCTCTAGCGGGGCTTGCCACAGGATTGAGCCTCTCCATGAGGGTTCCAAGGCTCCCTGTCTCCCTCTGAAGACCTTCTGGGCTTTTCACCTTCTCTAAAACACCCTGGGAGAGCCTGAGTACAGGGCGAGCTTTCTTGATGACGGAGGGATAGTGAAGGGATTTAACAGGTGGCTGGTGGCTTGACTTTCTGTTTGATTGACCATCCTAATACTCTTGAGATCAAATTATACTGTTTACAGTGTGTTATGAAACACTACTTTGGACAGGCTATTTTTCATTATTACTGAAATCAAGTAACTGAATGCAAAGGACAGCTGTGCGAGAAACACATTTTGTAGCCAACACCATATTGTATTACACTATACTATCAAAAGGCACTCAGTGATTGTCAGGGGTGTGAGTTTTCACTGGCTCAAGTCTTCTGAAGCTGCATCTTTCCTGAATGAAGACATATTACAAGAAAAACCCCAAAAATTTAGAATTTCAGTTTTCAAAGAATTTCTGGTACAATTGCTACATGCTCAGCTCTCTATGGCTCAAGCTTTGAAATGATAAAACTAAATATATATATATATAAGACTTATAAAAGCTTTTCATGCCAGAAATTGGTAATTTCAACTTTGATACACCAGGCCCTTACAGGATTTGAAAGAAGCAGCTGCACAGAACAATTAGGCAGCTGGAGATCAACCTTCTGCAGCAATATAAAGCTCCAGTTTCTGAGCCTGCAGGGATATGCAATATCAGATTTTAAGTAGTGACGTCTTAACATGCAGAAGAGCTGTCACTGCTGTTCTCAGTTTCAAGAAGGAAATTATTTCTGGGGGTAGAGCCAAATTGAAAGAGGAAACATTTTTGGAGGATATTAAGGCTAAAGCTGGAAGCTCTTCGAAATGGTAAACATGTTTGAAAGAGCAAGTTTAAGCCTTTCTTTTAAACATTACTTATCACTACTTCTACCTTTCTCAAAATACTTGATTTTTAACTGTGCTTACACTGTGTTCTAGTGAATTTGTGTGTGACAAGGTTTGCTACTGAAAGGGAGAATGGTAACAGCTTATGGGAGGAACTTTATTTCAGCCTTTTTCAGTCTCTGTATATTTGTTACATAACAGCTTTTTTATATTTGAGATTTTATTAGGATGATTGGTTAAATCTGTAGACCTTTAAATACTACACAGAGAGCATATAAAAGTGCTCTACAGATACCACCACTGGATACTGGAAAAACTAGGGGATCTCTCTGAGAGCTACTCAGCTACTATAGGATTCCCAACAGTGCATAGCTGCATTTGCATCTTCTGCCTATAAACACACTCCATATGACAGTGGAAATGACTTAGAGTGTCATTATTAACACAAATTGTTATAGCATCCAAACATTGGTGATCCCAGAGGAAACCATACATACAGAGGCATAAGTTACAATTTAAACTAGATTGAAGTTGCGGAGAAATGAGAGGACAGATTAGTTATGAAGTCTATATTATGTATTTGTCTGTATAATCAGTATAGCCATCTATTTGCACATAATACATAAGTTTTCCTTGAGGATGCTCTCAATATATGCCCTATATGCAAATTGTAAAGAAAATCACAATCCTTATAATCCGTAACTTAGCCCAACTGGCTATTTCTTCACAAAATGGCTACTAATTCAGTAGAGATTGGGTGCAGGAGATGATCACCTCCTACATGCAAAGGAGAACTCCCTGTGACTGCAGTTCTCCCTTAGCACTTAACCAACCAGACAAGCATCTCCAGCCAGAGACCTATGAAACAAGTTGAAAGCAGACAGACATGTTCCTGCCCGTGGCAGGGTGTTGGAACTAGCTGATCTTTAAAGGTCTCTTCCAACCCAACCTGTGATTCTGCGTCTCTCAGGAAATTGCTTGTTTAACACCACACAGGAGCTCTGTGTCAAATACAGGGGAAAATCCAGCTCCCCAGGGCAGCTTTCACCTGCCTTCCTGAGTAATTTTCACTCACAGCTTCTTCATCAAAATGTTCTCCAGTCTTATTTATTTCTATCCTGTCTTGTTGAGTCACTTTGAATTTCCTGCAACCAATTACTTCACGTTAAAGTCTAGTAAAATCTACCTTTTCAAGTCTGAAAACTCTTCTGGGTCTTTTTGGGAAACTCACTGTAAGGCATAGGATGAACGTGAGCTACCTCAAAACATAACAGACTTGAGGTTGTCTCCCAATTGGCGCCAGCTGAATCTCCTTGTGATCATGGTGGGTCCTCTTAGAGATCCCAGTTTAACACTCTTCCTCCTGTGGCTTGCCACTGAAGTCTTCTTGCCTTGTCTGTCACTACCATCCTAATTTTTAGTCCCAGGCTTACGACAGTGCCATTCTGCCTCCTTGTCTATCTCAAGAGTCAACAAGCAGTTTATAGGTATCCTATGGGGTGACTACTTTGTCTTCCTGATATTTGCTCTTGCAGGTCCCCGAGAGAGTTTGCTTAGGCAAACACCTGGCCCTGGAGTTGAATATCTGTTTTCCAAATGTTTTTTTTTCAAAACAAAGTACATCACAATTGGTCTGGTGCTTGAGAGGTTTTTTCTCCCTCAGTAAGTGAGAAAGCTTTAGTTTTGGGAAGAAAAATATCTTGTTGAACGTTATACATTATCTTTCTTTTTTAAAGATGACCACGAAGGACAACAAGTGCTTGCATTCTGTTTTAGTCTCTTTACTAAGAAGCAGTGCTTGCTACAAACAGGACTTTAAGGGAATAAGGCATCCATACATTAAGTGAAGATCTCTGGAAGAAATCATTAGCTATTTGTTTTAAGAGATTCCCTTTGTTCCAACATGAACATATATGCATAAGTAAAGCCAGCTGTTCTCATGCCTCACAAAAGTGATCTCTGTGTGAATGTGAAAGGCCAGAGAACTGCAGCACTGCTTAGTAGGGCTTATTGCTGATGGTAATGGAGAACAATTGGGTCATAAGTGGAATCAGCCACATCTCATTTTCATCACTGGTCTGCTGGAAAGTTGTGACCCACATTTGCAGTTACCTCCAAGTTCTCATTTATCCACTTCCAGTTTGAGGTGATCCTTTGTCAAAAGCACAAGCAGGTATCCTTCAGGGAAATGTGGATTCATACTGAAACTTTCTGCCTGGGACCAATTTGTGCACTAAATTAGGGGTGGAAGTAATGCAAATTTTTGATGCAAGGAATGTAAACAGGAAAATCCATTTAAAAATCTTTCAAGACTGAATAAAACTGGCAAATTCAAAATTCACAGAACTGAGGCACAACAACAGCTTTCAAGAAAACAAGAATTACTAATAATAAATTTGCAAACCTCTGCACTAGAACAGGCACATTTCAAGTAGAGCACCTGTTGAAGTATTTTAATAGCCTTCCAAATAAAAAAATGTCATTTCACATTCCTTGTTTTCAGGATCATATGTCAGTCTCCTTGGAAGCAGGAGGTGTAGCAGACAACGTCCTCTGTTTCACTTTCAACAGTGCTGGCTCGTTGTGATTTTCCAAGCATCCCACTATTCCTGTTTTTTTAAATGTTGTGAGAACAGTTTTCATTTTTGCAAGTGAGGGGGATGGTGGAATCAAGGCAGTTGCACGATTTCCAGAAAAGTGAAAGACAAAGGGCACCCTGGCGCAGTTCATGCTGTGCTGCAGTTCACACTCAGCTGAACTTCACTGCTCAGAACTGTCTGTCCTCAGCACTGTCTGCAGCTGTGAAATTCAGAGCTGTGCCTTGGCTGCTGCGAGCTACAGCATGGCACGGTCACACATGGCAGCCCGTCAGGCACTCAGGCGATGGAGGAACTAGCACTAAGCACACCTGCATGATTTTGCTGTGATTTCACAGATATCTTCAGCTGCTCAGCTTCAAAAGACATGAGATTAATGGGCTTACTTCTGATATATAAAGAGGATAATCTAGGATGTATTTATTTCAGGGCAAAATTCATTTTGGCTATGGAAACAGTTTTGTTTTCAGTGTGCAGTAAGTGTCTTTAACATTTCAGTTAGGGTACATTGAAAGAAAAAAAGGGATTAGTTCATAACTTTTCAGATATCAGAACTAGACTTAATTCAAACTACTGCTGTTATTATCAACCTAATTCTTTTGAAAGGAATTGTATTTAGTTAAACCTAGTTAACAGTTTTGTATCTTGTGCTGGAGCAGATCCTTATGGCCAATTCTGACTCATTAGAAAGAGGAGGGTTCCCTGAAAGCATCAAATGAGATAAATTAGCACATGCAAATGCAGTTACTAAAAAACTTGACCCTATGCCACACAGTTCATGCATCCGCATGATCCACAGGCCATACTTTTGCCATAAATGTTACATTTTTAAATCTGTAAGTTGAAAGAACACAATATACTTGTATTGTGTAAACACAATGTAATTGTATTGTATTTGTAACAACTTGTTCAAGAAGAGATTTTTGTAAAAGAACTATCATGAAGTGGAACTGAGCCAGCCAGATTACTGGCAAAGCTTCCTGCTGAATATGATTAGATAAAGGGAAAATGGAGATTGGAGAAAATTGATCCTCTCAGCAGAATTTGCCACAATTATATACAGGATTAGGAATTAGTTATTATTCTGCTGTTAAATTCCTCAAGTGGCCAGAAGAAACATTCTTGCACAATCTTTTTTTTCAATCTAGCCCATGTAAAATGAAGATCCTACTAAGAAAAATGGAGATGTGTCTGACCAAGTTCTATAAATCTGGTAATCTTTTCCCCTAAAGGTTAGACAGTGGAAAGGGGTCTTGGGGTTGCCTTACCAGCACTTCTCCAATAGCCTGCTAACTGTTGTTTAACAGAAATTTTCATTTTAAGAAGTAAAATCACTGACTTTCACACATGCATTCATCCCTGGCAAGTTGCAATGCAGAATAGCCTCACCTCAAATGCTATTCCTGTAAGGCAACATCTTTGTAATGGTTCATTTCCAGCCTGAACTCTGCCTCGTCACGTTGTTGTGATTCAAATTCTTGTGTTTTTACTGACATAACAGGACTTCTCTGATAGCAAGCTTCTGTTTATGCAAGGAACACATGGCTTGGAGCCTTCTCATTGCTGCCTTATGCAAGTGGAGAAGGTACTAATAAGATGAAGCAAGAATTCAGAAAAGATACAGAAGATTCACTAATATAAACAGGGAATAGGGTATATAGCTTAACAAGAAGGGGGAGATTGCCCTTGATGTTGCTGAGCGCAGTGAAGCAGCAACAATGAAATGGTGATAGGTGGGCACTGCTGGCCCATGGGTTCAGTGACAGAGGGACCATGAGCCCAGCTATACAAGTAGAATCATCTCAGTGCTTCTCCTTTCCAAAAATCAGAAACAGTTACATAATTATTCAAACTAGCAACATTAAACAGAATCAGAGGGAAAGGAAACAAAAGCAAGAAGCTGCAAAAAGGGACAGCTTGTCTGAAAGATAATTATATACAGTCAAAAGAACTAGAAAAAATGCACTGGCATTGTATGCTTGCAGATTAGCAATGATCTTTCTTTAAATGCAGTCTATGCGAGTTACCCCCATTTCTTTCATTATAGATGTTGTAAACATGATGGTTTCATAGTTCATGGCTGAGTGGGTGACCTTAGCTGCTGTAGTTCTACAAGCCACACATATCCAGTCTGCTGAGATGGCCTCACTATAATTCTACTAATTAAAACACAAAAAGGAAAAAAAAGGAAAAAGAAAACCTGATTTACTAATAGGGACAGAAAAATCTCTCAAGTTGCCAGAGATGAAACACTGTCATCTCCACTTCCTACATGTCACACATTTCTTCAGACAGGAATGACACTTGTCTGCTGGAGCTGCCCAGTTTGTCCAACAACACATTGGACTGGGAATTGAAAGAGAGTTCTTCTTTGTGCTAACCAGAAAGATATAACCAGGGGAAACCGAAAAATCAAAATATAGGCAAAATTTAGAGGAAATGTCTGTTACAGCCATGGGTGATTAATATACATACGCACAGTTGGGAAAGTTACAGACCAGTAACGTTGTGCAATAATGCTTTTAGCAGATATAAAATACGACTATATAAATGATGGGCATCTGGAATACTGTCTGAAGACTCTGCAGTCTGACTTCTGGAGGTGTTGCTGGCTGGCATACTAAAAGATATCTACATTTTTTGTAAGCAGCAAAAGATGAAAGATAAAAGTCTATGGTATTAAAATAATTATGGACACATCATTAGTTTTCTCTAAAACTGTATTAAAGAATGGTTAGAGGGCCATTATCTGTAAAGGTCAGAATAAATGGCCTACGAGAAATGGTGACTGACATGAGTGTCATGAGGTCATCAGATACAGTTTACTAAACAACAATTTTTATTGAGGAAATGAGCCATGCCATTAGCTTCAGCCTGTCCCCAAACAAATCTTCATTAACTAATCACTTCTGTGGAGCATGGCAAACAGCTCAGTCTTGATTATTGTGGGAAGTCATCAGGGATTGCACCAGAGAAATCAGTGTAAATACAAGTTCAGGAGAAGACATGCCAGTTGCCTTCAACTTCAGCAAGTATTGAAATATTAATTCAGTGGAGATAAACAGGAAATCTGCATTGAGAGTAAAGATGAATCCAAGTGTATGAAATTAAAACTTTTTTAAAAAACACATTTTAAGCAGACAAACTGATAAGAATCAGCAGATCAACTAAAGTGAAAGTGGAAAGCTCACTGGCAGATGATGAGTGCATCAGCAGCACACAAGGCATTGTTCTATAGCAGGCTTTGTTCTATAAAATTATTTAATGACATTACCACTTCTGCAATGTGAACTTATTTTCACTTAATCTAATTTGAGAAATGCAACACTTTCCTTTATTTGATGAAAAGCCTTGATTTTGTAACTTACTGCAATTTTAGGAAGACGTATGCTAATTTGGATTTTGCAAAATCTCTTCAAACTGCCCCAGTAGAAAGATACTCATTTGTTCCTGATACTTTATCAAAAAGCAAACATGCACCAGTTTTATTTTACAAGTGAAATGTTTTTCATAACAATAGGAATGAGGTAGATATTGTTGACAGCTTGAATTAATAATTTTCCTGGGCTTTCTTCTCTCTACTAAGCAGCATATTGTCATGCTCCAATAATAATACTAATAATACTAATACTAATACTAATACTAATACTAATACTAATACTAATACTAATACTAATACTAATACTAATACTAATAATAAAAACAACAACAGACCTTTCAGGAGAATAAAATTAGATATAAAAGACGATGCCAGATGATACCGATGCAGCCAGTACACTTCAGTGTCAGAAGCTGACAATGCCTCAGGCTCCAAATTAGCTAATGTCATGTTGAAAGCGAGGAAAAAGGAAGCCTAGACCAGGTGGGTATGCCTAGTCCTGCACCCATGAATAATGTCACATGTTCCAAATTGCTACACTTATGTTGTTTGATAACCACACTGGGGGTTATTTTGGAAATTAGTGATGGTAATTGACAACTTCAATTACATAGGCTTTGGCTTGGGATAAAAAATACTTTGTTCCTTGTGCATTTGCATAGGCATTGGCCAGAATGCCACTCTAAAAGAGTCCCTGACTCTTTTCCATGCCTGGTGGAGAGGCAGTTGTCTGAAGATGGAGTGAGGCTTCCTCTCCACATCAGCAACAGCTGGCAAAGTTAGTTTTTTGCAAGTTCTTCAAAAGACATGCATGTACCAAACTTAATGTGCTGTGGAGGAGACAACAAATGGTCTGGAAGAAGTGCCCATGATTGCAGTGCAAATAGAAACAACCCCTTTACTGAAGTCATGCTACTCTGCAATGGGTGGTTTTTTTAATCATTATTTAGCACACATATATGAAATATTGTGGCAGCGGTCAATTCTCAACATAGTGTTATGGACAACCGGTGCAAAGCACCCAGTGTTCTGCTGAGCATGATCTCCTTGCTAATTGTGGAGAAGGAAAGGTACAGTTGTCCATTTAGTCTCTTCCATTTATGGACGTCACAGAAACAATCCTGACAGTGGGTAAAAAAATTAGTTTTTATTGTGCTGCAAATTTGTCTTCTACTACAGGATAGGAGAAGTGAAAATATTTACCTGGCTGGCACTTCTCAGGAATTCATTTTTTTCAGCAGCAATACGGACAAAAAACCCCAGCATCTGAAAAGTTTCCCTGGAAATTGTTTTGCAAGCCATGTCTGTATTATTCCCTAGAATCTGCTTGCCCAGTTTAGGACTTCAACAGCACAAGGATTAGAAAAGCTTATATTTGTATCTTCTAAAAAAAAATCATAAACTGGACTCCAGCAGATTCATGCTCCTGCCCCAGACTCCTCTGGCTGTAAAGGTACCAGCAGTGAAACAGAGGAGCCAGATGTTTCTGGGACACCAGGCATGCAGAAATCATGAACTGATTCTACAATGGGGGCAGCTGAGGACACTCAGCACTTTATACAACCAGACCCTCAGAGAACAAAATTTGCAGGAAAAGAAAGACGTGTCTCAGTTTTGCAACTTAACAAGCAGCTCTGATCTGCAATATTGTACTTAAAATATTAAGAAATGTATCTGCAAAACAGATGGGGGAAAGCATTCCTCTTCATCTGATGAAATTCCAACACTGCTGCTGTGATCCCAAAAATTCCCACAGCTATTCAAGCTTTCTATCCAGTGCCTACTTATCTGTCATGTTCATTATTTTCCATTCACTAGTTTTGCCAGTCCTTTGAAGGCAATAAAGGGATTCTGGACACCATTAACTTGACGACCATCTCATATGCCTCTATATCTCCTGCCTGCAGGGAAACTGGAGTCTTATCACAACCAGAAAACATGTTCTAAAATAAGTGTCAAAAACTGGCTACACTGGGAGCTCAAACAGCATCAATAAAACGTGCTAGACAGCACACCATCTCCTCCTAGTCCGCACATCAAGTCATAAGTGATGAAGGAATAAAGAGAAGACAAAGTATTTAGGAAAAATTCAGGTTAAAAGCTCTATGCATCTGTTTCTGACCATCAACTATTCACACAGGGAAAGGTATTACTGATTCTACATAATGAATGACTTTTGAAGTGCAGGCCACATTTCTGTTTTACGAAACTCTTCTGGACCTTCTTTGCTACTCAAAATCTGTTTTTTTCCTTTGTCCTTCTCCTTCCCCTTTTGTCATTTCTTCTCACCTTTTTTCACTTAACCATCAAACTCTTTGCCCTTCAATGAAAAGAGGTATGTTGAATTAGCAAAAAATAGTATTAAGAGGAAAAACTGCTTTAATTGGTACTTATCTACAGATACATGTTTTCTCCAGTGGTGCATGTCACCTGTAGGGTGGGCTGTAAATAAAAAAAGCCCGCCCACATGTTTTCAGGCTCAGTACCCCTTCACCCTACAGGTATTACTCAACCATCCCACACAAGCTCACAGGACATAGGACCAACCTTTGCAATCAGTGGGAGTCTTCTCAGCTAAAGTAGCAGTAAGCACCCTCTATAAGGGAGATACACACTTGTCAGGAAGCACTGACAGAAATAGAAAAAGGCTCTCAGGACTCCAGAATGTATTTGAAGTCCAGAAAAGGGGATGACTGACAATATAAATCAGATTATGGGAGGGAGTTCTTACTCATAATGCCATGTGCAATCTGTGGAAGTACGCGACACTGGAACAGATGTTGATGTGCCACAGGCTGCAGAGTCTGTGCAGACGAGTGTCTGTTTAAGCATTAACCCTGCAGGTAGCTGATGTGAGGTTAAACACAACTGCCTATTTACACAAAACGACAGCGTACACATCTGGGTGAACATGATGCAGCATTTTGGCTGTGGGCAAAGTCCTAGAGGAAGATTTAGGAAGACTGAATGTCGGTGTTGGTATTGGAAATCTTAACTAATGACTCCTTGTTCTTACGTATCTCCTTTTTTTTTTTAGAAAGCAGAATAAACATTTTGGTCTTAGCGGTGCATTAATCTAACTTCTAACATGATCTACCTTCCCTTAGCCACATCCCAAATAGGGCAAGACATGTTTCCTTGGAAGTATGTAACAAGACAATAACTGGCTTCACCTAGATCAGAGCATGCAGCCCTGCCAAGCCCACTGTCAGAGCCTCCAACCGAGATGAAATACTTCCCTTCACTCCTCCTCCCTGGAAGGGTGAAGGGAAGTATTGTATCTCTCTGGAACCCTTCTTCTTTTGCTTCCTTCCTTTTTAAATAAAGAGGCAAGTGGTAAAATGTCACATGAGCATTCAGGGGGCTGTGTGAGATAAGATGGGGTAAGGCCATGGCACCAGGTGACAACTTGTTCTGTCACTTGGGTGCAAATTACTCTTCATGCAAAATGGAAAGCTGTAGATTTTCTCAGGATTTCCTGAGGCAAGTCAGATTGACGCTCATGGATGAGTTGGGTTTTATTCATAGCTTGGTTATTTTGGTCTAGTAGACCCTGATTTTTTCTGCCACAGATCTACATAATTTTATTTGATTCTTCATGAAGTTCAGAAGAAAGTTAAAAGAAATTGAGAGAAAAAAAATTCAAAACAGAAATAGCCTGCCAGCATGTGTTTTGCTATCCTATTACAATATTCTGCCTTCCATCTAAACCTTCCCACGGGGACACATATCTACATTTTACTTTAGCTAAAGACAAAATTAATTTGAAAATTATTACAGGAAAGAGAATGGCTATCAAGACACCATTGTCTTGACTGTGCAGAGACAAAAAGTAGGCATCTTCCTCAACAGAACAGGCAAGAGATGTGTCACAATAGAGGGTTTTGTGGTATTATTTATTGTTTTTTGGGGTTTTTTTTTCCCTCCTCTGATAGCTTAGCTCAAATCCTTGATCAAAGCAACTAGGAACGGTTCTGCTCAGATGGCTTACTGCATTTTAAGTGGAATGCAATTTAGCACTCTCCCATCTGACCAAAGCTAAATTCAGTAAGGGAAAACAATTTCCAAAGACCGACACATCCATTTCACCCTCGAGAGGCCAGACAAAGGTTGTGGCATTAGAACAGATTACCAACATCTGCCTACAGTGTGCTTTTGATAAAAGGGATTGTTAGACTCTGATGACAGCTAGACTGTCCCTCTTTGCAAAATAGCATTAGGTATTTTCCAGATCCCAGTATGTGAGTTGCATTGTGCTTGTTATTGAGCACTGTAAGGAGTAGTGCAGTGAGACTGGTGTAATAGCAAGAAATAAAAAGAGTAAATCACATCTCTGTGGATACTTCAGAGGTTCTGCAATTTTTTTTAATGTGCAGTTTTCTTTGCTGCCACATTTCCTTTGGGTTTGTCTATGATATTATTAAAGAAACAAAGCAGTGTTGGTTTGAAAAAGGGGTTAATAATATATGCACCCCATAGTCTACCATAGCTTCAAAGAGCCAATTACTGTTAGACTGTTGCATAAACACATATTTAGGAAGCATGAAAATGTGCAATTACTTACAAAATTCAGTACCTAATACATCATATTTGAGCTCCAAAATGGGAATTACTGACACAATGAAATATAATGGCTCCAAACAAATTGCAGTACTACAAGAGGGGCCCTGCAGAGCTGTACTCATTAAACACACTTATTAAAAATTCTTAGTTTTTTGAAATCAAAAATCACTCAGTAACTTTAAAAAGCTCATCATCACCAAGTAGCTCATCTGTAACTTCTTGCAAAATCCTATGGCTCAAGAGAGCTTTGCAAGTATTATATTTGGGGATTACCAAAATATTGAGGTTTGTCTTAAAGGAATGATGTGGAACTTAGTGCAGGTGAGTGACAGCACATGGCTGGAGACTGGACAGTAGCACAAACTAAAAAGGAAAACCTGAGTTATTTTTACACACTGGATGTATTAGTTAAGCATGGTCTCTTCAGGAAGAGGCCTAAGTCCTGCTTCCCAAAAGACAACTGTAGTTAAAGCACATTAGTCTATTCTAGGAAAATGGCTGGAATTATTACTAAAAATGTGATCTCATTATATAAATTGGAGCATATCTTCAGCTACTGATTCAGCTCATTTCTGTCACTGCCATCACAAAAACACTGCAATGAAAATAAGCTGGAACAAAGAAAGATTCCAGTCTTTGTTGTATTTTTCCATAAAGTGAAATTTTAATTATTTGCTCTTGAGCTAAGGAATGATCTACCTCTAATTCTCAGAGCTCTGAGAATTAGAGCAATTATTAGTTCCTGAGAATGTTTTGGGATAAAGGTTATATTGCCCTCTCACAATTTACAAATGGAAAAGGACTGTGGTTCTATTTTATATCCTGCTACATATTCCACCCATTAGTTTGCAATTATAAGCTGGTTCTGCTATGGGAAACCTGCTTCCTTGTGATGTGATTCCAGGCATATTTCAAAGAAGGTTGGTTCCTACCCCTGTGTTCAAGTCGGGTAACACTGTCCCCAAAACTGCAGATGCACAAGGCTGCTGACTCAGAGCTGCTGAAATCAGCCTTGCCCTGAACCTGAGCTTGCTTTTAGGACACCAGACCTGAGCTAAACTGCTGCCCATGTCTGAAGCAAATCTGTCAGCCAGCCCAAGCGGCTGGCAAAGGGCAGACTTGCCTTGCGGCAGTGAGCAGGAGAGACTGTTTGCCATAATCCACTGCTTCTTGGACTGTTGCAAAATCACTGAAGTTTCACGCTTGTTTATGGGCTTAGAAAAATGTTAATTTTCAGCTAATGAGACTGGAGGCATGCAGTGCTCAGTCAGCAAAACAACTTTTAAATTACTGTTTTGCTTGTAATGACTTCCTGTGCATTTGTTATGGTACATCAAGTGGCATTTCTTCTCAGCTAGGTGCTGGACATTCAGGTGCTGTAATACACAGGCATGGCTGCAGGCTTTGTCAGGGCACTTCCACAAGAACGTGCACACCAGCAGGAGTGGGGTACACAACCATGGCATCAAGACTCTCTCACTGCAATAGCACACTGTGGGTCTCCATGAAACTGGGGTCCTGAGCATCCCTACAGAAATTTCCAGTAGTGGTGCATTTGATAACTCACATAGCTAATCTGAAACGAAAGCAGAGTTCAAATCCAAACATTCTCTGTACACCTTTAGGGAGAACTGTAGAAGTCTGAACACCTGAAATGATTATCACTTTTTGTGTGTGCAATATAATAAAAAAAAGGAATTAATGGAAAAATGAATTTAAGCACACTCCACACAAATATATGCAAAGGGCTTCTAAAAAAATTTTCATGTCTGTAATGAAATTGATGCAAGATTAACAAATAATGAAATATTACATTTTAAGTAAATAACCCCTGCATCCTCTTTATTAGTGCTCCAGTTGATAAAAAAATGCACTTAATAGTTCTTTGCATAGAACAATAGGGATTTCTGTTCAAGTTCTCCTCTTTTAAAAACATGCTTTTTCCCATTTCATTTGAGACTAACAGCTCACAGGTCCGATGGCCATCCTACTCCCAGCATCACAAAAAGCCAACAGGGTCTTACAGAGCAGAAAGATGAGCAGCACACAGCAGTGTGTCCTTGCACCAAGGACTTCTGCCTGCATGCCAGGTTTTACCAAAGCACAGCTGGAGGCTTGAAGGAGGTGTAGTCCTGGTGAGGCCACATCTCAAGTTTGTGCCCAGCATGGGAGACATATGGACATTGACAGAATTGGTGGGGCAGGAGTATGATGTTCCCATTTTCAACCTTGGAGATATCCAAGTTGTTTGGGCAACTGTAGAAGCCGACCAGACAAGTGCTGTCTGAACAAAACAGCAGAGTTGTTCTGTGTTTCTGGAAGTGTTCACAAAGTAAGACAACATATTCCTTCAAGACATTTGAAGCTTGCAGTTTTGAATAATTAATATCTTTCTCACATTCTTACCTCACTATGAGCCTTAACCCAAATACTTAGAAGCATATCAAGCAAATAAAGAATAAGAATAGTAAGCAAAGATTGAGTACCAAAGGGTAATACTTGTTTTTCATTCCCTATATTTGAAACACATTTAGAACTTTGGAGACCGCTGTAAACTCCTCCAAACAATATTTTTAGAGGTGGAAAAAAATAATAAGGCCATGCCATACAAACCAAAGTCCTTTTCTCACCCTTCTCTTTAGGAAGAACTGAGCTTTCATTGTGCTTTTAAAGCTCAGCAGATCACCTTGATCTTTACCTGAAATTGCAAGGACTGTGCACTTTCCTGCTGTGCTATGAGGGAAGGTGGACTTGTCATAAAGAAGCCAAAATAACCAAGCTCCATGCATAATGACACAGTTTGTCTCTCTCCAGATATGGGCAGTATTTCATACGGGACCAATTGGTTTAATATTCATAATCACAGAGAGAAAAGATGTAGAACCAGGGAGTATGATAAAAAATTGAGGCAATGCACTCCACCGTCTGACCATTCAAATTGTGAACCACCTGTATCTACCAAATAGTCTTAAAGCACGAACCTGTAAAATATTTATTCCAGTAACCCCTGTCTTTCAGGCCACAAAGTTGTACATGTCTCCATGACATAACACAAGGTAAAATGGATTTTATCAAACTTACTACAATTCCTGTTCTCAATTGGCATAAAATTACACCATACGTAAACCGACCTAGTGCGATCTCCCAAAGGTTTGGGTAGCGTTTTCATGGCTGGTTCTTTCTCATGGATCAGTCCTGCTTCTTCTCTCTGACTACAAGAGCAATGCTCATGAGTGCATGGCATCATGCTATAAGTCAGTTAGAAACGTCCCAGCAATAGCTCTGTTCTGACTTTCTCATTAAAAACCTACACTGGCTTCATAAAAAGGTGGTTTTTTTTGGTGTGATGTGGAGCTTAACATTCATGAAACCGACTGCTGGGATAGACTATAGAGATGAAACTCCTACTACCTACAGGGAGATACCACTGAAATTGGAAACAGTGGTTTCCTCCAAGGTCAACTCCTCATTAGTAAAGGAAAACATTTTTAACTGCTGATTTAAGCAATTTGATAGCAGATCTAAAGGCAGAACACATTTCAGGATTACTCAAGGAAAGAGAAGAAATGAACCATGTAAATTCTTTGTCAAACAGTTTTCTACAAACTTCAGATTTATTTTAAGGTTCAACGTCTGCATGAAGGCCTTAACATAGTTATATTTCTTCAGATCTTCTGTGGAAATATCTTAGTTTTGGTACAGATCCAGAAACCAACCTTAGCTTCAACTGGAAATCACAAGTGAAATCCTAACTCCTTGTTTCCTTTTGAACAGAGCAGTCTCTGAAACGACAGCTCTGAGGAATCCAAAAGGCTTGGACACATCTGGCATGCACTCAGTTACAGCTTCCTTATCCACAGGATTTGATTTTATTTTTGAATTCTACCTGGCACAAGTCAATTTTTAGACTTGTTTGCATTTTATATGCTTATTTATTTATTTACTTTTAATTGGCTAGGCAGCCCCTTAGAGATTTTCCCCAAAATACCTGACTTGTCCTGCTCAGACGTTCCAATGAATGGAAGGAAAATAGTTTGCTCAGCTGAAAGACTGTAATTAACATATACTGTGGTAACTCTCTGTCCTTCTCTAACCTGCTGGGTACACAGCATGATTTCCTTGGGATTTTTGTTCATTTTGCTTTTAAGCAGAAATGCAATATTACTGAGAATCACCAGATGGCATTGCTGCAGATAATTCTGATATTTCTCTTTACCTAACTCTACAGAGGATAAGTACTGAATTGCAATCTAGTGCAGAGTTTTTCCCTGATGTTACTACTTGGGCTCTGTTACAGAGATGTCATTATATATTTGTATATTACATCATATTATGTGTTTGTAGGCAAGTGTGTTCGTGCCTGAGCCCTCCCAATGTCACAAGGTTTGTTTGCAGCAAACCTTCATGCATGGCTACACAGGCAAAGTTTAGAAACACAGACGCAATAAATGTGGGAGAAAGGTGTTCTTTGGACTACTTTAACATTTCATTGTTTCTTAATTACTGCATTCTTCAAGCTCATTAAAATGATTTACAGATTTAAAATTGTTAAAAGACTACTTATTTTGTGACTGGATTTGTTGGCAGAAGAGCTTCAGCTACAATAGTTGCATCTGCAGATAAGCTGGGATCAAATTATGTAATAACTCACAGCTCATTAAACTCCTCTGAAGAGATCAAATGACCTGGGTGTTAATTTTTAGTGCAGCCTATGGTGTACAACATATGTCAGCACTTCAGAGCTGCTCTGCCTCCCAGCCTGCACAGCCCTGCTCCCAGGGATGGCCCCAGTCAGGATGCAGCTGCCTCTATAGGTACCACCGATGCTGAGAGAGCAAATACGAGGGTGAATGGAGCTTGTCAACTGATTAGCTTTCAAGGCATGATGAAGCTGTGACACAGAACTTATTTATGATACCACATAAAGCATCAAGATTGCATTTGCTCTTCCTCATTTCAAAATCCTTCATTTAAAAACAAGGAAAAAAGGGAGTCTGTAGCCAGGTGGGGTGGTGGGAGGAAAGAGTTAAAACGAGGAGGGAATAAAATCCAAGTGACCTTGCAGCTGGGAATGCTAAGAATATTAGACTGGGAAAACTCCACTTATTATGCCTAGTGTTGTTCATCCTCTGCTGGTTTGAGAAGCAGAATTCCCGTGTAGCAACAACACATTGTACAGAAATGCTTGAGTCTCCTGCTGAAAGTGAGATATCATAAAAGCACAGCCTTGTGATAAATTGCATGTGTGCAAAGCCCTTTGATATTTGGGGCAGGCAGTGGGTCCCCCTATCACTGTGTGCTAGGATGAACGGTGCCTAATGGAACTGTACCCTGTGTGTCTCTTCTCACTGGGATGAACTAAGTCAAAGGGTCGTGTTCCAGTGTGTCTCTGCTTCCCAGTGATGTTAGTGAGGTAATGAAATAACTCTACTTTTTGCATTTCAGCTGTGGTTTGGGGGTTGTCATCGTTACCTGTATGTGTTGACTCACACATGGGGATTGACCTCTTCTCCCAGGCAACCAGTGGCAGGATGAGAGGACATAGTCCTAAGTTGTGCCAGGGAAGGTTTAGGCTGGACATTAGGAGGAACTTTGGTGGCAGACTTTGGTGAGGTTAGGATTTGCCTCCCCACTCACAGTGTAACATTTCACCCTTTTGGTGACATCAGCTTTGGTGCCTCCACCTCCATTTTTGCGCTTGGGCTCAGTTTCATGCAGCTGCAGTTCCCCCTCAGTGTTCCCACAGCAGAGCTAAGGTCATTGCAGGCTGCAGAGGCCACCAGCTGGGCAGCCATCCTTAGCTGAGCTCTGTGCCATAGCGAGTGCATAAGCACTGGATTTATGGTTAGAATGGGCACA
The DNA here is from genome assembly GCA_013397795.1 of Orthonyx spaldingii. Lineage (NCBI taxonomy): Eukaryota > Metazoa > Chordata > Aves > Passeriformes > Orthonychidae > Orthonyx > Orthonyx spaldingii. The sequence continues at coordinate 1,944,508 of VZTJ01002692.1, read as the reverse complement.
TCCTCAGGAACTGAGCTAGAGGTGCAATTCTTGATTGCGGAACTAAACCTACAACACTATGTGGCAAAAGGAAATGAAAACCTGAGGCTGCCACCACAGTAGCAAAGGCTAACAGGCAGAGATTAGTGTGATTTTTGTCCATAGTTCTTGCTTTTATCCAGGTGCCCTGGAAAGCTGTGGATCATTGGTCTAGAGGAACAATTTTGAATCCAGTAAACAGACAGCTCTCCTGTCTTTTCCACCATCATAAAGCTGGCATTTTCCTGGACTTTCAACAGTCAAAGAGATTCTCCGTATCAGTGTATGATCACAGCTTTGTGTATTAGTGAATTAAAAGCCATGTCCTTGAGGGAATTGCTAATCTTGATGAAAGGAATCTTTCTTGGTTGAACAGGCAGACATGCTTTAGGGGCAGGAGGATTGTTCTCTCATTTGGGGATGTTAAATCCATTTTTGGACCATAACTGCCCACATGTCTCCCACAAAAGCATTTGCAACATCACCTCTGTGCAGATAAACCTGAGATACTGTTCTCCTTTCTTCATGTCTGTCTAGTTGTTGTGGCATTTCCCATTTATTGAAGCAGATATTAATAGAAGCTATCAACGGTGCCTTTCATGTTTCTGTGAACCAGGCACAGGCAACAGCAAGGTAGTCAATACAGATGCTTTTGAATAGAATTAATTCAGTTCTAATCCCCATTAAACAGATAGTGGTATGTAAGTCACGTAGTAAAAGAGACAAGTTGTCTGAAATGCTACTAGTGGAAGGGATGGGCCCTTGGAGCTCAAGAATAAAAAAAATGAAAAAGATAACTCAGTAAAATTCCCACAGCAGAAAATATGTACCTACGGCAGTCTTTAAATGCTTCTATGTACGTCCAAAGACAGCACTGCAAATCATTCCTCTCTACTTTTAACGGCCTGACTACAGAAGCAATAACCCAAGACATACCCACTGGATTGTGTTTTTCAATATCACAGTTTTGTTCATATAATTTTTTAAAATAAAGACAGCTATCCACAGAAGAGATCAGGCCTCTGTGGTTGCTCTACAAAAAAGGGACCATAAACAAGAGACAGTTTAGAGTACAGATTTTCCTCTCTCAGGTTTTTCAGTGTTTTTGGCTGGCACACACAGCCAACCTTCTCCACTTATACACCATCATCCCCAGACACAGGCACCATTTTCCTAAGTGATAGGAACAACCTCTTACACACAGATAATGAAAAAATAGTTATTCTCTTCTGTATTAATGTTCACAGTTATTTTTATAAAGAAAAGGTGTTAACAAAGCCATTCTCACAGAACAGAAAACCCTCTTTGGGATCAACCCGAGCTGATCTAACAAAGATGAATGCACACTGAAAAATCCCTGAAAACTCCCATCCTTCAGCTTTTGCCTCAGAATACATTTGACACAAACTAATACCACACAATGAAGTAGCACACACCTTATGCAGATCCTGTCTTTGTGGTTTGGTGCAAACCCTGTGTGCTCACAAGGGCTAATTCTATAGCAGAAATGTTGTCATGTCAATAATATTTCTGTAGTGATTTAGATGAGAACTGCTCTGCAGCATTTGTTAAAAATGCTTTGATGTTTGCGATGTACTGCCAATATATTTCCAACAGTACTTAAACTTGCTGCTTTTAGAAAAATCTTTAATTTAGCTGAACATTTTTGGTAAAAGGATTGAAAGTGTTCTTTCATGACATAAAACAATTGACAAGCGGCTTTAAAAAAGACTGGAGTGAGAAATAAAGAACTTACAAGGAATAAACAACTGCACCTGTGAGATAACATACAAAAGGACAAAAGTTTACAGAAAACAGAAATGAAAAAATACAGCAAAAGAGATAGTAGGTACAGTGAAACATATAATAGTCAATATTAGTCAAGAATATGGTTAGTATATGAACAGTATATGAAAGCAAATGAAGCTTGAGTAAGACAGTGAAAAGGATGCACAGAAGTCAAAAGAAAGAGGCTCTCTCTCATCCTGCCACAGGGAAGAGCACACACATGTACTGGCTCCAGCCTCTTGCTTTCCTGAATGAGAGAGGCAGATTTGGAATTTGGTTTTACTTGGTTTTTCTTCCCCTTAAGCACTATTTTGGTGACAAAATCTGAAATTCATCATGGTTATTTCCAAAAGAAAAGCAACCTCAAACATTAAAAGGAAGGTTTGCAGTCTCATGTTTACACCGAAACCTCTCTAGCAAGGCTTTGAACAATTTGAGCTGCAGAAAGAATGTAACAGCAAAATGTGAACATGCATGTTTTGACCTGCAGAATGTTTCTTCCATTCTTCATTTTCATCTCTTAGATGGGAACTAGAGAGCTGGAACAGTCTCTTCAAGCCAGTAAAAACCACATCCAGTAACCTGTAAGATCACTTCAACTTTGTAGTAAACCTCAGCAGAGGGACCCTCCTCTGCTGGTAGCAGCCTGCGGAGCTGCTAGCCCAGAGCCTTCTTGTTCAGCCTTGCCAAATTGTGATTGCTCTTTTGGGGAGGAAAGCGAGAGGAGACATGACCTTGGACTTCCCTCCTATGTGCTTTTAGCTCAGAATAAATTAGCTTGGACACAGAAGGAACCACAACTGTATCAGTCTTTGTGTGTGGTTTGAGGCTGATTAGTCTGTCCAGCTCCCTGGTGAAACACAGACTCTCTTGCAGGCTTGGCGTCTGGCAGAGAAAAGCTTGATCTGATGGAGCTGCACGCAGAAGTACCTTCCCTTTCCGCCCCCCTCTGGATTTCCCTTTGCGTTACTCACCAGTACTGCTCTGGATGGTCCTCACCGTAGTGGTTGTACGCGGGGGAGAGGAGGACCGCAGCGATATGCACTCGTCATCCTGGGAGCAGCCCTTCTCAATGGCCCTGACATAGCTGTGGCTCCTCATGCGGAAGCATCCTGGCATAGGCAGATCCAGCGCTTCCACCGCCTGGGACTCGAGTTCACTGAACACCGACTCGCAGACGGATTCGAACTGACCGTTCACCTCCATCTCACTCACCTGCAGACAGACACCAGGCAGGGTCAGTGCATCCCATACACGGATACTACACTCTACCCGATACAAACACACTCAAGCTACAGTGGCACAATGGCCAACATCTGTTAGAGGATCCTTTTGCATATGAAGAAAGGTAAATGGGACATCCCATAGCAGCGACTGTGAGGGGAAAAAAACAATATGCAAAAAGGGGAGACAGAGGCATTGAGCAAAGATTCAGCAGAGTTTGGGCTCTTGGCTCCTGCTGAAACTGGTGGGAAGCCTGGATCCCTCATAGCAGTAGCTATTTTATGTCACCCTGGGCCCACAGCAGAGGTTGAATGTTTGGTCATTGTGATCACCTACAAGAAAAACAAAAATCACACTTTCATTTGTGGGGTGAGGAGAAAACCAAAAAGGTGAGTACATTATCTGTGCAACCCACAGGTAATCACAGTGATAAAAACCTGAGTGGCTGGAAAGCTGGAGGGTAACAAAGAGTTGAGAAGGGGAGATTAATATGGGAACCAGCTTTGCTGGTGGGAAAAATGTTTGTAGGACTACATCTGGCAGATGAAAAAAATTCTTGGACCCTTTGCAGAGCAGACACTAGGTGATGACACTAGGTGGTGACAAAGACTTGTGTTCATGCTAAAAAGAACAAAGAAACATTCAAAAACTTAACGTTTTTAACAATGTTAAAGAACATTCAAAAACTTCCTGCAGGTCTTAAGAATCTGGAAACCATTTACATTGGCTTAATTATTAATGGACACTCATGTTTCCAAACTGAGAATTGAGCCCTGAGCTGGGCATTAAAGCACAATAATTATCACTGTAGGAAAGATGCAGATGGAAACCATCACTTGAGGATTTTGTTAGTTTTCAAGCCAAGTTAGCAGGAGAAGATACGACTATGTTAATGTGGTAGGAAAAAAACCCAAACCATTAGAAGGTCTTTTCCAGGATTAATGCTACCAAGAAAAATGTTTTGCTGAGTCTGTACACATAACTGAAAAATCTCAAAGAGTAAAACGTATTTTGTTCAAAGGAAAACTATTAAAAAATGCATGGAAGAGTAGTAGGTAGTACATCAGAAAGAACAATCTTACTGTGGTGGAGAATATCCAATCCTCAAGTAAATACCTCTGAATTAATGCATTTTTAAACCAAAAAACCAACTTCTTCACCTTGGCAAATGATAACCACTCCTTGACTGACAGCTTTGTGTGTTAGTTGTGCAGCTAAACAAGTAACCTGACTGAACATTCATGTAGTTGCCTCTGAGACCTCAATTTCTGTGCTGTTTCCTCCTAGATACATCCTGACCCTCCTTTTAGAGCATCAGCCCATGCCCTATGCAAAGTGCCTCACTACAAAATACACAGGTGGATACTCTGAAGTGTATAAAAATAGGATACTGCAGAAGTTAAAACTGCAGCTTCATGTTGAATGGACATATATTTGTTATGGCCACAGCTGAAGTCCTGGTGTCACCGATGTTACGCACTTTTTTTGGCATTGCAAGGACTTGATATGCCAGTCATAAGGAATCAGTATCTGGCACCACAAATCCTGTCTGCTGCCCTTCTGGACTAGTGTAAGGAAGTTCTTTCATCCAAGTGATTTACCCAGATGATCCACTTAAGCTAACAAGCCAAAAATCATACTGAGGAGCTAGAGGATGTGGCAGATGAACTACTGGCCCTCTGCCCTGTGGTGTGCTGGCACTTTTGCACTTCTTTCAGATCTGTTCCCTATAAATTCAACGGTACAAACATGCTGAATGCCAAGGACAGGCCATTTTATAACATTTAAACTTATAAACTGAATCTGTCACAGTGGACTTAATTTTTCTTCCTGTTTAGGAGCATGAAGATCTCAAACAGGATTTCAGGGCAAAAATACAGACTTTGCATTTAATACATACATTGCAACATTTGTAGTATTTAGGTGAAAGGTTCGGAGGTATACAAGGTAAATAATGCATAAAATAGCATAAACCCCCTAACATTTCTAATGAAATTGTGGAATACAAACTATTAACAGCCTAATTTTCCTTTAGCATCTCGCTCAGCATACAAATGTTTTTTTTGCGGCATTCAAAAATTTTTGATTTAAGATACTAAACACAAGATCTTTAAGAGAACTCTGTTTGTAGACAGTGTTGGTGAGCACCACTTAAAGCAGAATCCAGTTTCTCCTATTGCAAGCAGTGTCCAGCGTGACACCTGCTCTCCAGGCTGCCCCAGGTCACGTCACCCACCTGGCTGATGGTACTCATGGCTCTCATGTAGCTCTCGTTGCGGGAGCGGAACTTGGGGGACGTCAGCAGCCCTGCAGGGTCCAGGCTGTCCAGGCTCCTGTTGATGGAGACTTCGCTCACTGCCCTCAGGTAACTGTGGCTCCGGATCTGAAGCTTTGGCGAGTGTTCACTGGATATCCTGGGAGTTTTGGGTGGGGAAAAAAGAAATAGAAAGAAAAAAGATATTCCATCAAATCCAAATGGCCTCACCAGGAGTGAGAATAACCAGATGTTTTTCACTGGAGCAGCATGACTTGTACAAGTCATAACACAGTCCTTGTATATTTATAAAATAAAGACAATGTCAGTACTTGTATTTGGATTACCCCACCCTTTTATTTGGTGGAAGGAAGAGAGAAGGAAGGAAAGGATTTTCTTTTCATGTCTTTGCAAACCATGTCTAAGCATAATGGCAAAATCACTTTCATTTTCTTTACTGACAGTGGAATGGAAAAATTTTACACTGTACTGACAATGACAGCAACCAGCTCCAGCAACCCCCCACTATGTGGGACTTTTGAAATGACAACATTGAAATGACTTCATGAGTTGATTTTAAAAGAGCAAGAGGAGCTGTTGAGATGAGTGCAGCAGAGAAAGCCCTGTGGCCTTACAGAGCTGAATGCAGCAACCACCCAAACCAGCTGGGGAGATGGGTAAAGAAAGAAGAGACCTGAGAGTAAGATCAGCTGGATAATCCTAAACTTATCATCTGAACATCCACATCTTGAAATGCTGCTGGTGATGTGACTCTGACACGTACTCGTGTATGTACCCATGGACCAGGACTGTTTCTCATGGAGCTTTCAAGGGTGTACAGAACAACAGGGCAGGCAAATTATACAGACCATGCAAAATACACTGAGTATGCCTTAGCCTGGGAAATCATTCCAAAAGCATAGGTCACCTGGTAAGGTTTGATATACTTTAAATTTTATTTTAGACCTGGCTTAGGCTGCAAGTTAACAAAATGTATGCTAGGGGAGTATCTTTACATGATGATGTCAAATTAGAAGTTTAAAAGCCACAGTTGTATTTCTGAAGTGATAACTTTGCCTAGTTTTTCAATACAAGTGACAGATGAGACGTACAAGTGATCAAAACCAAACAAGCCCCCTTTCCCCAGGGAATGTGTACTTCTGCTGTATTCCTGACATATGTGCTAAGAGTCAGCTAGAAACAATCCTCCACCTGTGGGATGTTTTATCCTCTGAATGTGCTGGCTAAGTGCTGTATTCACAATCTGAGGCATCCTATAAAGATGTGAGTCACAAAAAGTGATCCATGTCATATCTTGTATGAAATACAATTAGTTTGGGGGATATGTCTTTTGAAAGAACTCATCAATGAATAAAGTATCAAAAGGGTGAGTCTTCGATATATTTTTTGATTTTTTAATATTCTTCAAGTATCACAAAGCACACTAATTAAAATATTAACCAAATTTTACATTTTAAAATGTAAATCTCACAGAGATGTTTACAGGTAGATGAAAGAAAAATCTATAACCTAATTACAGGTTTAATCTTTGTCTTCTAGTCTTTAGAAATACATGCACAGCTGACCTGAAAGTAGAGAATCCATTTTATGTCTAATTCCTGAAGCATTTGCAGATATTTTGTATTCAAGTATCTAATGATGGCAATTAGTATCAGCAATTTCCCAGTGGCATGCACAATTCTGGTAATTGTCAATGCATTTTGGGAGGACGATTCCATTGTGTAATTGTACACCTAAGTAGTTCAGAAACTGGGTCTGTTTCTGAATGGTCCAATACTGTAATAAAATCTAGGCCATCTCTACAATACCATATTCTCTGGCTGCTAATTACCTGCCTAATAAAAATATGTAAACTTATGCTAATTACTTAATACTCCTGTCACAAGAGGAAGAAAAAGCCTTTGCTTGCCATTTTCACTGCATGCAGTGCAATACAGCAGCCATTTTCATACTCTGATTCCTTACACCATTTGATTCCACATGGAATCCTGAAGGATTTTAGACATCAGAATAAGTGGTGCTCCAAAAAATGCCAAAAAAAGGCAGAAAAAGTGGTGAAAAGACAACTGTTAGTAATGGTTACATTTGTTTACTGCATTTTGGTAACTAACACTACCCGTGTAACTCTTGGAAAAGAATTTATTGCCTGTTATTGTATTAAAAAAAATTAGAATGAATAAATTAACAGATGTAATTTTTCTGATGCATGTGAGCTACTTCACCATGCTGCAGATCTGCAAACTGATCAGCATCGCCTGAAATGCATTTCCTAAATTGATTCAAAATGTATTTTATGATTATGATGTGAACAGTTTGCTGCCAATATGTGACATGCAAAATTCAAATAAGCTTGATTAGCTGCCAGTTAGTCAAATATGTCACCTGGGGCTTGTCGCTGCCCACTGATTAGCTGAGCTTCCAAGAAGACTGCAGCACATCACAAGATTCAATGCACAGATATTGCCAGACAGAAATCTCCAAGTGCTGAGGCACATGCCTTTTAAAGAGTGGAACCAGTATAACAAGACACAAGTATCCATAGCACAAAGCTTTTGCTGTGGCAGCCAGAGTAAAGATCATATAAGATGCTCATGAAAGTGTCATGGAAAGCCATCACAAAGAGTACAGAAATTAATTTTCTGTATCCATTAGTGTTGCATATTATTTTCCCAACTCTGCTTGAAACAAAGGAATTCCTCATAAAAGTAAATGTTTCCCTTTTTTTTTTCAGATGTAGGTCATCAGCACAGCTGCCTTCTTTTTGTTTTTGTTCTTCACTATGCAACTGGCCAGTTTGACACAAATCCCGAACCATATTTTACAGGGAGCTACTTATCTTAGTCTGTGCATCCCTCCCATCTCTTGTATAAACCAGAGGAGGTAATTGAATGCTGTTGAAGGAGGTGGCTCCTTGCTTACTGGTTGCTACAATCTCTGTTTCACTAGATGTAGTGGTGGGGAGAAAAAGAAAAAATAAAAAGGATTTAAACATAGAGAAAGAAACATTGAAGGCCTGCATTTATTATGACTACTGCTGCTTTTACAGCTGTGTAATAAATCGTCACTATGTTCTACAGTACAGTTTAATGAACGGCTGAAATGCCACTGGAAATTTTGATAGTAGTCCACTTAGGAATAAATCTTACTATGTATGATGTGCAAGATCCTAAGTATAATTAATTTTCTTGGAGTTACTATTACCAGTAACCTGTAAATGAAAATGCCTTTTTCTTCCTTGAGGGTTCAAGTCCATCTCTTATGTATCTTTTATTACCTAAACTTCTGTTTGTGCCATTGTAATTTCCACAACCAAGTACAACATGCCAGGGACTGAGCCTTTGGGACAGTTCTTTGGCCAATACAAAATGGTCTTTTGGATTGGATTGGATGTATTAATTGGCAGAAGTGGGGTGTGAATTATTTAGGTTCTTAAAAAAGCTCCTCAAGCACGTTCCATCAGTTCTGTGCTGCACTCACAAGTAGCAGGTCCTCAAACTGCCTGCACCATGCTTTTTCCCCACACTGCTGCCCTTGCCCCAAGCCTCACCCCAGAGGTTGGGAGCACAGCCACAACCCCAACACACTGATACCACACAGAGTGGGAGGTGCACGACTACTGGATGGGCTTCCCAAAAACCACAACAAGAGGAGATGATGACTCTGTGCTTCTCCTGCTCTACTGACTGCCGTTGTGGTTTCCCAAGGGGACTGACAAGAGAAGGAGTCAGCCCTGAGCTGAGGTGGGTGGAAATGGAGTCTGCTGAGTCCCAGCAGATAAATAAATACTCCCTTGGGTAGAGGAAGGCAAGTACCTTTGATCCACACTGTGCCTCAGAGAATATCGAGGTATCCCGCCAATGAGGCCAAAATGCTACCGAAATTCCACGAGAAGCTCTGAGAGGCAGGAGAATGTTCATTTAATCAGAAAACATGTTCTAGTAAAGCATCTGAACCAGAAGATCATGCAGGTGTATAAAGGAAATCTTTGCATACCGCACTGATATTTCTGCTCTGTACATTTCGAACACACTGAGGCCTATTGTCCTGTTTTCATTCAAATAGAGAAATGAAAATATTTAAAACACACACATCTGATCACCCTACCACTGTTGCAACATGCGTGTTAAGATATACTTTTAATTTGCTGTTACAGATGTGTTTGTATTTACACGACAGTAATGTGATTTACATGATTTAATTCAGATGAAAACGCATTCTGGCCCCTCATTTATTTGATTATTTGCAGAGTAAGGAGTTGGTTGGTGTAGGCATTTGTGAGAGGAGCTAGACTCAGTTGCTTTGTTCTGAAGGCCACAGGGAAACTGGTGAGAGACTCATCATCAGGAACTGTAGTGAAAAGACAAGGAGTAAAAGCTACAAACTGAAAAAAGGAAAAATTAGGTTACATATTAGGAAGAAATTCTTTACTGTGAGGAGGGTTAGACACTGAAACTGATTGCCCAGGGAGGTTGTGGATACCCCAACCCTGGCAATGTTCAAAACCAGGTTGGGTAACGCCTTGAATAACCTGATCTAGTGGGAGGTGTCCCTGCCCATGAGGTGGGGGAAGGGGCTACATGATCTTTAGGGTCTATTCCAACCCCTTAACATTCTGTGATTCTGTGATTCTACATCAAAGGGTTCAAAATGCAGTGTTAGCAATTAACAGTGAAATAACTTTGAATATATTCCTGGAAGAGTTCCTGTGCCTTGAAAATGTCTTTCAAATGACAAAGAGAAGATAGACAACAGGGATTTACATGAGCAGGCAATTTTAGTTTCAAATATTTCCATTTAATTTAGGAATGCACAATGCACTCTGTCATATATGTATTCTTTATAAAAGCACTTCCATTTATTACATTTCATTTCTGAATGAAAAAAGGGAAAACCAAGACTGATGATGGTTGCTTCTTTTTCCCTTTAGGCCAGACACAATATAAAAAATATAGTGCTAAGATTGTATTGTCTTCTGCAAGTTCAGCAGTCAGAATCATAGCACAAAGTTGTTGTGCCAGATGGGTACTGTGCTCTGCCAACAGAAAATGAGAAAGCAAAGTGAAAGTCCAGAAACATGTCCCGACTGCTTCTGTAAGCCAGCAGAGGAATGTGCTAAAATTTGCCTTCAAAAAAGGAAGACCTCAAAAATACATCACATGAAACATGAAACCAAGAAAAAAGAAACCTCAAAGCTACCACTACTGTTAAGTACCTCAGTTCCCAATTTTGCTGCATACAGTGGACAGCTTGGTTCCATGGGGATTAATTATCCTCTGCTGAAATGTCCCACCTCTGGTGTGACTGGTGGGCACATCCAACGTACATTTCTGTGCTTAATTTTATCTGCATTTTAGTACTGCTAGAAGGTAGAATAATCCAGTGCAGCCTGACACAAGGCCAACACTGAAGGACATCAGAGAAGAAGATGTAGAGAACAATTTACTGATGTGCATCTGTCTGATCCTGGTCATGACATGGGTCAGCCAGGCTGGGGTAATTTGTCCATGCTGGCACCTATGTTCTGCTGCTTTTTGGTGCAGTGAACACGGAGCTGTCATGTCACTGATGGAGACAAGGGCAGCACATAAACAGTTTTTAGCATTTGCCCTTCCCACCCTGGATTTTTCTGGGTCTGAAGATCTCCTTTTGTGTTCCTGTTTATAAACAAGTGAACCTCCGCATGGGGATTTCCTACCTCGAAACTAAAAACAATCCCAATAAAACCTGCTAAAGGGTCAAGTGTGAGAAAGAAAAATTTAAAACTTGGAGATATCCAGAAAAAGCTTATCTGCTGAAGATAAATCAATGATATCAATACAAAAATGGTATTTCTTCCTTTTGCTTCTACTACCAGACCACAAATTGTCCTTGCTGCATGGACCAACCAACACATACCACAAAACTGCATGGACATGCCTGTGACACAGCATTTTCCCCATGCTAAGAAGAGGCAGAAATTACAGCATAGTATATTTGTCTCTGTGTGATTTTTCAGATTCTCATAGGGATATAGAGGAAAGCACTTAAAAAGGAAAAATCCCAAACCAAAAGTACCCACAATTTGGTGTCATGCATCTCTGACATGTCTGTCTCCAGCTGTTGTGCAGTTTTTGAGTGAGCACATGGTGTCCTGCCAGACAGCTTCTGTTTGTTTGATTGAGGGCAGCAGGAACTGGATCAGTGTTTTATGGTGGAAAATATTTCTAAAAAGCCCAGTCTCTTTTATAACCCTCCACGTCTGACTACTGCCAGCTTCAGAATCAACCACGGGACCACTTTGTGATTTTGTTACAAACCCACTTTCCTCTCAAAGGACACAGAAGTTTTGAGGTTTTTTTCTCCTTTTGGGACGTGGAGGTATTGAGGTTGTATGAATTTATTTCATGAGCAATCTTTAGTTATTAAAATATTAGCAAACAAAGATGACTACTGAATAAAAATTCATGTATACATTAAAACAAATCTTCCTTTTTATCTCAAAGATCCTCTCAGGTGTTTTGCACAATCAAAAAAACCACAGGCTAATGTATTTAAGGAACATTTCCCTTATCTTTGACATACTGTATTTTCTCCTTGCTTTCTAGACATGGTGAAAGAATAGAGCACACCACGAAAGTGGCACATATGCAACTAAGTTGGCAAGAAAAGCAGATGGAAGATGATGCAGACAGACATTATACAATTCTCTTTAATCAGAAATCTGGTCTACATGCTGGTTCTGATTGCCATGTGTGGGTGTGTGTGGGGGAATAGTTGTGAGCACTCTTCTCTTCCACCCCGGAAGAGGTGGAAGTTAGAAACAGTTCAACCCAGATGAACCAGCTCAACCCAGTGATGCCAGGGTAAGCTGCTTCTGAGTAAAACCACACATCTTTTGTTTACACTAGAAGATAAATCCACCCCATCTTGTCACAAGAAGCAGGGTAAGATATAACATTGTTGAGAGCAGCCAGCTTGAGAAGAATAAGTCTCCTCTCAGAAGACCCTTTGAGGAAAGCTATGGGCCCTAATGTCCCCCTATTGCCAATCTTACTGGGTACATATTCAGTGGGGTTTTTGGAGGTCCTTGCTGGAGGCAAAGTTATCTGAGCCTAGACCAAATGCATGACACGAGGCTCTTGCCTTTTCCAGCACAACTCTCTTTTGAGTTGGCACTAATGATCCCAGGAACCAGTGCTGCTCAGCCCAGAGAAATATATTTACCCAAGCTGGAAAACATCTTGCCTTGCATCAGATATACAGGACTGAGAATGTAGACTGCCGAGGTCCTGAGAAGGTCAGCCATGCCCGCAGCATTGCCTGGAGCCCTTTGGACCTTGCTGGGGTGAGAATGGATCCTTGGCTGCTTTATCTATTAAAGCCCTCCACCACTGCTTTGATGAACTCTGCCAGCACAAAAATCATACCCTCCTTCCTGCAGAAGCCACTCCTGTAGCTCTCCTCATCAAGCCCAGGCTCATCGACCCGATTCCACATCACTTTCCATTCTTGGTTACTTCAGTGCCACCTCTCCTTGCTAGTGAGACTCAAAAGTGATTTGCAGTCTGGTCAGATGAAATTCTAATTTTAGTAATTCAAGCATTCCCCCTCATCCTATCTCTACATGCCCTGGTAAAAAGTCCCTCTCCAGCTCTCTTGTACACTCCCTTTAGGTACTGGAAGGCTGCTCTAAGATATTCACTGTTGCAGTCCTTGTGAAATCACAGTCTCCACAAGCTTGGACCTCACCTGCTTAGCTAAATTTTCAGGTTTGCCCCATTCATACATTACAAGTTTGATTAATTCTGCCAGTGGGAACACCAAAGAATTACAGCTCTCTGCCAAACCACAAGAGGAAAGCAGTTACTTTTCAGGAATGTCACCTGGCTGTGTGCTGAGCTGGCAGCACAACCAGCTCTGCCTGCTTAGCACCATGATTTATGCAGGAGTTCTGGCTTGTTCCTGGGAGTGGGAGGATAGAGCTCCTGCTCACTAAAAGGCATCTTCTGGGCAGGCTTCCCATAACTGAAAGGCCCTCCCATGCTACTCCAAGTTATAATACTGGGCAGTATTTATCTACAAATAATGTTTTCTAGGTAAATGCTAAGAAAGTATTTGCTACGGTGAATGTCGCTGTAGTATTTATTTAAAGAGCAATTTTTTCCTGAAAACTTGCAATACACTTTGAGCTTTCAGTGTCTTCAACTCCACAGGTCCTTCTGGACTTGAAACCAGGCAGTGATCACCCACACACTGCATGGCCATGTGCCTGCAAGTCCTGTCACGTATCTGCGTTTGAGTCACCTCCTTCAGAAAGACATTGCCAAACATCCAGATTAGATCTGCATGAACAGCTTCCAGGGAGATTAGGAAAATATCTTAGGTTTGCAAGTCAACAATATTACTCCAAAACCTTCACATACATAAACAGCCACCTGCATTTTTCAAAAAATGCATTTTACATATGCAGCAATTTTTCACTTCCTATTCATTTGCCATTTCAAAACTTTTGGTTACCTACAAAGGGGGGAAAAAAAAGCAAAAGCAGCAGATTCAACACCATCTGTACAGTTGTGCAACACAAGCCAAACTACTGGAGAAACTGAAAAGCAAGCACATTTTAAGGCACAAAAGCGAGGAGGGCAGGCTAGTAACTCTGCCAGGGAGAAGGGAAAAATCCCAAATCCAACTAAGCTAAGGGGCTGAGCTCACCTTCTTACTTCTCTGAGCCCTATGTCCAAATGAAATTTGAGGCAGCAAGATCCAACAGAAGGCAAAGCATGCTACCTAAGAAATGGTATGAGTATATCACCTGTTGTGGGCACACATTATTTCTTGATAACATTTGCAAATTGTGGACCTGGAGTGTAATATGTGTTGGTGGTGACCATGGATTTTCTCTCCTCTTCTCTCTTGATGGGGTCATTTTGAAAGATCATAGATGCCCTCTTACTAAGCAGCTAATTCAGTATCCTCTATTTTAGCTTGCTTCTGTTTGAAGAACATGAAGCAGTTTAAAATGCCTGAAGAGAAGCCTGCCTTTTCTTCTTTTATAAGCAAGTACTTCTCACTTACTACATTTTGTTTCTCTGCAGACACCTGGAAAATGGTGACTTGAAACAGGATCCAGCTATTCCTGAGGCACAGGGGTTGGGGGTGGGGGTGTGGTAAGACAGAGCAATGAGCTTCTGGATAACTCAGCCATTTTCTTGAGGTGTGTCTGGATAAGTACAGCTTGGAGCTCAGATATGACTTGCCGCTGTCTCTTCTTGATAAAAAAAGCAAAGATTTTTGGGGAAACTAAGATAAAACCCTGCAATTTCTCCTGTCATACCAAAGAAGCTAGAAATAGTAACTTTTAATCTATGTTTTTATTTAAAGTAATGTCTGGATTGCAAGTAATATAAAAAAATGATGGTGTGCAGTATGGTTTCTGGCAAATTCTTTACTGATAATCTGAGCAGCAGTCTGCTGCTCTGTGGGATTTTCCCTTTTCTCCCTGTTCTTACAAAGCAAAAGCAATACCATAGGAGCAGGGGGAATTTCTCTACATGTAACTTTACCAGACCTATTCCTCAGAGGAAAAGGAACAGCTACCACTTTCCCTTCAGATGCTTTTATATCAAAAGAAATTCCTCAAAACAAGCCCAGCTGATTCCAAACCCCTAGCTATCCACGTATATTTTAATACTCTCTCTTTCCTTTACGAAGTGTTTCCAGTTTTGTTCTGCAGTAATTACAAAAGGACCTATTTGCTGTACTGAGATAAAACATTAAGTAATAACCTGTTATTTCAGGTATATATATAGTGGTTTGGGCAAGTTGTGTTGTCGATGCTCTTATAAACAGGGCCAAAGCACTAAATATCTTAAGGTGGAAATCTGCAGTCAATATCCAATATGAAAACCTTCTGATAAATAGAAGTTTGTTGAAAAGATGTGAAATTATGCTTAACACACATTTTTAGATTTTTTTTGCCTCCTTGTAAAAAATCCCCAACATACACTTTCTGTTTTATAGGTTGTTGTTGGGTGAAACTTGTGCAGAATAAATCCTGATAAAGTAGAACTAATTTTGTTTTTGAGTATGAGAGAACCAAAGAAATAAATGTCTTAGGAAATCTGCATAAAAATGCAAAATCCTTCTTGGGACTGAAAGGGATATTTTTTTTGCAATTCTTTAAAATGGGTATTTTTTAATCTATTGAACCAGAAATACCCTGAAACATTTATGTGGGTCTGTTAGTAAAGGAAGGACAACCAGTTGTCATGTCATTCATCACGCTGTCAGTGTCAAATACAATGATTCAGACGGAGGCAATGAGAATGTAAAAAATACTTCCAAAGAGTGGATGCCCTTCAGGGTTCCAAAACCCTTCAAAAGGGTTGTGCAGCTCATTTTAAAGGAAGAATGGCTTAACTCCTGAGAAAGTCAGGTGGCTTCTTGACCTGTAACAGTAGGCATTCTTATGTATTTTCAAATACTTGTTTGAATTTAATTTCCATACTTGTAATTAAAATATATGGTTTACTGAATTGGTACACTGCTGTTTTCTGGTGAAAAAATAAAGCAAAAAAAGATTAAAAAAAAGGTGCAAATGACTGTGTTTGCATTGAAGGGGATAAAAGTAATTCCTTACAGATGACTGATTGATAGTGTGCTCTTTACCCCATATAAATCACAAAACAAACACTTGGTGAACGATTAAAGAAAGAACCCCTCTCCTTTAGAACATAATATATGTGGTATATTATGGTGAAGGATAAATGATGAAGCTGAAGATGGCCTTAAGTCCTGCTCAGAACATGAAAATACTTGGATATCTATGCTTTTGATTAAAACACCATAACAGAAAAAAAACCCCAAAAACCCCACAACAACAACAACAAAAACAACCCCACCAAACCAAAAAATGCCTCTACGTTTTCTGGATAAATACCTTGTACTGGCATTTAAAACTACAGGCAATGGACTGTGGTTCATGGGTTCAGATTTCAGTGCTGACTGAAATGTGCTGTGTGACCTGGAGGAGAAGTCATATAAACCCCCAGTCTCAGAAAATGGGTGTGTTAGTACTTCCCTACAGCACCTCTGTGGCTGTAGGTTACTTTGTGATTCTGAACTAAAGCCAGCAAACATAACTGAGCTTCTTTGATGGAAACGAATAGCAGCACCAAATTTTCATTGTATTACTGGAGGCTAAGATCACAGAACAACTGAAATAGCAAACTTCAGAGCCAGAGACTGGTATTGTATATAAAGCAGAAGACTTGGTTAACAAAGAGTAAAGCATATTTGGAGTGATGGTCAAAGGGTACTTTAGAAGAAGTATATTTTCTGATTAAAACCATTATTGACTATGCATGGTGATTGGCATGGATATGGTATCATCTCAAGTCAATGGTTTTGCTGAGGTACAACAGAACTGTTTGAAAAGATCTCCAGCCTAATAAAACTTCAGAAACCTAGAGAAGTTTCATGCCTAAGAAACCTTGAGAAGTTTCATGCCTAAGAAGTCAATTTTAAGCAAATTGTAATGAAACCTGTATTACTTTCTAAAGCCTCACAACTCTTATGAGGAGGGCCGGAATTTTGCCCTGAGCTTACTTAATTTAATTGTGTTGTATGAGTAAGTACCCTCTTCCTCAGATGACCTCTTTCTTAAGTGATTGTTGTACATACAGCAGGTATTTTTACTGCTCTGTCACCTGGATTAGGAAAGCAACAACATTATGATAACATATTAATCCATTTCTTACTGTCAGCTTCATCAGGACAGAGACCTGTGTGATGATGTTTGAACACCAGTATGTCTTTGTGTGCAGGTGGGATGCCACCTTTGAAGGTCTGCTCAGTGTCCTGGGATTCTGGTTTCTCTTGTGATGTGCCAGGTAAGGGCCAATTTGTCAATCCATTGAATTCTATCCCTCCAACTAAGTATATATGAGGTTTGAAGCTAAGCAAAATTAGGTTGAGCATTTCAACTCTGCAGCAACTTTACATTTTCTGGAACTATCCAGGAAGTGATGGGTCAATTCTTAATGATATGAGCACACCAGAGCTGCCTACTGTTGTATGGGCATGCACCAACACATCCAAGAAGATGGAAGAAGCACTAGTGTCCTGCTCACTATCTAAACACAGAGTTGTTCCATGACTAGACAAGCTAACCTGCTTCAAATTCATCACTTTTTCAATTTAGTATACATCAGAGATCAGCTGTGATAAATCACCCTGTTGGACCACAGAAATGCAATAGAACTGGGTCGATCTTCTTTACCTGACTGCTACAGGGAATATATAATATAATGTACAGAAGATTGGAAAAGTGTGAGAACACTGTAGAGGTGACCTTGAAAAACTGAATCTGGTCACATAACACAGTCATGAGTGTGTACACAGAGGCACCATGGATTACCAAGCTGGCAGGGAGCTGGAGGATGCTAGCCTGAAAAAAGTTAGTTCACAGTAGCTAAACTAAGGGAATAATTCCTCGAGATGTTCATAAAGAGCTCTACTTATTGTCACTGAAGCCAGCCAGCCACTAGAGGGAGGAATGGTCTAGTGCTGCCAATGACTGCTATTTATTATGCTTCCACAATTCATTATGTTTTTCTTAAAGCTCATCTCATGAGGCTTGCAAAACCTTTCCAGTTAAAGGAAATAAAATCTCGAGCTTTCACAGTTGGTGAAGAAAGCACACAAACACAAAGTTCAAGGGCTCAAGAAACAGAAAACATATAAAAAGAGAATCTACACGTCTCCTTAGAATATATTGTGATTTTTATAGCCCAGATGAATTGTGGACCTGATTTTCAATTTATTAGGATTCATAGGGCAACTTAATTTCATAGCATTCAGCATATCATTACAAAAATTGTAGGATTGAAAGCTTTTTTATGTGCCTTTTGTGATTCAAAGTATTTTTCTTGGTGGCTAGAAAGGGCAGGTCAGTACTGGGGTTGAAAAAGGTATTTTCCTTCTGTACACAAACCAGCAACTTGCTAAAAATATAACTTCCATATTCTTTAGGAGTATAGCTATTTGAAAGTAGAAATCAAAGAAAAGCCCAACACAATAACACACTCTCAGTGGCTGCATTACTAATCTTGTGCCTTTCACTCCAGATTACTATGCTAAACATCCATTTATAGCAGGAAGGAAGCAATTTGGATATGTGAAGCAGGGTTTTGTATGTAGAGCTATTCACTATTCACTGATAAGAAGATATTCAGTAACAGGAAAATGCTAAGTAAAATTAAAAAGTTGCTTTTGTCTGAAGAAAAGCAAGCAGTTCATGAGATAGGTAATTGCTAGATGTTTAGCAGGTCAAATCTTAGAGTTTTGCTAAGGGTCTGTCAATGGAAAAGTCTGAGTTACATTTTTTCTCTCAACTTAGACAAATTCTGCTAAGTTAGCAGGCCTAGTTCTTTCCAAATAGGAAAAAGCCAAGCTTAAACTCATCAGAAAATGTTTTTCCATAGAAAGACTGCAGAAAGCTCATGGATAATCTAGTTTTGAGTGCACTAAGAGTTTGGGATGTAAGTAGAAAGCTCTCTTCCCCTAGCCCTTGTGGATTTTATTGTCCCTGGCTCTTAATAGGCAATTAGGCTGCCATCAGTGTAGAACCATTGGTGCTGCTGTCTACCCTCTCCACAGAAGTGAAAGCAGGAGACAATATGTCAGAGACAAATCTTTCCCACAGCCTTCCAACTGGCTTTTCATCAGAAAATTCACAGGTTTTCCAGGAATAGTCACACACAGAGCATACAGTGGAAACCCCCTCCACTCAACCAGACTGTGACTTTCAGTGTGTGGTGCGCTTGCTTCTCTGTGCAGCACACACCATGGCAGCTCAAGCTCTGAGAAGTACTAAAATATCTTTTCCCAGCTCTAAAGGCCTTCCCTATGGGGAAAAAAAATAAATTTAAGAAGGCATTTTAAGATTCCCTTCTGCTATAGTGTGAAGAGTAACAAAGAAAATTTATAGAGAAGTGAGTGGGAAGCTGTGCGTTAGTGTACGTGGGCAGCCCGTGGAGGGAAGAGGAGAAGTATGACCAGCTGAAGGGCAGCATGCTCCCTGTGAGAGTATCTGAACCACCTCTAGGACATGTGTTAGCAGTGGATGTGGGCTGCATGGTGGTAAGAGATGGGAGGTCTGTCAAGGTAAGAGGAGATGGAACCTATTTCAACAGACACAGCAAAATGCAACATTACTTTAGTGTTACTTCTGGGAGTAGCTTGCTCCCCGCTGGACTCACACATGGCACATGGAGAGCAAAGACTTGCAGCAGCTGGAAAGAGAGAAGGGAAGCACAGCTGAGTAGGAACTACAAGAATTGCCAAGAACTGACCCTTTTGTTCCTTGGTGGGGTCTTGCCAGCCTCTGCAGTTCTTCCTCTGGCAGGGAAGCACGAAGATGATTTAACTTCTGCTGCCCATGCTGTGCCTCACCGCTCACGCAGTACGGTGGGGCTCTTCCCAGGCACCTCAGTGAGCACAAGGAAATGCTACCACAAGCCTGTCTTCAGGAGCACGAAACAGGAGCCAAGAGCAAGGGGACAGTGACTAACACTGACTGTGCTACCATCTCTGCAGCCTCTTTAGAAGGTTCTGTAATAGCTGCACTAACTGTAATGAATCAATCCTCCTGACAACCTGATGGACAGGAGGTGAGTGTCATTATCCCTTTTTGCCCAGAACTGGAGGCATAGGGATAGTCTCCGTGGCTGGAAAGGGGTCAGGCAGGGAACAGCAGCAGTGGGATGTCCTCAGGCCCTGCTCCCGAGGGCACAGCCTCCTGCCATAGAGGCACAACAGGCCGGTGTGGGAGCCTCATTCTCCCACCGCTCTGCTCCCCTCTGGCAGAGAAAGGGGCATGACACCTGAGAGCCTTGCAATTTCATTTCTTCATTTTAATTGCTCAACTGATCCACCCCATCCCTACGGGAACAATTCAAGCCAGGCTCTCATTCCAGGTGCACCCCTCAGGCTCTTTTCAGACCTGAGAAACACCACGCAGCAAAATCATACCTTAGAGTGCTCCTGAACTATAATTAACCTTAGTGTATCATTTTTATGGAAGAGAAAGCTGTTAAATTTGTCTGAATTCAAAAGGACTTGGAAGAAGAGTGGCAAGATAATGTTTTTTTAACAAGCAGCTTGATTAATTAATGGCAGAAGTTATCATCCCATTGTGTTGGGTAGGAGGCTGACATTTAAAACCTCATATCTACTTTGTCCAGGGGAGAAAAAATCCTCGATAGCTCAGATTTTAAATGCTACACTTGTGACTTGTAAACAACCCACTGCAGAATCCAGCACTGAGGACCCAGATCCCAATTGCATAGTATTCCCAAGGACTATGACAAACAGTCAACAACCATTTTTATATGTCTTATTCCTATTTTTCCCTTTTGCCTTAGGGAAAAAAAACAGTGTCGATTTCATGAATGGTGCGTACCTCCCCATGGAGCACGATGCCATCCCAGTGGATATCTCAGGCCTGTCCTGGGGACAATGGGTAGCCCCAGGAGAAGGGCAAGTGATTTACATTCATCTCAGATCTAACCTGGATCACATCTAACCCTCCCATACTGGCTGGCTTCAGTGCTGCACATCACAGAGGCACTGAGGGAGTAACTGTGAAATAGGGGATAGCACAATAGAAACTGTATGATTCAACTCAGAAGTAAACTTTTACCTGTGTCTGGCTACTAAACAAGACTAATTTTACTTTTCATCTCCAGAAATATTAATATTCTATTTATGAGAAGGATTTAGATTTCTTAAAAATATTGATAACTGAAAACATTGTAAAAGAGGCTTGCAAATAGACCTCAAGAAAATTTAAAATTGGAGTTCTAAGTTTTATTTTACATGTCAATTTTATTTAATCCTCTTTAAAAATATTCCTTAAAAATAAAGAACCTTCCTCTATGTATTATTTACTATTCTCTATTTTGTACCTGGTATAAAGCACTTACATAAAGTAAAACACATAATCTGGGAACATATGCAAAAGAAGAATCTCTATATCATCAGCATCAAACTACAGCCCTGTTTTTAAAGAGACAGCTATTCAGGTGATTCATTGTTTGTATGAACTTCAAATGGATTATTTTATTATTCTTTGGGCTGTTACCCTTAAGAGAACTAGTTACATTAAATAACAAACTACCATGATATGGACATACTGATTCCGAGAACAGGGGAAAGAAATATACTCATAACAGGCAATTTCAATAGAAAATGAGGGCTTGTCAATCTTCTGCCAGAGGCAAAGCACTCAGACGGATACCGCAGTCATCACAGAGATATAACGAATCTGATTAGCTTCCCTGGAGAAGGAACAATTAGAGCTGATAGGATAAAGCCTCCTCGGCGCTCACGTGTGTTTGCACAGGGATCAGTGTGCAAGGACAGCCTGACCGCTGGCCAGTGACAAGGGCACCTCAGCTGCAGGGCTGTGGTCATAAGCTACTGCAGCACCTTCTGTCTGGAGAAATGGAGCCGGGAGAAAACCCAGCTGGCTGAGGAAATCACTCCAAAGATATCTTGAAGCGTGACCGAGCGCAGCTACCCACCACGTGTACAGTGGCAGCAATGGAGCATCAAACCGAAGGAAGGGAGAGCTGTTTTCAACACAAGCTGCACGCCTCCCCAGTGAGAAAGGATTCAAAGAGAAGGATCCAGGAGTGCTAACAGACTGACTCTAGTCAGGACAACAAACTGGGATGGAAGAACTGTGAAAGACTCATAAGAATGATGTTAACAACAGCGCTAATGAAAAAAAAAATTAATTATTAAATGACCACTGATGAAATCCTAGCAGGAGGATGTGTAAGGATCAAGGTTACAAAAAAAAATGAAGGCAGGAGAAGCTGCTACGTACTGATTATTTTCAAAGTGTGAAATTCATTATAAAAGGAAATAAAATAAGCCATGGGGAGGTGGAATTATATAAATAGTTGATAGGACACTAGTTTGACTGTAATTGTGCTGTTCTTCATGCAAGTCTTGTCTCTTTTAATGGAGAAAGGACACTTAGCTAAGTACTGAGGTTTATAAGAATATTAAGAAATCACTTTTTTAACAAAAAGAGAAAGAAAAGAAAAGAAAAGAAAAGAAAAGAAAAGAAAAGAAAAGAAAAGAAAAGAAAAGAAAAGAAAAGAAAAGAAAAGAAAAGAAAAGAAAAGAAAAGAAAAGAAAAGAAAAGAAAAGAAAAGAAAAGAAAAGAAAAGAAAAGAAAAGAAAAGAAAAGGGACAACAGAAACAGTGACGTAGTGTTGACATTCATGCCAGCCACCATCAGTCTAACATCTTATTTATGAATAAGACATCATCCACTCCCTCTCAATTCAAACTTGTTCATCACAGGTAAGCAACAATTAATTTGTGCCCTAAGTCAAATGATCTTTATGTAGGGGGCAGGGAAGTAGTGGAAGGCAGGAAGTAACAGAGAGTTACCGCTCTGCCAGAAATGACATCCTACCCAACAGCAAGTGACTGAACAACTGCAGTGGAACAGCCTGACTCACCAGCATTTCAAACAAGTCTGAGCAACACATCTCTGCCAAAGCCCTGTTGTCTCACAGCTCTTAGAGCCACATGGCTGACATGAGTCCAACAGATCCTGCGCAAGGCTGAAATTCTTGGCTAGAGATTTAGATTGGACCTTATTGACAGCGTTTCTGAGATTTGTAATGTTTTCTGATTTTAACTTCATGAGGATGGTTTAATGACATATTGGTTACATCCCACCAGACTAGGGAAGAAAAGACCTATTCAAAGTAGAAATCGTCTCCCCTTAAAATTTCATCTTCTGTAAATATAAAGTTATCACTTCTACAAACATAACTGTTATGTGATGAAGCTACAACTCAGTTGATGCCATTGCCAGCATTTTACCCAGAGTGTTTCTAAGTTTTCTGCATTATGTATTTATCCTTATTTTTGAGATTTATATAATGTTCAGAACCAAATTATTTTTTTAAATGGGGTAAAAGCAAAGTAGCAGTTTAAAGTTTTATAAAACAAAGAGGAAAAGTAATAAATGAAATAAGCACCTTGTATTATTTGGCATTATAGTACATCTTCCAATTTTTGTTATGTAGACAATACTAAATACTGATCGTTGTGACAGAGTTTTAGTAAATGTCTATAGCGTAACTATTTTTGTGTGATAAAGTAATAAATAATAACTGTGAACATTTTTAGGACTAACCCAAGGAGGACTACCTCCTAAAAGTGGTTTCTCAAGGCTTCCTTTCAAGCATAGAGTAATGAAGGCTTTGCACAGATTTGCTATAGCAATTGTCATATATAAAACAGGAGATTTATATACTAGTCCTGAAATCTCCTGCGATTGCCTTCAGCATGATACATCACTGTCACAGTGCAGAGCTGCACAGACACAGCTCAAGCATGTCTGCCAGCCCAACATCACTTGAAGAAACAGAAGGATTTGGGTGCTGTGGATGTGGCTGCTGGCATTTGGGGATGACAAAACCAGTTAGTGCTTTCTGCAGTCACTGGGCTTGCTGGAGGCAAAGCTGCTGGGCAGCTGGAGTGCAGGCTGGTTGGGTAGCACAGCCCTTCTGGAGGGGAATGGCAAATTGCTGTGTAGCTCAGCTGCAGATGGAACCACAGAAATGTCTCACAAGATCTCAGTAGCTCCTGCAAAGGTGCTTTCAACATTTTTTTTTCACACCAGCAAATTAAACAGTGGTTGTATGATGGTTCTCTGCCCTTGTGGTGTACAACGGGTAAGATTGTTCAAAAGCCTTTAAAGACTTCCCCTCATTTCTTCACTCCTGAAAACACTTATAACTTCATTAGGAGGAGAGGATATTTTGAAAAGTCAAGTCTCTTCAGATGAACTTGCATTCACATACGTCACAGGGAGCAGAGCGGTATTTGATGCCGCACCTATTACACGGGCCATACACTTTCTTTGCTGCCCCATGCTCCCACTCTTTACACTGCACCCAAGACAGCAGAAAATTACTAAATTAAGCTGAAAGTTGTTCTATCTTAGCAGTAATACAATTACAAGAAAATAGAAGTAACAAATGACTGGGTATCAACATGACTTAGATAGTTGTAGTATCTTTCATTTGTTAGGGCAGAACAAGTCTTCATTTTCATCTCTCTTTCTCTCACCCTAATATGATGCAAATTAACAGAAGGTCCCAAAGGATGTCAGCAGAAACACTGTTTGTCTTTCACAGTAATACCAAAGCGATATACACTATTTTAACTTTTTCCATTTTTAATCTGAAAGAGCTCCACCATTTCACAGTGAAAAAAAGATTGCACTTCTAGCTGAGCAGAATAGAAAATTATTATGAATAATTAACTTAATTATTGTTGCCTCTTTGCTTGTCCTGTTATGCAGAACATTAAGGACTCCAGACTGATTTTTTGCAAACGCACATCTCTTTTTATGCCTGTGAATTTTCTGCATGGCAGATTCAATACATCAGCTGAGCTCCCCTTAGCAAACTAAACCAAATAGTACGAGATCACATACCAAGGGTCAAGCACGGTATGGCTGGCAGCAGTGGGAACATGATTTCAAAATGCTAGCAATGAAATAACATTTAAAGAACATGAAAGAATTGCACAGCACTGCTGTGGGTGGGATATCTATATTTACTGTTCAACAGCAGGCCTTCAGGAATAATTTGGTCCTGATGAGAGTTTTATTTTTATATTTAAAAAATAAGTTAAGAAAAGAAAGTAAGAACAGTGATAGTGCATATATTCAATAGCATGACAAAGACAGAGAATCAAAAAAGACAGGTCTGGAGGGGTCTTCAAGAGGTCATTTGGTCCCTCCTTCCACCCTAAAGCAGGATCAGCAATACCTAAATTTGTCCTGACAGACATTTTTTACCCTTTTCTTGAAAATGTCCAGTGAAGTGATTTCTTTTGGCAATCCACTCCCACGCCTAACAATCATTACTGCTAAGAAAATTGTCGTAACATATAGCTTGTGTATGCCCTTGCAGTCTTAGGCAGTATTTTTTTTCCCATCTCCACCGGACGTTATTAACTCCCTTTCTGAGGCAGCATTTTAAGTATGTGGGAAGAAGTAGGGCTAAAAATAAAGAAGACCAGTTTTGCACACAAACACTCATGTTGGCTCTGTAAAGACTATACACTAAAAGAGATGGCTGAAAAACACATTTTGGTTCAGTGTTATAATTGTGTTTCTTAACACAAGCCCTAGAAGTGCCCATTTGATACATAAAGTACAGTGATAGGCTTTGCTTTTTAAAAGAGACAACAATGTTACATGTTCCATACAACTTGCATTCATCAACATCACTTGCTGTAAAATGCATAAATGTTCCTAGAATTTAACTGAGAGAAGCTAAGATGTTGCAAGTCCTAACTTTCATCTGTAGCTATGTTCCATATAAAGCTAAATCTTGTGTAAATGTGAAGCAGATGACTACATACAGGACAAGGATTTTCATGTCTGCAAATAAGACAATCATCTAAATGAGGTTGCTGCTTTTCTTTTACAGATTACTGACTTCCAACATTTTTCTATAAATCACATTTTAGCTAGAAAAGTTATAGGCTTTGATTTTTTTTTTTTTTTGTCAATGTTTGTGCCTGGAGAAGAGAAGGCTCTGGGGTGACCTTATTGCAGCTGTTCAGTACCTACAGGGGGCCTACAAGAGAGCTGGAGAGGGACTTTTTACCAGGGCATGTAGTGATAGGATAAGGGGTAATGGCTTCAAACTGAAAACCAGCAAGTTTAGATATTAGACTAGATATTAGGAAGAAATTCTTAACTATGCCTGTGGTGAGACATGGGAAAAGGTTGCCCAGAGAAGTTGTGGATGCCACATTCCTGGAAGTGTTTAAGGCCAGGTTGGACAGGGCTTTGAGCAACCTGTTCTAGTGAAAGGTGTTCCTGCCCATGGTGGGGGGAGGGGGAGGGGAGTTAGAACTGGATGATCTTCAAAGTCTTGTCTAACCCAAACCATTCTATGATTTTATGGATATTCTTATGTAAGTTTATTGTAACAGTATGACTGCCTCAAATTTCAGCAAGTAAAGGCAAAAGTGCAAGTGGGAAGACAACAATAGAATACGTCACAGATTACAACAAAATGTTCACTTCTCATCTTAGACAAACAAGAACTAATATTTATACAAATGTGGTAATACTGACATAACAGAGCACATGTAGCTAGGTACGGACTAATAGAAAGTTAAGTTTCACAATGTGATAAGCAATGAGTGCTACCAGTGAGACTGTAATATCTAGGGAATCTCCATTTCATTGCAAGGTAAACTGGTGGGGATCATCACAGAAGTACAGAGGAGGAGTGTTCATCCTACCCATGTCCTGTGCAGTGAAGTGTAGGTATGCCCTGTCTCCACAGATGATTGTGGGTTCATTTCTGTGCTGTACCTCTGTATATGGGGGACACAAAACCCTGAAGGGAAGCTGCCATGGGGCACAAGAGTTCTCTCATGCTTGTCAGTGATACTAAGCCTTAGCTGACTCAGTGAGCTTTATAAATCCATCACTAGCAACTGTCCATTAAAAGCTCAAAGTTCCTCCAATAAACCAATATCCTTTCCTCCTTAAATATCACATACACAAACCAGATGTCAGCTGCCATAAGGAAACCATTGGCTCTGCAAGTATGCCCACCTACTACCCCAAAATAAAAATATTTTTTATTGTCTTGCCTTTCAAATTTTTTTTCTAACTTATATTCACTGAACTTAATCATATCTGACACACAAGCCTGAAAAGTGAGAAATGTGTCCAACAGCTTCTCCCTAGTTTGAGAGAGTACGAATAAAAAGTTAAGTAATATATCATGCATCAGTGAATGTGAGCTGGGAAAGATACTACCTAGGCCAATAATAGTTCCAGAATACCATTCCTTAGGCTGCCTGTCCAAAGCTCATGGAGATGCTTCTGTCTCTTCAAAGCAAAATTAAAAAAAACTTCCCTGTGCAAGAAAAAAAACAAAACACACCTCAAGGAACAAGGAAACAATTCCTTTGCTAACTACAGGTTTGATAAAAATGAAAGAGACTGCAACATGAAACAATTACACCAATAGTACTGAAAACATACTGTAAAACACTAGTAAAAGATTAATCAGACTTATTCCTTTTGTACTAATTAGCAAAGTCATTGTTCACTAATTGGAAGTCACTCAGTAAGAATGAAAATTAACAAGCTTCCCTGCATGTGTCTAAAAATATTCACCATAATGAAAATGTGGTATTGCACCACCTCTCCCTTCCCCCTGTCTGTGATCTGGGTCAGATCATTTTAGCAGAATGAGGACACCACCTCAGGTAAAAAAAAAGAGAAAAAGAAAAAAGAAAAGAAAAGAAAAGAAAAGAAAAGAAAAGAAAAGAAAAGAAAAGAAAAGAAAAGAAAAGAAAAGAAAAGAAAAGAAAAGAAAAGAAAAGAAAAAAGAAAAAAGAAAAAAGAAGAGAAAAGAAAAAAGAAAAGAGAAGAAAAGAAAAAAGAAAAGAAAATAAAAGAAAAAGAAAAGAAAAGAAAAGAAAAGAAAAAAGAAAAGAAAAGAAAAAAGAAAAAAGAAAAGAAAAGTGTGCATTTGTTTATATGACACCTTTTTTCTTTTCCTGAGTCTTTTGGAGTATGCTACAGTAATGTAGAAACACCTCAAAGTAAATAGGCACTCATTCCCAAGTCTGGGATGGTTTTCATACCTAAGGATTTATGCTGCGCTGTATGGTGAAGTGTAGTGTAAGGACATCAGCTTCAGTTTGCTCAAATGACAGAACAGCCTGGGCACTGTTTCAGGCTAAAATTATCCTTACAAATCTTATCATTTCCCTCAGTGCAGGCAGTTCCCAAGGATCACTTTTACAAGGAGAGGGGATTTCCTTAAGTAACAATGGAGAGCTTTGATTTTCCTTTCAAGTCATCCTAGCAGAGTGGGTGCTGCAACTCTGTCAAGATTTGGTTAGTAATATAGGTTGACTCCAGCTTGGTGGTTTGTCCTCCAGGAACTGACTTGATCAGTTCTCAGTGAGGTGATGTAAATTTTGAGTTCAGGATGTGTAAATCAGATCTACCTCTTCTTGTTTTTGTCACTGCTACTAACTTGCTAACAGATTCTACCACTTAATTGAGCTTGATCATTTATTGAGACTTGGTTTTCAAAACAATTTTATCTCCAGATTCCCACAAACATACAAGTAGAAAGTACTTATGCTATTTGTATTAACATATAAAAATATAAGTGTGGGTGTAAACACATAGCATGCTCCTGTTTTGAGGTAATATTTTTGAAATGTCGCTGATAAACTTTAAAGTTAGGAATTGTTTGGTTTATTCTAAGTATCACTCATCTATGTAGTAAATCATAGGACTAGATGCAGTTATGATGGAAGTTATATAGAAAAATTCTTTACCATGGGATAAAAAGGAGAAAAGTTTAATATTTATATGCTCACATAATCTCTTCATCATCAGTGGTGAAACTTGGTGTGCATTAAAAAGTGGCTTTGGTGAGTTTCTCCTAAACACAGATGACTGGAAAAACATCCCATGCCTAGTAAAATATACTGAAAATAAATATTTGCTAAGAAAAAAACAACTTCATTTCTGTTCTTCCTTCTATCCTTTTTACATAAATTCTAAAAATGCATTCACAAAGTATCAATATCATTAAATTTTCAATTCACTAGTGGTCACAGAGTACAGCTTGTCTCAGAAAAAAGTTTATGTGATCAAATATGAGTTCAAAAGAAACATTCTGCAACTGTATTTAACCCAAAATCCATGTCCACTAACAGATGACCATTAAGTTCTATAATATTACAAACCCCACTCCAAACAAACAAACAAACAAACAAACAAAAACCCACATAAAAGATTCAAGTGACTGAAGCCCCCACAATATGAGCAATAATGCATTAAGAAGCATAATCTGCATCTGTATTTTAAGAAGTGAATGTGCCTGCAGTGAAGAAGAGGAAAGGGGGAAATGAAGTAGAAAAATTGTGGTAACATGATCATCTCTCAGACCTTTTGTCCTCAACAGAGTTTTCCAGTCCCTTCCATATTCCTTATCTTTTTAGGCTGGGAAAAAGCTGCCACCATGTTATTCCTTGTGCTGACCCACCAGTTATTTTGCCCATAGTCCTTCAAAAGAACAAAGGGAATGACTGCAGATCCTTCTTTGCCTTATCCAGCTACAGGTCTTCACAAAGTTTGCTGGAACTTCATATCTTTCAGATTTCAGTCTCTCTAGCAAACTTGGTTATAGCTGGCCAATGCATTTAAAAGTTACTGGGAGCTGGAGGTGACAGGTGGGTATGTGGACAGCAATGTAATTGCATACTTTTTTCCCAACAAAAACAATGCTAAAGACAAGCAGGGTATGTATAGACAGTGAAGGAATATGTCCTGAATCAAGGTCA
The DNA here is from genome assembly GCA_013397795.1 of Orthonyx spaldingii. Classification (NCBI taxonomy): domain Eukaryota; kingdom Metazoa; phylum Chordata; class Aves; order Passeriformes; family Orthonychidae; genus Orthonyx; species Orthonyx spaldingii. Next base: position 1,914,780 of record VZTJ01002692.1, on the reverse strand, counting down.
GCTGTAACAGAATTGTCAGCTATCTGTCACCTGCACCTTCTTTAGAAGTTGTTTGCTAACCAGTCCATTTTCAATCTACTTACAAGTAAAAGATAAACTTTCCCCACTTTTCAGGAATGGCAAGAAAGTAACACCTTTTTTTTTTTCCAGCTGAATGAGTTTATCTAGACTGTGAAAGCTTAAACACCAAGAGCATACTGCCAGCAAAGACAGGGAAAAAAATCTGCTTACTTCCTGATAGGATAATGAGAATGCAGCAGCGGAGGTGTGTATTTCAAAATCACAGCAAGCTGTGCTTTATCCAGAATGGTGCCACAGCATTTGACACATGTGCTGTAACCACATGGAAACCATGGCAATGGAGGAAAATTGTAGGAGGGAGATTGTACGGTATAGCAAGAAAAAAATCCTCGGCAAAACCCGGAAAATAAATTTGTATTATGTAAAGGAGATATGACACAGTTGTGCTGTTCAAAGGTTATTCCTTATATAAAAAGAAACACTGGTAATAATGAAAATCCTTTCTTAGAAGAGTAGGCGCACGAGCAATGGTAGGTAGGTAGGTGGGAGGAACAGCGTGGGTTGTGAGACCAATATTAGACTTACAGGAGTCAGAGAGGAAAAGTCCCAAAAGATGAAAAATCCCTTCAAAAACAACAGTGAAAGCAAAAGGGAACATGTTTTTAAGTTGTTTGCTCTGCCAGAGATGAAAGTGCAGCCAGCTAGAGAATGCATACAGCAAGCTGAGAAAGGGAGTACCAGAAAGAAGTGCATCAGGAAGATCCCTGACAATTACTGCTTAGAAACACTGCTTTCACAGTGTGCTTTGTTCTTCAGGGACAGAAAAAACCCCATAATTAAAAGAGTGAAATACCACACAGCTTTAGGGTGTTAATAATATCCTGCGAGGTCAACTAGAAGGTCCACTAGTGACAGTAAAAGGCTGCCTGCTGCCTACAGCAGCCTTTGCCTCATTTCCACAAAGCTCTTTTTCGGGTGGAAATTGAACCCAAGTCAACAGCAAGCCAAGGAAATAACTTGTTATCACACATCACACACTTGCTTGATGACCTATATTCAGTGAGTTAGGGGCCCTAGTTCAGTCTCTGTCCAACACACCTGTAAAACTCTATCACAGCTCTCTGAGTAATCAGGGTAACTATGGGCTGAAAAACTAATGCCATTGTGAAGGTCAAGTCACACTATTAAGAAAGTATGAGGAAGTCTGCAAACAAAGACCTAGCTTAACAGAAGACTTCAATTCCCTGAGCAAGCACTCAGCTGTTTCTCACACAACCCCCAGAAATTATCATGTTCAGCAGAAAGGAATGAAAGCACTGCATAATTATGTATTATACAAATCATCTCTGAAAGTGAAAGGTTTCTCAGGAAGAGATATTTCTTTAAAATATCAGCATAGATTAAAAGAAGTAATTCTATTTCATCCCAGTTTATGCTGAAAAGTAATTGAAAAAGAAAAGTTACTTCATGCTTTCTCCTCTTTTTTGTTTTACTCCCATTTACCATTTTCCCTTCCTTCTTGTACTCTGTGATTTCATCCTACTTCTGCACAGCTTCCTAAACTTAGCTTCCTAAAACTCTGTGAATTTTACAGAGCGCAGTTTAAAATTAGGCACATTCCTAAAAGCCTTCCTGAATAGGAAGGGATTAAAAAGCATGGGAAGTTAAGTATTTGTACAAGGACTTTGCTGAATTAAAAGTACTTGAAAGCTAGAAGCTTCTGCTGCCTGGCACCTCTGGTCTAACATCTTCCATGGGTGAACAGTGACATGCAGGACTTTTGATTTTTCATAAATCTGTATTCTTTTCCAAATCTTGTATCTAAAGAGAACAGAAACGACCAAGAGCAAATACACTCATTGTGATACATTGTACTTCCCATATGCTGTGGAAATCTGGAAAGCATGCTTCTAAAAACTCAAAAAGAATAAGCTCTATTCCTGAAAGTGTGTCCATGCATGAAGCATGGCTAGATGGAGTTTGTGGTGGTAAATAACATTCATGTTCACCTTGCAGAGGTTGCAATAACTGATCTCAGAGGAGGAGTTTTGGCTCAGGAAAGAATATGGTAAAGTCTTCTGGATGAAAGGAATCACTGGATCCCTTGAGCAAAGACCAGCTAGATTATGAAAATCCCTGCAGAAAATGAGATTGCTTTCTCCTTTGGACTCTAATGGAAAGATAGAGAAGAAACAATCCCTGGCTTCCCTTGAGACAAAGTCAGGCAGGCTGCTATGGGGAGCTGCAGTAAGCTTGCTTTTTTCTGCTGGTCTATTAATCACTGATGCCAAGAGCATGACATTCTTAACAAGGATCAAACACTTTTCTCCAAAATCTGTTTCTCAGATAAAGTCCGTGAAAAAATGGAGTAGAGGAGAACAAGGAAGGAGAAGAAATTAATAAGAGTAATGCAGATGGAGTCTTTTGTCACTGATCATGGATACTAGAAGAGATAGAGATTCTTTTTATTTTTTCCCCTATTTTAAAGCTATAGCCTTAGGCAAGTTATACTAAAATTGGGTTATTTTTGATCCAGTGAATTATGATTCACCATTATAGCTAAGAATTTTGTAAAAGACAGACAGAAACAATTGTTGATTTTAGTCCATGCTATTTTCTTTTATGGATATAATTTATTTTCTTGCTTTAAGTGACCTTTCCATTTTAGAATCAATTAAAATAAAACACTAATACAAAATTTTCCATTTGTGCAATTTTCCTGAGAATTTGAGTGTCTTTTAAAAAAAGCCCAAATAAAGGAAACACAAAGAGTGACATTTAAAAAACCATAAACTCATGATTTTTTTTGACTAAAGCTTTCATAAACAATTAAAAAAAGTAAATTTTTTGTTCTCCACAAAATACAGTGCAATTCTGAGTAGAAACCATGGGTTTGTCTACCTTCAGATGGTCTTTGTTCTTTTTAATTAAATGTCAGATGCTCTCTGGAGTTGCAAAGACTATCTTAGGGTTAATTTCATGTTGAGTATATATAAATACACAGTTATGCAAAGCTTTTGCAGACCAAAACTGTAATTTGGCAAAGCATTCAAAGAGCAGACCTACTGTACATACCTGGATGCTCACTTAACACTAACAAGTTAAAATACTTGGCAAATTCATAGTACAGGTCCCTTTTCAGAATAACATTGAAATACATTCCCAGATTTACTCTTGTTCAGAAAAAAACCCATGCAAAAATAAGCATGCCTGAACACACTTGTTCAAATACTTTCCTGAACTGGTAGCTAGAAGTAAAGAGAAGAAACAAACATAGGAAACATAAAAAACCTAAAGAGAAGAAGCAAATATAAAAAATGTATGTCTAAATGGAGAGCTTTATGTGATGTAGCAGAACATGGACTTACTTGAGGGTGGTGAGCTCTGTAAGGGATGGCTGGGTGGCCTTGAGATAACTCTCTCTCCGTGCAGCAATCTTTGGAGACGGCTTCGGACTTGTGTCTGAGTCCCCACTGTCATCATCCCCCATGGCTTTGATGTAACTGCCACTACGCATTCGTCGGCAGGGAATCTCGTCATCTTTTCCTCGTGGAGTGTAGCCAGTCCATTCATCTTGAGGAACCTAAAGTGATAAAGACAATTCTCTTATTAGTGCACTTTTCCCTGATGTTGTTGGTAAAACAGATCCATAACAAAAACTCTGATGGCCAAAGGCCCATTCTCAATCCCATTTGCCCATGGGTTGTTGATGCAATGGAGGCCCACTTCTCACCCTGCATAGTCACAAGCATCTCTGGAGTTTTTTGCTATTTTCCATTACTTGTCTGGAAAGTTTCTAGCAAACATGCTGACATTGAAGACTTGGTTAGGTTTAATACTGGAATGGATAAATGTGGAGTTTTTTCATTCAAAACATTTATAAACCAGATCAGAGTATTTTTGGTTCAGCTCAATATATTGAACATCTTTAGGGAGGCATAAAAGCTGAAATACAAATCCCTATATGACAATCTTTTCTGACAGAGTATACATAAGAACACTCACGAGGATGATTTTGGGTCAAGATACATTTCAAATTAGTGGAGCTATGTACTAATCATCACAAAAGTAGTTTGAAAGTGTGAAATTTTACTATTATTGCTTCTATAGCGTAATTGGTGCAACTGTACACCTGCAGCTTGCAGTGATCCTCCTTTTGAACACTGTTAGTCTGAGTGTCTGATACATACAACCCTTTATTCCCTTCTTCTTCTAATGATGTGAATTATTTCTCTTGATCTGAAGTCAGTGCTGCGCCTTCCTTGTATTGGAAATCTGGAACAGTGGGAATGTGCATTCATGAGATTTTGAGACCTAACAAAGGACAGTCCAAGAGCAGAGTGCTCTTGCCCACCCATTGTCTCCCTTCCTCTGCTCCTGGGGCTTCTGACCATGTAACCCAGCATCCTTGTCTTTCCTGTAACTGCAAAAACAACATGCAGTGGAGCAGGGTCTTCGAAACTATTTTGCAGAAACACCATTTTTATCTAAGGGTGAACCTGCAAAAGGGGTTTTTAGTTAAACACATTTGTGTTAGACTTAAATATAAGTAGTTGTGAATTTTTAGTGTGCTGCTTCTCTGATTCTTCTCAGTGAATCAACTCCATAAACCAGCCATAGCGATAATGCTCAGAAAACCTTACATGCCATATTAAATAAGGAGACATGAATCCGGGTTACTAAATTTGTCTTGCAACTTACAAATATTCTTACTTACAAAATATTCCTACCAGAATAACCTTTTCTGTGGGAAGTTTGTTCTTCATCAACATTTACGTTCTGCTGAGGATCTTGTGAATCCCATTGCAGATTTCAGCCAGAGCATATATGTGCCAGTTTGCTTAGCCAACCAAAACTAAAACATTGGTATGATTGCTAGCAGCTGAACTGTTGATTCCCACTACAAACATGTCTGAGTCCAGAGGCTGTTCCAGATGTTACTGTTAACATAAATAAATTTTCATGGCCTTTTAATGGCCTTTTATCAATCTATACTGCTATAAACTACAACCCTAAATCCACTGGGCTATACAAAGGAATAAATATATTTTGTGGTCCTAAGCTCGTATAGGCTTATTACTAGCTATAATTAATTAATTATATTAATTTTATTAACTAAACTATTCACAACTTTAGTCTTTGCTTTGTTTTGTGATGATTTCAAACCCCAACACCTTGTCAACCTTTTTACTTCATTGATTTTTCTTTTCCTGCTCCTGACATAATGATTTAGGGCCTTCCTTAAACTGCCAGGCTGAAACAGTCCTTCTTTCCTCTTTTGTTCTGTTCTCCCCATTTTCTCTTGGTCAAGTCCAGCCTTGAAACTCACTTGGAGTTTCAGTATTTTCCTCAAAGGACTGAAGATTTGATCCTGGAAATCTACTCTAGTTTGCACCTTTAACAATATTTCTTCTTAGGACTGTCTTCTTCTTCAGGACTTAGTCATTCTCAATTGCTCTATGTTTTATTTAACTAATTCTTTCCTTGTGCCTTTTAAAAGTAAATTTCCATGTTTTCTTTAAATACCCTTTAGTTAATGGCTCTACAATTCTTACCTTCCAGCAGCATGCAAAGTTTGTTGTTGTGGGCTTGGGGTTTTTTTGTGTTTCGGGTTTTTTTGTTGTTGTTTGTTTGCTTTTTTTTTTACATATATTTTCCTGGGCTCCAAGAATCTTAAGTTCCTTCAGGCAGGAATGTAGCTCTAAGGCCAGATTTGTTACTGAATGATGACACGCAGAATTGTGCATCTATATGATATTATTGAATAAATACTCCTAAAAACACTTGAAATATTCTTCTAGGAGAGGGTAAAGATTTAACTAAGAGTGCTAACAGAATCTACTGGAAGAACAGGTTTGAATGAATAGCTCTAATATCCTTCCAGATTGAAAAAAATAAAAAGAAAGAAGAAGCAATATTTCCATTCTGTAACTCCTAAGTTTATGCCTAGATACCAGATCTAGAAAACTGATGCCTTCAAATGAAGGTAACACTCGGTATTGGTTTTGATTTTTGATACAGAAGAGTATTTTACATTTTAGGCTCCTCCCTTAGCCACTTATGACAGACAGAGTATAACATTTTCAGGTCTTATTCTTGCATTAGTTCTAGGCCTACAACATCATCAAACAGTGAGTATACAATCTATATTCATACCACCTCTCACAATCATTTTGGAACCTACAGCTTCTGCTTGTTAGTGTAAACCTCGCCTTTTCAAATCACTCATACAAAAAATAATTTAAGACAAGTTTGGTAAAATTAAGCTCTGCTGACATTTTGATGACATGCTCGGACTTTATTCAGAAGTTTAAAACCTGTAATGGTGTATTTCCAATAATTTTTTAGGCAGTTATTAGAACATCGACGTCAGAGTATGTAGAGAATCTGTGAATTCTCAGAGGATATGCATTTTAATCTGTTTAATATTTTATTCATTGTACTTTAATTGAAGATCTTTGCTTTTTCTCATTAAGATAAATTAGCGAATTAATCTTTAATGCACTAAATAAAATATGTTAGCATATTGTTAAGGTTGGTGTCTCTAACGGAGAAAAAGTCAGTGGAGATAAAGTCACAATGTTCATACAGTATCCATAATTCAGGCAAGCTGAACACTTGTAGTTTTATTAAATCATAGATACACTGTTAAATTTAATGCCATGCTTTATAGGTGCAATACAAGTGAGGAGATATAGTTACTGTGGAAACCCTTACTTTGGAATTATTGAGTTCTGTTATCAATAACCCCATGTATAACCCCACCTTCCATACCAAAGCTTCTCAAAATTATTTAGATACAATAGGCTAGATTTTGAATGCTGGTTGCAATGGATTTACCCCAAAACTTTCTATTTACTCATGCAAGCCCTGTGTACCATGATGAGGTTTGAATACATTGCTCTAGTCCCTCAATTTGTACGGCGTGACTGGAAGTTTCCAGTTTGAGCTCTGCTTGTATCAGTGAAGTGAGCAATCACTGAAAAATAACTGCTACCTTTTAAGTGGCTTTTCCATTTTTTAAAAAACAGTACCTCTAGAGAAAGAAAGCTGAGCTGGTCACACAGAGACCACAGAAAAGCAGTCTCAGTGAGTGCCACAAACACACTGGCTGGTTTGGGTATTGGAAGCCACCTGCATGTGCAAAACCAAAGGAAATAATAAAAAAGTGACCCAGCTTCCATTTCCATATTATGGGTTTAAGGGTAAAACCTGTATGCACCAAAGAGAAAAGAATGACTGTTGTTAAAAAGCCATCCAGATTTAGAGAGCAGCCTAAAATACCAAGCCAGATATGCTTCTAATTTCACAGAACACGTTGAGAAAGTCAGTTTGTACAAACTGTCTTACCTGTCTAGACAAAGCTGCAATACAAGAATGTAATTGATATTTGATTAAAAAGCTATTTTAGTTAAACAGTTTGACCATGGGTTTTTTTTGCAGGTATGTAAATCTGGTTTGGTTTTTTTTTAAAATCTTGTTTTAACTCTTTTTTATTGTTTGTTTACAGTAATGTTTTAGTATATAAGTGATTTTGTAGATGAAAATTTGGGTCCAGATCCCCTTTATCTTATTTCTTCTTATTTCTTATATCATAGTCACAAGAGCAAGAAACCCTGATTTCAGAATTTGGTGTAGGAGAAAACTCTAAGGCATCATGCAACTGATAAAGAGCATTTGCAGGGTAAAGAAACACTTTAGAAGTTTTGCCTTGGCTATTAATAATTGTAATACTTTTTATGAAAAGGTCTCTATCTGTGTATTACTTGAGTAGGACAAACAACCCTTAAAGCTCAGCATTTCCTTTCATTTAAGGCAGATAAAATAATGTCAACATTTTAATACTACTGTGCCTATAGTCAAATACCTCAAGCAATACCTACTAAAAGCAGTGACCTGATTTTCAGAGTGCTTTTTTGGTGCCTAAAAAGTATTGGCTGTAACAGACATGGCTGTACTAGCTCATGCAGACAGTGCAGTTTACTGTCGTAACACAGTGTTTCATATCCTGAGAAAAAAGTAAAACATAAAGTCCTCTCCAAAATACAAACTGCAAAACTAAAATCAATCAGATTATTTCATACATTCTGTTTCTACACATATGTTACTACACATTCTGTAGTGTGATTTCTTCTGTTGGTCTGGAAAAAGTACCGGGAGAAGTGTCTGTGTGAACCTCCAGCTCTCTTATTTTCTTTGGTCAGGGGGTCTGCACAAATTTTGCCACAGGCTCTTACTTTGTGTGAATGGCCAATATTATGCCTTGCAAGGTCACATAGTACACTGCACACAAGTGCAAATGCATGGTTTCTGCTGCCTTAGAGGATTAATGGGATTAAGATTGACATACTTGAGATAAAGCTGTTCCATGCTTTTAAGAAAATCATATTATCCAATTACCTTGGCAATATCATTTATCCAGTATCAGAATATCAAGAGGGAACATCATTTGCATGATTGTTTTTACTCATGAAAAAGGGGGAAGAGCTAAACTCAGATCTAAGAAAGAACATACTTGTTTTTATTAAAATAGAACTGTTATTATTCTCACTATTGAAGTAATAATGATCCTGGAAACACTTCATTCTCTAAACGATCTTTAAGCTCATGTACAAATCTTTATGAGCCTAAAAATGAAGAGTGTTCTTCACTTATAAAAAAACATAGTGAAACAGAACACTATTATTACTTGAATAGACATAGAAAATACTCAGCAAAGGCCTCTGAGCCACGCAGTTTAAATTTAAAACTGAAACTTAAAACTTCAGCAAACCCCTGGAAATAAATTGTTACATGTATGAACACTAAGCCTGACAACAGTTTCTTTCTTTTGATTAAAAGGCTGATACAACATTCTTTTGTAAACAGAGAAGACTAGAAAGATGAAGTACTGCTACTAGCCAACATCTTACCTGGATTCAGCATCATTTAGTGTATAGATTATCTGTTCCAATCTTTAACTAAATTTATGTTGCTCTGCAAGTGTTCACACTTTGTCATTAGCCAGCTTGTACTGACTTGTCATTTCCTTTAATGCATTTTTTGATATAAAGGAAATGGATTTTTTTAACAGATAGTCTAGGACCCTAAATAAAGAAACTAAACAAACAGGTATACTGGTCCCACAGTTTTCAAACATTCACTTCATAAGCTTACATGCAGTAACATATGAAATAAGCCTAGACTGTAATGACAAAGGTAGAGAAAACATTTCTTATTCAATTTCGAAACAATTAAATTAGGATATCTAATTTCCTTCCTTTTGTCCTTTTTTTCCCCAAATAGTTATTAACTTACCTTGCTGGATGAAATAGCAAACAGACTGTCTCTATAGCAAATTAAGTTCATTATTGATCTCTAGTTTGCTTTGGTTTATTGCAGCTGAAATCATTAAAGCTTCTCCCTGTGCTTTGCCAAAGCAATGTGGATGACTATAGAAGTAAACAAAAGGACTGGAAGGAGTGGCTAGCCATCTCTCACAGCAGTAGACTTGTAACTTTAGCTTTCCATTAGTATGCAAATACTTAATGAAACGAAGTCACACAACTGAAGAACAATGCCTAATGACTGCTCAGTGCAGATTTTTCAAGCCCATGCAATTTGGTCTTCTTAGCCATTATTATGCCTCTTCTGCGTGCTGTAAAGGAAGTTTCAATTGCCATCTTCCACTTACTGAGCCTATTCCTAGCACTCATGAATATTGAATTAATCAGACCAATAAGGATGAGTAGCATTTCTTTCTATCAATGTGCATATGATAAGATTCACTGAAGTATGCAAAAAAGAGGAAGCCTTAGAAAGCAGAAAGAAAAATATATGTTTAATAAACCTCAAGTGTTTTCAAAAAGGCAGTTAGAAGGGCTGCCTTTATTTAGGACAAATTTAATATGCTCAGTATCTGCAGCAACATTTGCTTTAGCTTGTAGTATTCGAACAATCATGTTCTACTATAAATTAATTTAATTTAGCTGACTAATCTCCATATTTTTTTACAAGAGGTGAATTAATACCAGAATAAAGACCTGTCCAAGATGGAGCATTACTTCCTCTATCCTGTGCCCACCCCTTGCATCAAACCTGAACAAACAGGGTGAGGAACTGCAATCTTCCTTCACATAATAGTAGTTTGGAAAGTCTTCTAAGCCAGTATAAATCCTGATAGAGTCAGCCAATAGAGAAAATTCTTCAAACACCACTCCGGTTTACGATGCTCATTCACCAAAAGGTGTCTTGACCACCGGCTTGTCAATCTGATTCACATTCCATTTTATGAAGAGGAATGTGTGTCTCCTAAATGAAACTACTATGTCTTGATTCCAGATAAATTTTCTCCTCCTGGTTTATGTGTGAAAATCCAACCAGCCATGAAGAGGGATGCACCAATACAATGATTCCAGCCACTGCCTTGCAAGTTTGCCACCCTTAAACACCTTCTGCAGAAAGGAAGCCAAGTGCAACTACCACATCCATTAGCTGAGGTAAACATAACTGAAGGTCATAAAGCAGGACTCTTGGCCAGGACCTCAGAGTAGAACTGCTTCAATGATACTCATGGATGATATTATCCAGTGGCAGAGGGCAGACATTCATTCTCATCTTTCGCAGTTCCCTTGAAGCATTCAAAGCCATTGGTTATAATGACATATGGTTTCTTGCCCAATTCAGGATGACAGGATGACTGCTAATATAAATACCAATCCTTGAAAGGACACTTTCAATGACTAGCAATAGAGAAATGTTCTCTCATTTCTTCTTTATATCTTCTTTTGTGGTGAGTCATTTCAACACCTGCATACAGTGACTGGTTGGCATCCAAAGCAATACTGTTAGATGAGATGCCATTTTACCTTTCTTTCACTACACACAGGCACAAGCCCACTATCTAGCAGACAGCAGGAAACTGGCTAGTGGGTGGAGAATATGGAGCTGAATCTGTATCCTTGGAAGAAAACAGATGTGGTGGGGAGAGCATTTGAGAAGCAGCCCTTATGCTGTTTCTTTTGGCTGACTGTAACTCGGTAATCTCTGGTGCTTTGCTAATGTTGTGCTATCACAGGCAGCAGCTCTAAGTGATGCCCTTAAGATGCCATCTCCAGTTGTCTTCTGTCACGTTTTAGTGGCCAGTGGACAGACTTCACTGACACTTTCACAATGCTTGCTTTTGGATCACAGCAATACCATCCACCTGTGAAAGAAGCTTTCATTTTACTGTAAGGAAATTTTCCTGGTTTTAGAACATCATAGTGTGTCTTCTCAACAACTCCAAATGGTCACCTGTATTCTACAGTAGTGTCCCATAGGATATGAAATCAAGGTCATATCTTGACTCTCATCTGCTGGGAATTGAATTGCTATAGACCAGGAAACCTCAAAGATTTCCTAAAAAACTGGTTACCAGGCTGGGGTTATGTCAGTAAAGCAAAATTAGACACAAATTTATTTGCATAAATGGCTCCTGGACACAATTCAGAGACTGTCTTTGAAAGCCCTGGCCCATCAGAACTGTCACAATGTCTTATGCAATTGCATTGCTTAGTCTTTGGTGAGAGAAATATCTATCAGAATCACAAAGAAGACAGTCCATTGCACAGTTTCAGGGTAAGAGGATGAAAGGACAAACAATATGCAACAGATTGATGCTCTTATTTCTTAAATCACTAGTGCCAGAAGCTCACTTGTGCAAGAAGCACAGCACAAGAGCATTTGTAAGGCAGAACAAAAACTGAGGCCAGCTAACCCAGCTCAAACCACTCTTCTGGCACTATGGTATTTCCTCACTCAAGATCTGTACTATGAATTCCATTCTTGAAACAAACACAAAACCCCAACCCAGTAACTGGATGAAGAGAAATATGCCTTATTACTTTGCACTGACTGAGGAAAATGTATCATTGCTCAGTGTTTTCTTCCCCACCTACTTCACATGTTTCCACAATAAAAGTTAAGGTTTCAAACTCAGATGCAGATGGAAATGACCCTCTTTGCTGGACTTAAGACTTGAAGATTTTTTGTTTTACTCTTTTTTTTTTAACAGTGAAATCACTGAAAAGAATAAGACTGGAACAACTTCAAACATTTAAGGCTACAGAAAGAAGTCAGATCTAGGACTGAAACGAATCTTATCCATGAAGGAACTGAAATAGATACCAAATGCCAGCTGTTACGTGCAGCCATAATGTTAATAAACATTTCTGACATAGCAGTATATGTAATGTAGTGTCACCCAAGTACATTGCTAAATCCTATATATGGTATGTCAGCAACAGGTTCCAGCTGTCAGAACTGCGTTCCTTAGTGGATGCATTATTAGAATGTAGGGATGCTAACAGAATGAACTGACAGTAATTCAAGTTAATCTGGAAAAAATAAGGTCAGTGCCAATATATTCAATACTTAGAAGTTACAGGATGGCAATAAAACTAAAGAACATGGGCAGATAAAATTGCAGCTGTCATTGCTGTAGAACAGCTCTCTTTGTACATAGGAGACCCCCATTACTCAAGACACCAAAGGTCACCACAGGTTTCAATTAAGGAAATATGAATGCAGCAGGTGTTAAGGTGAAATGAGTGGCAAGATCATTATCACTGACAGAGCTGACAATTTCAGGGTTTATTTGTTTGTTTTGTTTTTTAGCTAAATTAAAGGACTGCAAAGATGAGGAAGATGAGTATATTGAAATAGTCTCCTACATATTTGTCTCAGTATAGCAATCACATCGTGGGTGGTTTTGCAGGCAGGATAAATAATACAGATGTACATTTAATGGAATTATCTGTCAGTAATAAACATTTTGTAAATAAGCTATTTTGTGCTTTATTAATATTTTCCACAAATTGCCTGACTTTAGCCATTATTCGTATTATCCGTTTCACAATTTAAAAACTGAAATAAATTAGCTTTCTGTGAATATTTTTTTCAGTATTAATATACTTAGATAATAGTTTATTTTTAAATCCATGAACATTTAAGAATTTCAAAATGTTTTCATGATTATTGCATTACCTGGAAGTTGACCCGGAATACATTTAAACATTTGACACTTTATTTCACATTTCTCCAAATTATTTCACTAACTTGACTAAGAATTCTGTTTCACATGAGCTCAGTAAAAAAACTTGAAACATACACCTCATATACTTTGTAGTTCTAACTGAAAGATAAATAACATGTACTTCATCAATTTATAATTTATAATGGAATATGAGCTAAAAAAAAGCCAGTCATCAGATTAATAAAAAATGGAAGATCTATATTAATGGATGTTAATACATGTTTAAATATATATATATATGCAAGGATATACTGGAAGATTAATTTGAATATGGTAGTTGCATGTGAAATGCAAATACCATAAACGAAGAAAACATAAACTGAAAATACAGACAAACTTGCATAGATAAGCCCAGTATAACAGATCCAACATAAATTGCTGTGTCATAAGGATAAACACTTTGTAATGTCACATACCATGCTAACAAATCACATTACACTTACTGGTGGTTATTAGCACCTGGCTCTAAGGTCTATGTGGTCATCCATGGACACAGGCAACAGAAAGAGGCTGGCTGGGACTGGGATTGAGCAGTATTTCCTAAGAAACTGTGCCTTATCCTGAGACTGGAAAACAAGTCATTTGGATGATGAGTTTTTTAGCACTACATATTGTATAACAATGCACAGTTTGGGCAACCTTCACACAGGAAACTGAGCGCAGGGCCCTTTGTCACTGGAAAATTCTTATTACACCCAGAAACTTGGCTTATATTTTTTTATAGTATTTCTCACAGTATCCCACCAAAGGACAAGCAAAACAAGTGTGGAACTTCAATGACTGCACCATTGCCCCTGTGTTCTGCACTTCAGTTTTCAGAAGTAAAATTTCCATCCTTAGCCTCAAGTGTCTGACACAACTGATATGAGTCTCATCAGTTGCAATGAAAAGAAAACTTATGACTGATCCACATAAGAAGAAAAGGAATGTAATATGAAAAACATCATTCTTTGTATTTTTCTCAATCTCTTAACAAATGGACCAAGGACAACAGGAATAGTAATTACAGGGAACATTAAATGGCAAAACTATAATCAGAGACAAACTCTGCAGTGTATTTGATGCACTATTAGTTCCAAAAATCATGAATTCATCGAAAACAAGAGTGTCAAAAATATCTACCCATGTATTTAGACCCTATTGCTCACAGCAAAGGACTGCTGCTTACATTTTGTCTTTGATAGTTTTGCTTAATTTCAATTTTTTCCAGAGGAGAAACTACCAGAGAAGTAGAGGCTGTCCACTGCTTTATAAATTTTTCTTTCAGTGGAGGGGAACCATTTTGAAGAAGCATTTTGATAAAACATGAACAGTTCCTTCTCACCTTCCTTCACTGTAGTCCAATTGTAAAGCTGGATCAAATAGTAGCACTTTCCTGAAGTAAAAATCAGCTCAAAAAAAGAACCTTATCTTTCTACTATCCAGCCACTCAGTCTTGAAAGAAGAAATAGAAGATAAAAATGCAATTCCATTCCCAAAATGCAGGTAAGAGGAAAATATTTGCTTGACAGTCTTTAGACTATTCTAGGATAATATCTGTTTCTGAAGAAGCACAGTGTTGACCCAAGCCTCCCCTGGAACTCCAAGGACGGACATTGTGCCTCAGCACCAGGGCTGGAAGTGGAGCATGATGGGGTAAAGAAAGACAGTGCAATGAAGGAGGACTCTGCACTTGATCCAAATTCCAAATTATGAGAAATAAGCCCATCTGTAATACGAACTACTGCCAACTCCTTCCACAGAACAGTTAAGTGGAAAATATCACAGCAAGTGAAATAATTGTTTGTTATTTCCATGTCTTTACACTGAGAATTCATGCAGATACTTTTGTGATAAAAGCCCTTACAAGCAAATGTGAATTCAATGTCACCTGTGATCGTTGATATACTCAGATCTATCAGGATAAAGAAAATTATCATCAGTACCCTGAGTTGAAAAAAAAGTCACTCCATTGAATTCAGATAACTGTCACAAGAAGAGATTGCATGAACAAGTAGCTCTTTGAAGGATCAGAGTTTATGTCCTGAGAGTTTATGTCCTGTACGATAGACAACAACTTTATAAATAACAAGCAAGTTGATAAAAGCATCTATTTAACATTTAGTGAGTTAAAGAAAGCAATAAAGAAGCATCATAATAATGAAATTAAATCATCAGGGTTGTCCAGTGTTGTCGTGAATTTGCAGCTTTCATCTCATTTTGAGCCTCTGCAATTGTTCTAACACAGGATACCAGCCTTTTGGTACAATAAGGAGAAGGGCACCTAGAGAATAGCAGATACACAGAGTAATTCTACAACCCACTAACAGAGTAGAACTCTGCTGCTGTTAATATATATTTATATTGCAGGACAGACAAAAGGCCTCGATTAGGCTTTGTGCCCCATTGTGCTGGGCATTCTGGAAACACAAAAAGGAACAAAGTCCAAGCCCCAAAGGGCTTGCAGTGTAAAAAGATAAGTGATATAGTGAAGAGAAATGCAATGGGATGCATTCAAAATAGGCTGACTTTTTTAATACCTATATGCATTTGTCATCCTTTCAAGCTGCCAAGAGAGAAGAATAATCCTGACTTGCTTCCTCAAATCTACTGTACTCTGTTTGAATATCACTTCCAATGTTAACTGATGCCTGGTTAAGATTTTCTTTAAAAAAAACCCCAACAGTTTCAAACCAATTATATTTCCCTTGATTTTACAATGGCATGCAATTAGAAAGAATGCAACAAAATTAAGTGAAAACTGAAATAAAACTACCACTGAGAATGGGAAACACAGTGAGAATGTAGTTATTCTAAGTGAGAATTTAGTTATTCTTGCCCTTGACAATTGTTGGACATATTTTCATACAGACACAGATAATGTCCTCTAATTCCACTTCAGGAGTCTATTCCTGTCAGTTAAACATTATCTAAAGGTCCCTATGGAGGTGTTCATTTAAAGCTGATGCTGGCACAGTTTTTCACTCTTTTCTAGCCATCTGGTCACATACTGAATTGTCAGCTATTTTATCTAAACCCAAGAGAAGGCTGAAGGAGTAAACAAAAACACCAACAAAAGAAATCTCAGGGTTCAAAGTAACCACAACAATCAAGCCTAAAGTTATGATTTCTTCTCACTCACTAAATTCACACCAAAGAGACTTAAAAAATCCACAAAACCTCAAAAGGTTGCAACCTGAGGCTAATTTGAGACCCCTCTCCTTCCCCAGCCCATACACAGAGCTGTAAACACACTGAGCATTGGTATTGCCCCCTCTTCCCCCACCCCACTCTCCTAAACAATTAATAGAAAATATACATATCCATTCCTTTACATTTAGGACTTAGAATCCCAGAGGCTGGCATTCAAAATTATTTTGCAAGACACTCCAGAAAACCTTTTAAGATAATTTTTAAATGCGGATGCCTCAGTCCTACGCTTTCTCTGCATACTGACTTAAACAACAGAATGTGGAAGATGACTGTCTCATTAAAGCACCCATATGAGAGAACCTGCTACAGTTCTATACAAATAGACAAGAGTCCCACTACATTAAAATGAAACCAAATCATCTTAGCAAACCTCTTTTTTCCTCATGGTCTTCTCTCTTCTCTGTGCAACGTTGTTCCATCTTACACACACACTTAGATGTGCCATAAGTGCTTCGTTTAAAGTGCATAAAAGCTATCCACAGCTCTCCTAAGAATGAAACAGTTTTAATATTTTCTGATCCATGTTCCTGCCACAAACATTCACCGGCAGTATGATAGCTCCAAGAGGAGACATCTGATTCTTGACATTTAAAGATACAATACTGGTGAAAAATAGTGACGCTGTATTAACTGCAAACAGCTTGTGAGGGAGTAGGTGATGTACTCCTAAAATGTATAATCAGAACAAGCAATAATTTCAACCTTTTGATTTTTTATTTTTGACTCAGAGCCATGAAAAAGAGGAATAGCCTGATAAACAAATCTGGACATGTTACAATAACTGTTTTAAGAGAATTTATATTCTATGGCAAAAAGAAAAGGAGGTTGTTTTCCTGCTGGAGAAAGTATTAAGGTACCCCTAAGTTTCTCAAAAGGGTCTCAAAAGCTTTCATAAAAAATGAGCAGTAAATGAAAGCAAAATTGAAATTACAGAAATAAAAGAATTTGTATCCTGGTAACATTCAGTTAATTGACATTGTAATGCTAAATGAAAGCACTACAAGATCAAATTCCCTATACCCCTACTGTGACAGCCTTATAAATTCTAAAGGTACACAGAAAGGCCTTATTTTTCCCACATGAAAAAAAATCCTATTCTAACATCAACCGATTCTTTTAAATACTGACTTCTGGACCAGAAAAAAAAAAGAGAGCTGATATATTTTTAATTTTAGCAGCAGCACCCCTTGTTTGGTGATCAGTGACCTCTGGGGAAAGTTGAGACATCAGAGCAAACCTCCATCCCCCACAAACACCTGAGACAAGGCAGAGCACAGTTAACAGCAACCAGTTCTCCACACTGTACCTGGAGGTACTGACATGACCGTTCCTGCTGACACGTCTCTGCCTTCACCACTGTCTGGTCCATGTTAACTGATGCTTTCTGGTAAACTTCACGGGCTCTGCTCACGGTTAATGTAGAGGACCAAGAGCTTTTCTTCATTAACTGGGAGTCCAAATTCACAGGCAGGTTTGCACAGGTAGAGCATTTGACATCATTATTGCTTCTGGAGGACTTCACAGTATGTTCGCTAATGGTGTTATAGGCTTCCATAAAATATTGGGAAGAAGAGCGATCAGGGCACCTTCCCATGGTCATGACCCCACTGGGGCCATGATAAATGCAAACATCATTGTCCAAGTTGTCATCTGAACTCCACCATCCTGATGCATTGGATCTGGGCTTACCTTCTGATCGCCTTTCTTTACTCTTGCTGCGCTTCCCATACCTCATCGTCTGTGACTCCTCCGGGCTTGCTTTCCCCCCATTGACACTCCCCTTGGATGGTCCTTCCAGTGAATGGGACTTGGTAAAGAGCTTTTGGACAGAATGAACCAGATGCCGGATCCTGCCCGGGCTGTCACTGCGGTGCTCCATGGCAGTTCTCTTGTACTGCAGAGTGTGGTAGCCATCCCGATTCAGAGGCAGCTGCCGCTCAAACTGGTCCAAAAGGTTGGCAGGAATGCGGTTGGTCTTGTTGGCAGTTCCATGGGGAACCAGAGCACACTCATCCTTGAGTTCGTGGTGGGAGCTGTAATGCCTCCGGGGAAACGTGCTGCTGGCAATCTGATCGTTGTAGGGCACCATGCACTCGGCCTGAAAAGAGTTCCTTTGAGTGTAGTAAGGGTGGTCTGCGGGGTGGGGGTCCACCGGGTTTAACAAATATGGCTTCCTGTCCTGGTGGTGTGGCAGACTGTCACATGCAGGGTCACAGGCAACCCCGTGATGGTGACTACGGCTGCCAGATAATCCCTTCATCGCTGATGTAAAACGAGTCCCAAAGTCATCTAATACGTATGGTTGTGCGACAGGCAGATCTCAGAGAAAGGCCTAAAAGAATGAAATAAAACAGAAGCCATGAGATATTCAAGTCGAGAGAATAAACAGCATGTGCACATTTAGCATTCTTTGTGTCTTATTGTAAAAATAATTGGAATAAACTTTCTCAGACTCTTTTTATCCTTTAATCTTTCCCACTTCCAACATGGTGATAAAGCTACCTAAGCAGTGCGCAAGAAAAATTATCTTGTTCCATTAGGTGCAAAACAGAAGCAAGAAAATTTTTCCAATATGAAAAGAAAGATAAGTATTGCCGCCTCTACTCTAAAATCTCAGTCCTGAAAACATTCATGGACAGGGGCCTCCCAGGATGCCTTAACTGCTCATCTGCATGTTTTCAAGGCCAAATGGACCCGTTAAAATAGATCTTTTCTTTAATGGAGAACTTTCTGGGTGTCTTTGGGCCAAACACAAAGCATAGTGCAACTAATGGGAAAGTTTTCTCTAACTTCAGTGAATATTCTTATTGAATCTCCATGTTGTCTGCTAGACTGTAAGCATCTTAAGACAATAGAATAACATTATTTCTGTAAGTTCTTTTCAAATTAAGAATAAAATAACAATAAATTTCACTAACTGTAAAAACGAAGCCAAACCAACTATTTAACAACCAATATATCTGTGTTACTATTTGCTGGCTCCTATTCACTAAAAAAGAAAATCTCTTATTCTCCTAATGCATGATTTGATTTATTTCTCAATAATTTTTCAGTTTACTAAGCAGTGTTCAAATACCCTTGCATACTCCTACCATTAAAGGAATTGGGATAGCCAAACCTTGCACACAACAGTAAGTGTAACACTTAATTCTTGATTGCAGTTATTTGTCCCTGAACTGACTCACAGTGCTGTAAAGTATGGATTACAACAAGTTGAAAGTGCAAATCTTCATCCCAAGTGATCTAATAACCACTCCTTTTGAGGCCACATGCCCTCATTTCAGCCCTCAACTCTAGCAAAGTCTGGATGCAACCTGTGAGCTGCTAATATGTAAATTATGGGGTTTCAGGTGTGGCAAAGCAGCCTCATAAAGCCATCTCAGCAGCTGCAGGGCAGAGGACTCCTTAGAGGATGCTTTCTTATACTACACTGAAATGGGAGCAACTCAGCTACTTTATTCCTTTCTGGCATGGCTAATCACATAATACTTTTGGAAATGTAGTTCTTGATATCTTTCTTGGAGTAAGGATAAACATGTATAGCAAACAGGTTTCCACTATGCTCCTCTGGTGTTCTCTCAGCTAAAGTTCATGTTTTAACAGGTTGTAGACCTTGTACCCACAGGCAAATTGGTGACAATAAAGTTTTCTAAAATAGCATTAAGTTAATGTCAGCCTGGAAAAGCATGCTCTGCATTTCATGAGAACTTATTTTATAAATTTTTCTTCTGAACCTGCAGTGAGCCAAAGAGGAGGGGTTTTCTTCTATGCATCAAAGCTAATCTGGATGTCCTGCACTTTATTCCCCCTCACTGGATCCCTGCAATGCAGAAAATATTCCTTCTCAGGAGACCTTGAATTCAAAAAATTAGTTTCCAAAATACCACAAAAGGCTCTTGAAATACTCCGAATGGATAAGCTGACTGATTTACCTGAAGAGAATGGCTAATGGCACTTTAAAAGCATGCAAATAATATATTCAGAGATCTGGACCTGTCCATTATACTGTGGTGACAACCCTTAGCACTTCTAAAGAGAATTTTACATCCCTACCAACAGTTTTAAAAATATGATCTATTAGTCTGTGTAATCGAGAAACATCTGAAGGGATGGAGTAGTAGATTAATTACTTAGGTAATTGAAAATGTGCCTTGAACAAAGATACCCCATCAAGAAGAGTACTTCTAAAAGACATAAAGACCAAACAAAAAACACTCCAATCTTTGCTATCTATGAATATCTTTCACACATCAAGGCTTATGAAAACAAAACTTCAGTCAGCTAATTTTTACTTAAATCCATTTGCAATCATGCAACACTCCTTAGGATGATTGATAAATTCTCTTAAGACTAAAAATAGACTAGTGTGCTATATAAGATAAATTTAAACCTTGCCTCAAAGATAGGAGAAAGATATGAAAGATTTATTAATTAACTGGGCCATGCCCTAAAACAGTGATTTATTTTCATTTTTCCCTCTCTGACTGGCGATGAAATTTTCATATACTGTGGGAAAGAGAGTATGAGTAGGCAAAGAACCAAAAGGACCAATAATTTACAACATAGTGGAGTCAGGACAGGCACAGGGGATGTAACGGAATTATTAAGAAAATGTAGCCTTAATATACTGATACAGCAAAATGGCTGGGATCAGGAAACACTTGATCTGATTTATAGACTGGGACAGAATATTGTGGAAAACCTTGAAACTAAAAACAAGCTTAAAAGATGTAGCTATGGTTTGACCCATGAGAACAGCCATGTTACCATCTGTGTTTTGGATGGACTGGCAATATGGATGCTAAGGAGGATGTGCAAGAAGTGGTAAAAAGTGAAAAAACTTATGAAAAGTGACATTTGTCTGTATAGAGAGAAAGCGACAGGCTTTCAAAAAAAATGTGGAGGAAGATTGGCTAAGCACTGCTATATGAGCTTGGATGGCAAGTAGGATGGAAATGTTTAGGAGAAAAAATACATGTATTTCTACACCTATTTTGAGTCTTAGCTGTCAATGGATCTTTTATGAGGAAGTACTGGAGAAAAAAGCAGAAGACAGATAGGGTGATCTGCCCAAAAGGAATCAGATGAACAGATAGAGAGGATAACAGAGAAAATACACTTGTGAAAGCAAAAGATCATAGGATTATGAAAAATCAGAGTTAAAAGAGGAGGAAAAAAAGAAGAAACAAAGAAGCAAAATCCAGAGAGTGATAGAAAAATCAATCCAAAACCAAAAGGGAGAAACCATTCTGTGTAACAAAAAGGAGTGGTAATTTATTCCCAACTCCTAGACTGGTGGATGCATTAAGAGAAGACTTTTTTTCTGGTGCAACAGCACTGAAAACATTTATTTTATCATGTCAATTGTGATTAAAACACCCCACATAAGCACTTACCAGAATATAGCTTCATTTTACCTTAACTGTGTTACTGCTGCCACAGTATTGAAAGTGCAATAAATTAGGAAAAAACCCAATCGTGTACCATAGTGCACCTTCCAGGAAGGAAAGAATAAGTATAATATACTCAACATTGAAGAAAGGAGTGTTGCTTTTCTTACATATTTAGTGGACAATTCTTCTGCACAAAATCATCCCAAACACAAAACCTAAATCAGTCTCACACCTCAATCCTACTTTAATATGTTAATATATGTCTACTAAAATTTCTATTCTGCAGTCTCTGATTTCATGAGTATTTTTCAGAGAGTGTGCATCTTTTTCTGTAATTGTGTTGGCTGAACTTATACATCAAAGTTTAGTGCAATTAACAGCTGGAGACAGGGCTATCTGATCATGCCATGAGTAGCTGAGAGGAAGCCAATTAAGGCTTTTATTGTATTGATATTTTTTGGCCAAAATAGGAACATTTAATTACTCATGAAATAGGGCAAGACAACTGATGAACACATTATTAAACAGTGCAAATAGCAGTTCTATAGACAGCAGACTAAAACTACTTGATGACATAGGAATAAATGAGACAGTAAATAGATACAGCATTGCAAGGCTGAAGAATGCTTGCTACTTTCAACATTCATGTTTCATTTGCTTTTGTGTTCTTGAGGACGCCCTGGGTAAGAAGGATACAAATATATTCATCCTTGTCCCTAATGTGGTGTCCCTAATGCATAAGAATTTCCTAGAATAGCCTAGTGGCTAAAAAAATGCCTATTTAAATACTATGTAATTAAAATAAAAATGCAAAATAACAAAACCTGAATGCAGAAATCACCTTCTCTTTTATAAATTTCATTTAACTATATTGTCTACTCATGTATTTCAAATTTACTCATAAAACACATCTTTGAGAAACATATTCTTTCCCTTAGATATATGTGCAACCTTCTGTTTTATAAAAGAGTTACTGATATGCCCCCGAGCCCCTCCAACTTTATCCAGCAAGACTGCAGAATGCAGAATATGCTGGAGCAGAGGAAGAACTCCTCTCCTTGAGCAGCAGCACTCCCCGTCTCCCTGTGCCACTGGAGGGGAGGAGGTAGAGTTCAGGAAGGAGGGATGGGTGAGAGAATGGTGTTTTGCTTCTCATTATCTTGTTCTGATTTTGACGGGTAATAAATTCAATTAATTTCCCCAAGTTGAATCTGTTTTGACTGTTACCCATGATGGTAATTGTTTTGTGATCTCTTGCTGTACTTATCTAACTCATGAGACTCTTTTTCTCCTCTCCCCAGTTCAATCATGGAGAGGAGTGATAGAATGACTTTGGTGGGCACCTGACATCCTGCCAGGGTCAACTCACCACAGGCTGAGGGACCTGTGGCTGCCTGGGTCCTCCTTCTTGCCCTTTTTGAAGGCTGGGATAACATTTGCTTTCTTCAAGTCCTCAGGTACCTCTCCTGACTGCCATGACCTTTTTAAGATGATTGAGAGTGGCCTAACAATGGTGTCCACAAGTTCCCTCAACACTTATGGGTGCATCCCATCAGGACCCATTGACTTCTGGATGTCAAGTTTGACTCCATGGTCTCTAAGCCAATCCTCCTCAACCATGGGGAAGTCTTCTTTTCTCCAACAGAGAAACTGCCAACACAGACACCCTAATTAAGCATAATCAGGGCCACAGCACCTTGGGTCTAATATCCTTGTTTGTTCAGAAACCAAGGAGTGAGAGATGTTGATTTTTATGAATTGTTTGGTGAATGTGGTTCTTCCAAGACACCATTCAGGGAGCCAGGAGACACTTCTGAATCTTCAGGTGTCTGCCAGGTCCAGAAATTGAAGTGGTGGGAAAGAGGTGGAAGGCAATGTAATCATATAATGTGTTTACATATGTGTACATCTCTGAGTGAGGAGGGCATTTAATTATATGCACAAATTGACCCACACCAGATTGGTACTTACACCTCAGATTGCAGCAGTCTTTTCAAAGAACTGCTGAGCTACTGTTTGAAGTGAGAGGACATAAATGATGCTTTTTAGCAGTACTGTTTATAGTTGTGCTCTCATTTTATGCTCTGTGGTAAACAAAGATAGGTTCTGATTTCCATACTGAACTCCAATGAGTCTCAGAATTTGCTTATTTATTTAATCCTATACTATGGAGTGTTCTCAGTGAAATACATTTACCCATTTCTCAAACTTTTACAAACAAATGGAAAATATGATTATGCTGAGAATCAAACTTCCACATGCTCTTCATGCAGGACATTGCTTTATCCCAAAGGTCTTGATATTTTGCAGACATTATGTGTGGCCTTTTTGTTACATTACATAACATTAATGAAAATCTAGGCATCAATAAAAGGATACATATTCTAAAATTAATCTATCCACATATTTTATTAAAGGTGTTCAGAAGAAAATGAGATCTCAAATTATCTTCCTAATACATTTTGGCATGTAATATGAACGATTAAGTGCCTAGGGTAAAACTCTCAGGAGAACGTCTGATTTTTCCTTCCATGTTAGCAATCACACCAGGCAAGTGGTATTTACAATATAATTTAATTTTGAACAGAGGACAGGGAGTCATAAAGAGAAATGTGTTGGCCAGTCAACTCATTCCAAGTTCATGGGCAGATGAATAAGTGGGAACAAGTGGGGAAAAAACCCCATAATTAAGCTTTAGCTGACCTGTGAAGAGGCTGTTGTGAATGGTATGTATACAGAATAAAACAAGAGAGGCATCCCACCAATGGCACAATAAAAACTGGTGGGGTTTTTTTTCCTGTGTGCATTCAACAATATTTAGTTTGCATATAATTGGGGTGATAGTTTTCACATTTACATCTGACTATTGTTTCCATCCATGTGCTTTTGGTGAGCAACTGTGGTGGCCAGTACAAGTACAGTGTGTTCCTGAAAGTTTTGGGGTTGGTTTTCCTTTCTTCATCTCTGTGGCTAAAAGCAAGTTGATTCGCCACTAGGAGTGTCACGAAATCTGTAGTCACTAAAGTAACCTCACACATAATCAATCTCTGAGTCATATCTAAATACATTACAAAGTCTGCAAGAATTCTAGCAGTAATATGTCAGCAAAATTTTGTCACAAAGAGACTGATTTTTTCAATCCTCTTAGGAGTGTGACTGGCAAAACACAGGACTGCATGCAAAGATCTTGGCTCTACAAAAAGAAATAGTAAACTGAGATTGTCTGCTCTTCCATTCTCCTGATTTGCACACAAATTAACAGTCAACTTAAAAAAAATTCTGATCTGCTTCAGTGAGTAATAATATACAGTGCAATTAGACTGCTCATTACTTTCCTGTGGTGTAGGACAGAGTCTGACTCGATAAGGTACAGCACATCAGTTGGAGAGCCTGCTGTGAATTCAGCACTGCCAATGGACATTTTCTTCTCCCAGAAAGAAAACAAACAGGATATTACGTCTGTATAATGTGCAAATAAAATAAGATATTAAATTGAATCATTAAATGTCATATAGGCAGTGTTGAAGCATATACCTCATACCCAAATTTAGATGTTGCATTTTAACCTTCTCAGTCTGTGGGATGATGGACTTTATGACCTTAACAGTTTTTTAAAAGTAGAACTTGCAATGAATTTCCAGAATGCTTTGTCTGGGGGAACAGCAAAAGGGAATGAAAAGGAAGATACACCAAAACTGGGAATAAGGTTAACATGTACTTATCTGGGCTGCTCTCTTTTAGGTACCCTACTGTTGCACCTAAGTGTGCAACTCTATTTTGCTTGCTTTCTTCACAGAAGATTTCTTAAAATGAAAGGATTACAGTCACTACTTTCTTTCAATTGTGGATAATCAATATGATATAGGTGTCTTACACTATCTCTGAATAACAAAAAGAAGCAGGTACGAGGGACAGGTAAAACATTCCTACAGCACTGGCATCTGAAAAAAATAGAGAGGCTATCAGAGTGGCATAAAACATACACCACTAAATGACTAATGCAGATACAGATATATCAGGTATGTATATGTATATCTAGATTCCTGCAAGCCAGTCAGTTATGAATGTCAATGGTTTATTTTTCTAGTAGGAATGAGGTGATCAGCAGATAAAACGTACATTCAGTTTGTACTTTTCCCATCAAAATCAAATAAATTCATGGTCTTCAATGTGGCCACATAGTGAAAATGTACATACTTGTACTAAAATAAGCACTTGATCCTCATAGCAAGGACACCAGCATCACTAAGTCAAGGAGCCACTACAGCAACTAGTGACTCACAGGGATGTAATGGAATCTGCTAATCAGACCTAGCACCAACATTACACAGACCCCATCTGCATGGGTCATTAACTCATTTTCTACTGTTTTTTTAAAGTGTTTTGCAGTTCTGCAGCATGGCAATGTGACAGGTATCACAGTTAAATTGTTGCCTGAGCTACAGGTTTCCATGTTTTCTAGAGCTTTTCTACACATATATGGAAAGAAAAATATTCACTGTAAAGCCAGGGAACTGGCATTAGTCCTATGTGCTACACCCAAGACACTTGAGAATCCATACTTTGATTTCTATGATAGCAGTGACAGTATGATTGTGCAATTACATGACTTTGCTGGTCTTGACCAGCAAATCTCATAATTCAAACTGTCTCTAAGCTTTTTATTCCTTGCTACTTAGAAATCAAGTGAAACATTATGTTAAATATTTCTTGCTCCATGAAAAATCACTCAACTCAATTTAATGAAACATAGTTTTACAAGACTCTACAGCTTCAGTCTTACAAAACATGACCTCATTTAGCAGAAGCAGAGCTGATTTCTTTGAAAAAATATTCTTCCAAGTACACTGTGATATTTTAAGTCCAAGCAAAAGTGGATGCTACAAAAACATACAAGCACCAGAATCTTTATGCTTGCAGATGGTCTTCCATCTTGGCTTTCAATTGGTAGCTCTATTTGAATGGTGCCTTACCCTGAACATCTGTTGTCAGCCCAGAAACTAATGAAAAAGTCTCTTAATGGAGAAACTCCATGGAAATGTTACAGAAGCTCTGTGAAGACCAAGGGTAAGGGTTGTAAAGACATTACTTTTAACAGAATGACAATACAGGCCTTAATAATCATCACACAAGCCCCACTGGTTACCCCCACTAGCCCACCAGAAAGAACCTGCAAAGTCTCAGAGACTTCACATCATAACTATGAGTAAGAACTTCCTGGAAAAATTCACTTCATAGTCATTTTGGTTCTTTGGAGCTTTGACTGTATCAACAAATGTCACCACTATGATCACCCTGCTTGGTCATGGATATGTTCCAGGTTCGGTGTGCCTAAGCCAGGTTTCTCCAGTGAGGAAGTGGGAAAAAAGGAGAGGCATACAGTGCCGAGAACGTACTGCTCATATGCAAGACCAGCGAACTCCTACATGGGAGAAAACTGACTTCTGGGAGAAACAGGAAAAAACCCTCTCTGAAGGTATGAGATAAAAGAGCTCAGCCAGAAAGGCAGAGAACTCATTGGGTTGGTAGAAAATAGTCATGCTTAGATCAAAACTTAATCTTTCTCATTTCAACCTGTTCCTCCCAGCTCAATCTAAATTTGGAGCAATTGTGAGCTCAGTTTGGCACTGAATATGAAATATCTGATTAAAACTCAGATCATAGCAGGATTATTTATTCCCTAAAACATGGCTGTAGCACTGAACTTCATGAAATTAAGGTTTCAAAAAGCCCACAAGCAAGTAGGAACTGACCCAGATCCTCATATTTGCTGTGGTATATAAATAAATTTAACCACCTTATCTTTGATGGCTACAGTAACTGATCAGTATTTGTTGTTACACAGTAGATGAAATGGAAATAATTTCTAGTTTTATAGCAATGCTATGAAATAGAGTTAGATTTGGTAGAAATCTTAAGCTGCTTGCTCAAATCAACTTGTCTCATTTCACCTCTATGGTCATAAAAAAATAATAAGAAACATAAAAATTTTCTTTTCAGAGGAAAACATTTACCACAAGTATTTTCTCATGTGACCTTAGTTACGAAGAAATTGAAATAGCACTTATTTTTAAAGAGGACTCTTTTTCACAGAATTTCATAAAATGTTTTTCAGCTACAGCAAGCTGGAAAATAAATCTTAATTTATGATGAATGTCTGAAAAAAATTACTGGTACTTTCAAAAAGCTACTTATCAAGTATGTAATAAAGTAAAATGTGACAGCAAAAGGAAGAGAAAGTCTGGGCAAAATGTTTTTCCCCAGGCATGGCACAAGATAGTGGCTGCATTCCCTCTGGGAGACAATTCTGCCCTTGAACAGAGGATACAACTTCTTATCTTCTGCTTTGAGCCTTCATTCAGTTCCACCTAAACAACGGAACCACCAACTACATTTAATCTATTAATTTACAAGAGCAATAATTTAAAAGTTTTATGAAAACCCCACAACACTAGTTTTCCAACAAATAGAACCAATGGCCTGCACAAACTTAGAAAGAAGCAGATTTAAAGATTTAAGAATACTTTTCAAAAGTTTACTGTGAACTTTGTTTGTGTATGTTGAGATATGCATACAAATGGCATAAGGTAAGAATTTCATTGTAGGAACTATGTTTATCCAATGAAGAATCAGAAAAGGATTCTATTAATATACAGGTAAAATCAAAACAAAACTTAATTACTGCATACAAACTAATGAACCCCTGCAAGCAGGTTAAAAACTATTCCAAGAAATAATATTTTCTAAACAGTGAACATGGCTTAAACATTTCAGAAGAGGCTTTCAGAATATCTTTTAAATTGGGAAGAGGCAAAATGACTGAGAAAATTATTTGATTAAATAAACTATTATGGATAATAATCTGATGATGGATGGCAAAAAGGAAAAATGAATAAACATGCTTATAAGCTTGACTCACACAGGTCAGCTTTGCAATGTCACAGAATTTAATTGTGACTTGTTTACTTTCACAGTTTGTGACTGATCTTTTATCAGTTTGATGAGGCTACACAGGATTCACACTGAGGCTTTGACACCTTGAGGAATGTGATGGTGGTACCCTAGTATCAGGTGCCACTAAAATGTTTGTGCATGTACTTCACATCCATGTTTGTGAGAAACTCAGATTTGAAGATGATTTCTCTTCACTATGTGCATCCTGTACAGAAGCTCATCACAAATCACTGTGCTGAGATACACAAAATGGTAAATGAACATGTTAATACTGAAGGATGCTTGACTTTATCAGGATATTAGGCATTTATTTATACACTGCATGTTTCACTCTTGGGGGCTCAGGGGGAATACCAAAGCACCAGGCTCTGTTATTTTATACTAGCCTTGTCTGAACTGCACACATTGCTGACATGAAGCATCATAATAAAAAATGGAATTGAAACTTTTCTTTATATACAGAGAGCAAAGAAGTCAAAATCAAGCAAAATATACTCAAGAATATTCTCATTTCACTTGAACTTTGCTGTATTAAGGAGCATTGATACAGAAAAATTGAAGTGAGGGAGGGAGTGGAAGAGAACATTCTAAATAAAAAGGAGGAAGAGGAAGTATGAGCTTAATTTTCCTTTTTTTGCATGTTACTATTTCCAGCAACGCCCCAATTGACGTAACTTCACAGATCCCAATGGAATTCCTCCTGAGACCAACACGAATATCATGAAAGTGAACAGGATGAATTTAATCTCTGCTTTTAATATTTGCTGGTTTAAAGTAATAGTATAGAGTAAGTATTCTCCATAATATTAAGTAGGTAGAATTTTAAAACTATTAACAATGCACTTTAGAAGAGAATGCTATTGGTAAGTCATTGCTTTATCACACAGAAGTACCATAAATGAAATATACTTTAAGGAACTCTTGAAATTTATTTTACATATAATTGCAAATGATAGAGTATTTATATATTGGAATACTGTACACTTTAAAGTGAAAAGCTTTATTTCTAACTTCTACTACAAAGCAACTTGTCATGAGTACTTAAAAAAAAATCACTGAAGTAACACATTTTAAGTTATTTTAAATTAAATTAAATTCTAATAGTCTGTAAAAATTACCTGCAGAGTAATATTCAAGTGTGCAATAAATATTTCTATAGCATTGAAAATACTTCAGAAAAATGATTCTTTAATAGAGTAGCACCATAAGCAGACTACTATATATATATATCAAACTGGTGATACATGCAGAATGTCTTGTTAATTCCTTGTTGCTTACTCCTCACAATTTAATCTAATTTAATTTCAAGGTGAAGGGTAAGTGGTTTCATGCAATCTACTTTAATTTACGTACCAAAAAGACATACTCCCTTAAACCTGAATAAAAACTACACAGCCTTTTCACTTTATTACATCTTAGCTATTCAACTGAAAACTCATCTTTCCCTTCAAAACATGACGTTCATCATAAGTTAAATGTCAACATTATTGTGTAAGTTTAGGAAGAGCCACAATGGGCTGTGCTGTTTTTCCTCATACATAATATGAGGCTTCTAAAAGCCATCCATAACTGCTACTGTGGAGCTACAATTTATTGCTGACACAGAGTGTACACTTTGTGGAAAGATAGCAAGTCTGATTTCAAAGCTATGAAGTAACAGAATCTGCCTCATTTCCAAGAAAATTTTTCTGGTAATTAGTCACTGATATATAGCTGCAGCTAAATGTGTCCAGTATCCACTTCCAGCTAATAGCTCTGAAGATTTTTCAACAAACCTTTTCATAAGCCCTTACCATGAGCCATGTTCCCTCCTGCTGCTGTGACACAGAACTATTTTATGCCCTTGTATTGATGCCTTTTTCTCCTGGTTTCAGGAATGAACACTAGACACGGTTGGAGGTTAGAGGGTCAAGGGTCATTCACCTTAGTATTTTAATAGGATCCTGTTCTGATACATCACATCACGAAGCCCACCATGCATGCATGCTGTTCTCCCTTCTCCTCTTCCCCTTCTCTTCTCTTCTTCTTCTTCTTCTGTACCCTTCTTCTGCTGTATCCCCCCACCCCACTCACGCACACAACTTATAGACCTAATCTCCCTGGGGGGCCAATAAGTTTACAGAACATATTCTACTGAGGGGAGCCATGGCCCCTCAAGATAGTAGGATGTTTGGTCTCCTAGCTCTACAGGACCTTGGAGCTATGCTGAGTTATCAGACTTAGAGAAGTACAAGTATGCATGCTAATACTTGTGGATACAGAGAACTGTGTAAAAGGTATAAAAAGAAATAGCAAAAAATCCTTTCGGCATCAGTATGTCTTAAATTAAAATGACTGCGTTTCTCAGTCACATGTGAAGGTACAGTTTCAGGACTTTAGTAGCTCCAGAAGCTTCTACTTCATATATTTCTTATCAGATAGGCAATGAAGTTGTTAGGCTGTATCAGTAACTGCAAATTTGTTCTTGTGGATTCCTCAGTCTACAAAGAATTTAACTGAAAATGCCCAGTAAACTTCTCAGCGCGAGTCTTTGCTTTACCTCACGAAGATCCTAGTTTGGATTGCAAACACAGTACAATGTATCTTACAAGCTACTTATTGACAGTTGTCTTCAGTTCGTTTAATAGATTTTTTGTTTGTTTTATATTTGGAGTGTTAATTTAAAAAACCAATTTTCATATTCTTGAATTCATGCTCACAAAGAAAGACAGATTCACAATTTACCAATAATTAGATAAAAGCATTTCTCTTGAGACTAGACATGTTAACCTGTGTTTTCACAAATGTAACTCAGAATCACGCCCAATGTTCAAGTAAACTAATCTTATTTTTCTTTCATATTTTCAGCCACTACTTTTCAGCAGTGTTAAATCTGTACTGCAGAAACAAAATGACACTATAAAACAGTAGCTGATCTAAAATTTCATGTCTACCCTCTGTCTTGGGAAGTTCACAGTAAAGCCAGGCCTGGTGACGGTTATCTACTGTGACAGTCAGGCTGACCCCTGCCGAAATAGTGAGAATGTGAGCACTGGCAAAGAAATAGGATACATCACTTAGAAAAACTGCACTACTGCAACTGTAATATTCAGTGTACTTTCAGAGTTTACATTTTAAGGCATTGTAGAGAAGATCCAAAGAAGGAATATTGTAAGATAACATGGATGTTTGTTTTCAGAAATGTATTATTTCAGTAGTACTGCTTTCCAGCAGATGAATGAAGAACACTGGTTTCAGTAATATCCATTTTGAAACTATTTGAGCATGAATCTTTTTTAAAATTAAAATATTTTAGCTTCTATTAAAAAGCTTCTTTTAGCTTGCAGATGACAGCTACTTAAAGGACATTAGCAAACTAACTGTATTATTTTTATTCCAATGATAATATGCATTGATATTCTGAAACTATTTAAAAGGCTAGTAACCAATGAGTATTTAGGGTAGAGTTTAGTTCTGCTTGAGGCTATAAAATCCCTCATTATTATCGGAATTCCTGATGGTAAAACAGCAGCAGAACAGAAGTCAGTGATGACATAGGTTGAGTGTTGTGTTGTGGTGGGCAGAGCCCAAGGATCTGCAACACTGTACAGTCACAGAGAGTTTTGTCATTTGCATCTTGAATTTCTTTGCTTCCATCCTAGAATGCCTACATGGAATAAGGTGTGCTTCAGCAATATCGGGATATATATTCCTTTTATCCTGTCTCTTCCTTATATTTTATTTCAGGTTTAAGAAGAAGTGTAGTTAAGATGAGAGGAGAGGAAGGCCCTTAATTTTATTTCACCGTCTTCTATAAAAAGCTTTTGTAGAACAGTGTGAAACAGAAGATGGAACAAAACCCGTATACTCCACCAACTCACTGAAATCACACCAAATAAAAACACACATTTAGATCCAACAAACACAGTTAATCTTTACATCAGTGAACGTAATGGCTTGACCCTGGCTGGATGCCAGACACCCACCAAAGCCTCTCTAACACTCCCCTCTGCAACTGGACAGGGGAGACAAAATAGAATGAAGGGTTCATGAGCTAAGGACCTGGAGAGATCACTCATCAAATACTGTCATGGGCAAAACAGACTTGAATTGAGAATATTATTTGAATTCATCACTAGCAAAATTAGAGCAGGAAGATGAGAAGTAAAAAAAGATCCTAAAAACACCTTTCCCGCATTCCTCTCTCCTTTCCAGCTCTACCAGATCCCCTCAGTGGTGCAGGGAGATGGGTAATGGGGGTTATGGTCAGTTCATCACACACTGTTCCTGATGTTGCTCAGGGAGAGGAGTCCTTTCTCTGCTCCAGTGTGGGATCCATCCCACGGAAGAAAGTTCTCCATGATCCTCTCCAACATGAGCCCATCCCATGGGAAACGGTTCTTCACAAACTGCTGCCACATTGGGTCACTCTTCCATGGGGTGCAATTCTTCAGGCACAGAGTGTTCCAGCGTGGGTACTGGGTCACAAATCCTGCCAAGAAACCTGTTTAGCATTACCTCCTCTTTCCATGGCTCTGCAGACCCCTGCCAGGACCCTGCTCCAGCATGGTCCTCCCATGGGTTCACAGCCTCCTTTCAGGCATCCACCTGTTCCTGTTCCAGCACTGATCTTCTCCATGGGCTGCAGGCAGATCTCTGCATCCCTGTGGTCTTCCATGGGCTGCAGGGGCACAGCTGCCTCACCCTGGTCTCCACCACGGGCTGCTGGGGAATCTCTGCTCTGGCTCTTCCTTCCCCTCCTTCTCCACTGACCTTGGTGTCTGCAGAGTTGTTTCTCACCCGGATCTTCTCTGGCTGCAATTACATCTGTGCAATAACTTCTTCTTTTTCTTCTTCTTAAATATGTTGTCACAGAGGTGTTGCCACCATTTCTGATTGGCCAAGCCTTGGCCAGTGGCACATCCATCTTTGGAGCTGCCAAGGATTGGCTCTGTTTGACATGGAGGAAATTTCTAGCAGCTTCTCACAGAAGCCACCCCTGTAGACCCCCACTACCAAAACCTGGCCATGCAAACCCAATACATCCCACTCCTCACCTCTGCAAATCATTTGTTTAAGAATTATCACTAAAATCCACATTCACCACACAACCTGCCCTTGCATCAAAAAACCCAACCAAACTAAACAAAACAAAATTCCCCCCACAAAACCCAAAATAACATCATCACAACACAGAAAAAAAATAGACGATTTACACAAAATTCACCCCTTGTCCCTTCACCACAGTTACGACAAAAATTCCCCATGATCAATCCACTCATTGACATTGTTCAGTACTTGTTTTGCCCATTACTTCTCCCAATTACTCTCTTTATCTCAAAACCCTCATTGTCCCACGTTTTGGCACCAAAAACACTGTAGTGGGTTAACCTTGGCTGGATGCCAGACACCCACTAAAGTCTCCCCTTTGCAACTGGACAGGGGAGAGAAAATATAACGGTGTTATCAACACCTTTCTAGCTACCAATGCAAAGCACTGTGAGGGCTACTGTGAGAAACTGAACTCCATTTCAGCCAGACCCAATACAGTGAATATGTTGAAAGTTAAAAAGGGATGATCCTACTATTTAAAAATTTTTTTCATTATTAGGATAAGTACTTTATTGGCTGATGATAAAGCTGCATTTAGAAGAGCCTTGCATAAGTCGTTCCTCTCTTTTCCTAAATGAAAAGAGACTTGCAGGTCAAGCACATACGTAGAGAAATTTCAGAATAAAACTCTGGAAGCAGCATGAAGAGCTCTGTGATCTCTTCTACCCTAAGTGAATAGGAAAAAACCTGCCAGGCTTGCTAAGTCTAACATTGCTGCAGTTCCATAAGACTGTGATTTAAAAGGAAGTTTTTATGGTTTTTATAGAGCAGTTAAGAGTATGATCTCAGACAGCTGTAGTGCATCTTTGAAGTCTACAGAAGAGATGGAGTACAGCAACAATAATGATCTGCTAAGCATTATTTGCCAGGCTTCCTCAGTAATAAGGTTTATACAATCCCCCATCTGTGCACTCATGCCCATTCTTCCACCCACCACCCTACCTCCTGCCCTGCCTCTCTGCTTCAAATTTAAACTGGCAGGGGTTGAAATACAAGAATTGTACGACTCCTGGAAGTTTTGGAAAGAGAGGCAAATCCCACCTGTTTCCTGACAGTGGGAAAAGCCGTAAAAGACGCTGAGTCTTCTCTAGAGATGAAAGAACCTTATTTTTGACTCTTTTTTGGCTCTAGTGGCACAAGGTACCACAGACACAATTCAGAGACATGACCTTGTCAAGACTCATGGTGTTGGAAATCTTGGCAACTGAAGATAAAGAATAAGAGCAAAAGACACAGAGGTCATCATGCATCCTCCAAGCTCTCCCTTCTTTTTCTTTCAGTATCCACTGGTCTCCCAAGTATGCTGCTTAGGAACCAGGGAAAGCCAAGGAGCTCAATGGATTGAGCCCGTCTCAGGTTTTTTACAATCAGCCCTCAAGGTCTGCCTGATGCAGGAACTGCTGTCAGGCTCAGATGTCGACACCTAATTTGTTTCCTTTGGTCCTGCAGTTTGAATCCTCTGAGCTGACTGAGCACCTCCTACTGTACTCTTACAGCAGACCTGGGAAACTTCCTCCATGTGCTCAGGTTGATTTGACCTCTGTTAATTCCCCTTATTGGGAAGTGTGAAAAAGGACATTTTTTCCCTTTAGTTTTGAAGAGTGTGTGATTATTTGGACTGAATATGCAGCTATATTTTCTGCCATTTTCTCATTAAATTTTGAAATCAAATCTGATTGAGGCAACCATAGTAGCTGTGAAGATGATTACATTCTTACAGGTCTCATAAAAAAATAGGAACTCACATCAGGGCTGAACACTTAGAAGTTCACCTCTCATAACTTTTTATTCCTGTGTCTGATTACTCCAGTTGAAGAAAAGAGCCTGTCTGCTGTTGTCAAAAAAGGTTGTGGGAAAAGACTAAAGATACATATGGAGTACCAAAAACATTATCACAAGTCAATTAACTATTCAAACAGTTGTCATACACAAAGCTATAGAAAGTCACATTTCCCAATCAAACCATTCAAAGTGACCTTGACAGGCTTGAGATGTGGGTCCATGAGGACCTAATGAAGTTCAACAAGGCTCAGTGCAAGATCCTGCACATGTGTCACGGCAATTCCAAGGACAAATACAGGCTGGATGAAAAATTGATTATGAGCAGCCCTGAAGAGAACTTGGAAGTGTTGGTTGATGAGAAGCTCAGCATGGCTCAGCAACGTGCATTTGCAGACCAGGTGGCCAACCCACATCCTGGGCTGCATCCAAAGCAGCGCAGGCAGCAGGGTGAGGGAGATGATTCTTCCCCTCTGCTCTGCTGTGGTGAGACCCCACCTGCAGTACTGCAGTCAGCTCTGGGGATCCCAACATAAAAAGGACATAGAGCTTCTGGAGTGAGTCCAAAGGTGGACAACGTAGATGGTCAGAGGGCTGAAACACCTCTGCTATGAAGACATGCTGAGAATTGGGGTTGTTCAGCCTGAAAAAGAGAAGACTCATAGTACCTAAAAGAGGTTTACAAGGAAGCTGAAGTGGGACTTTTACAAGAGCGTAGAGTGATAGAACAAAGGTGAAAGTTCAAAGAGGGTAGGTTTAGATTAGATAGTAGGAAGACATTCTTTACTGTGAGGGTGTGGAGGCACAGGAACAGGTTGTTCAGAGAAGTCATGGATGTCCCACCCCTGGAGGTGTTTGAGGCCAGGCTGGATGGGCCTCTGAGCAACCTGGTCTAGTGGAAGGTGTCCGTGACTGTGGCAGGGGGTTGGAACGAAATGATTTTTAAGGTCCCTGCCAACTGAACTCATTCTATGATTCTATGAATCAAATAAATTTAAAAAGCATTATGTCTATCTCCTTTTCATTAATGTTGCTGGGTTTTTTTCATAGACAGAAGCTCAAGAAACTAGAATGTGTTGTAGTAGAAAGCTTTTTGGATTAGAATTCAACAGTAAAGTTTTTTTAATGGATGATCTAAAACCAAAATTGTACTAATAGAAACACTTCTATTAACATATCTATTAATCTACTACTAAAATAGCATATTATTATAACAAGTCTGAATATTCCACAGTCATGCAGGTAATAAAACAAAAAAAATCTTTTATACTTTCAATTCCAGTTCGCCCATATTCTTATAAGTAACTAAACCAATCCCTGACATCTGGAAAAGCTGTCAAAATTTATCAGTCCTTGTTTCACACATTCTAAACCTTATCCAAAGGGAGAAGTTCTAAAGGTTGTAATATTGTCTTGCTCTGCTCAGACTAGAGTGATTTTGCTCTGGGTGATGCCTGTATTCCTCAGCACAACCTTTGACCTCCTCCTGGAGGTTATGACACCCCCTTCTCAAAGCGACAGATTTACTGTAGCACCCTGCTCTGGTTAGTTTGGTGGGGTTGTACTCACTCTTAACAGGCAAACTGTGGAAATCTTAGACAAGATAGTCACAGGCTTCTGCCTACTCCTTCTCACATGGCAAATCTGTTGTTACCAGACTTTGTGGTTGCCACTCTCCCACGGCCTGAAGTCCCCAGCAATCATTCACATTGTTTTTCCTCAGCACTAGTTGTGATTAGAAAACAGGTTGAGAGCAAGAATGCAAAGAAAGAAGTTTTCTTAATAATGCACTGAATAACAAAGTTACATTTATTTTCCTAAGCTGGCCATTTTCATGCCACTGGTCATCAATAGTATGGCTAAAAGAAAGACGTCATGGACGAAATTTACCTGGAACACAATCACTCTGCAAGAATATACAGCAATGAATTTAACACAAGGCTCCTGTTTCAAATTTGTTCTAATGACCAACTAGATGCCTTTTGTGAAGCTAGAATAATTGGCAAATGGTTTTCTAATTGTCAGTAACTGGATACTTTTTGTTGAACACTTAATGATAGGACTTCTTTTCAAGGTAGTTGCATTCCTAAATGAACTCCAGAGGCAGTATTTTTTTTTTATGACATACGGGCTATTATTCTTCCTTTTTCTTCCAAGGATAACTTCAGCACACAGATAAGTTTCCCTGGCTTTAAGATGATTTGCCCTCAGAAGTACAGTCTCAGGGACATGTAAGCAGCACCATGTTTCTAAAGAGTAATGTTCTGGTTGAAGGAGAAGATGTAACCAAGTATGATAAGAAACATGAAGAGGAGTGAGAGGAATATGAAATGCTCCATGGCTAACAGAGCTTGGCTGTTTTAGAGACAAAGATGACAGTCATAAGCGAAGAAACTGGATGGTAGCATTAAACTACTGGCCAAAGACAACCTTTCCTGTTTCACCTCCTGGTCTGTTACAGCTTGTGGTACCATATTTCTTAACTTCTTGGACTTTGGGGTATGTAATGTCATTCTCGTTGAAGCATGAAGAAACAGAATGTACACAGCTTCCCAGAACATCATATGATACTGAAGAGAAGAAGTGAAACAGGAACGTCTCAGTGACGCCCACAGGAACAGTCACCATTGCCAAACTGTCAGCATGCCTCTGCAATGCCAGACCACAGCGAGCATATGGATAGTTTAGGCTTCCTGCCATTAGACTGGATTAGTGAAGCACATGGTTCATGCATATCTAGTCTAGCTTTGTGTCAGTGGAAAAAAATTTCCAGTACACATAGCCTACCGGACTGAAGGAACAAGGGCTAGTTCTCAGGCAACTTCCATGGAAAAAGCCTGCTGCATTCATCAGGTTCTGTGGTACCTCCCTGAAGAAACCCTTCATGTGATCTGTGATTACACCCCTGAGACCATGAACTGAGGTGTGAAACAAGAATACCCTTCCCTTCTGTCAAGCAAATATGACTGACAGCTCTGCAAAATCCCTCCAGCAGATGACACTACCAGGGATTTTCATTCTGTTACAACTCACGCAGGCTGCATGGCAGCAATTTGTGCAAAGCCTGCTCTCCACAGCCTCTCCAGGCAAGAGGGCTTTAGTGAGAGATATACCCAGTGAAATATACCCCCAGAGCTTTTAGTGAAAAATGTTCTGTATCATTTGAAGGAGAAAACTTCAAGTCTGGTGGAATCGGATATTTCAAGTTTCATTTTCTTTAGAAAAACATTGAACCCAAGCCACAGAAAACCCACTGTGTGAAGAACACAGTGAATTACCAAACTCTGGTGTCTTTAGAAGCAGATTCTGGTACAGTTGACAGGGCTGTCTGTTGCAAACTGACCAAGTCATTTACTACATTTTCATGTATTTTACTTATGGAAGATTATTCCAGCAAAGATTTAGTGTTGAAATTTGCAGTATACTAACAAAATAAGGAATATCAGAATATACTACCCTGTATTGCAGTTGACTAAGTAGCTAACTTTCATCAGCTCTGAATGAGCTAAAAATATGGTTATATAAAATATTCTTCCTTTTGAAGCTCACATGGTTATTTATATCCCTGTTCATAACTCATATTACAAATCTGAGATCTAGGAAGGGTTCCAACTAAAATGCTATGGAGGTAACATAATATACCTGTACATTTGTTTCAATTCAAACAAGAAGCAAAATCTAAAATTGGACAACAGTTAAATAGCAAGTTAAATACTGGTTAATACATACGTCTATCATTCTGCAAACACACATGATTAATTATACTAGCTTGAATAATTCTATGCAAATTCATCTATTTGCAAATAAAAATTCATAATACTAAATATTTGTGAAAGAGAGGACAAAATATTCATGCCAAACACACAGTTGAATATAGTGCTTAAAACATTTTTTTGTGTTTGCCTTCCATTTTTTTTGACATATTAATTGAATTTTCTTTTGTACTGGCAGCATACAGGAATTATTTGATCAAGAACTCTTTAAATATTAGCAATGAACCAGGGCAGCCTCAGAGGAAGGAATCTTGTTAGTTGCAATGTAAATGCAAACACATGCAATGTTTATTTCTGGCATAATAGTATTGTGGCCTCTCCTGTAGGCCAAAACCATTGTTACCCAACATAGTATAATTAGATATCTTTTCAATTAATACAAAGAAGTGTCTCTTTAAAGCTAGCTAATCTTCATGTCAGGTATCAATGTATGTTTTTCTTAATACTTGAATATATTGTAAAACTGAAAATAACAATTACCTATGTAAAATTTCAGTAAAAGAGTATGTCTAATTATCTTGCCTCCCTTATAAACTCTGAGGCCAGAGTTAAAAAAAGAAACTACACATCACTATGTAGGCTTGCTCTTCAGCAAAAAAAATGCCATGTACAGCATCCTGCAAAACTGATCATATTCTTCACTAAAATTGTCATTCAGTGCTGTCAACTCCTAGCAGTTTTATATAATAAAAAATATTCCAAGTAAAATACCTTTAAAATATTGTCTGGAAACATTATCTATTATCTACAAATATGAAAATACACATTTGTGATTTAACATATTAATTATAGGAATCTATGTTCCGGCAATCCTTCACATCCCTCTTGTTTGCTCCTATACATAAAACTTAGTCAATGCTTGCACAAGGAAATATTGGAATGAAGATCACTCCAGATTGGGTGCACAAAAATAGGTATGTTTAAATAGGTCATAGCAAGATGCTGTTGGTAGAGACTGAGTAACCACTTTTATAAACTCTGACTTTGTACACACACATATTTTCCCTACAGCTCTTTGCCACACTGGGTATTGTGTTCTCAAGCATAATTTTATCATTTATAACAAAGGTACTTCCATGCAGCTCCACTGCTGAAACCAGACCGTGGAATGAAATAAATTATCCTGCCAGCTTCTTTATGGTTCATTTACACTAATCTTTCAATGTACTGGATGAAGTTGTAAGCCTATAAAAGAACATGTCATCGATGTCACTGTGAATTTCATGAGGGTCTAAGGTGTTATGACCATGCGTGACAAATTGCAAGACACTGGAAGAATTACAGATATCACAATTTCTAAGAACTACAAAATTCATACAGTGGTTTGAGTTAGAAGGGATCTTAAAAATCATCTTGTTCTAACCCCCTGGACATGTATTTAACTCATTAACAATTGTTAATCTAAGAATGCACACATATACTGTATCCACATGAGGCAGAGATAATTGTAGTTTATGCATTACATTATTTTGAAAAAATCTGCTTGCCATATTCCTGACAATGCAAACACATTCACATGTGTTCTTACTCATCTACTTCATAAATATTAATTTACCCAAGGATGTGGAAGTACTGTTTTTCTAAGCATTAGGTTTTTGCATTCTGAAATGGAAACAGTCTTTTTCCCCTAGACAGTAGTCAGTGATCAGAATAAAGGTAAGACTTGCAACTTCAACCTTCATTCAAGGCCACCATAATCTATACATAAATAAAAATGAAATGAAACATGAGTTCAGCATTCTCTTACTGTTATTCATTATTCAATAAAGTATGTTATTTTATGTTTATGGAAGATTTTCTTTAGTAAGAACTTATTGCTCAACTAATTTCTCTCCCGAAAAAAATATTATCAATAGAATACCAGATCCCTTCACTGGCTTAACAGATATTAAAGGGACTCCTAGGTATTGACAAGATAGGATACAGCCCAAAAACAAGATTCACAGTTTCTTACACACTGTTCATTGCACTCTGTGCTGCCCATCTGTTCTCCTCCTAACCTTGACATGGCAACTTTCAAACAGCAGTGGTGCAATGCAATCATCAGGAACTTCATACGGCCTCCCGCGAAGCAGATCATGACACAGGGAAGGAACATCCTCATTAGTAGGAGGCTAATAAGAATTGGCAGCTAGTATTTTGGAAGGCTGCTTTAAAATTCCTATTCTTTGTACTGCGAGGAAGAAAATCACACTTCTTTAAAGTTATTTATTGTTGGATTATCACTACGTGAAATGTACCATTGCCTGTAATCTACTATTGTGTTTCAACAGTTGGAACGAGCAATAGGAATGAATGTGCAATATTATACTCACATGTAAAAAAGAAGGAAAAAAAGATAAATGTTTTCTGTCTTTTACCAGTTCTGGAGTCTACATTTAGGGTGGTTTTAGAAAAAAAATAATTGAAAAAATTCTTTGTGTAAAAGAAAAAGAGAAAAGAACAACCTTCTTATCAATTGAGGCAACAAA
Source organism: Orthonyx spaldingii (assembly GCA_013397795.1). Taxonomy (NCBI): domain Eukaryota; kingdom Metazoa; phylum Chordata; class Aves; order Passeriformes; family Orthonychidae; genus Orthonyx; species Orthonyx spaldingii. The sequence continues at coordinate 1,873,052 of VZTJ01002692.1, read as the reverse complement.
ATAGTTTTACTGTAGTACATTTATATCACTAAAATATTTGTATCAATGCTATGCGATTAGGCTAAAAATTAATCTATTCATCATATTTTAATGTTGTAGAAAACTATGTTTGCATGTAAATTACTGCAACATCCACAATGACTTGTGTTTTCACCCTACAGAAAAAATGCTGGACTTCCATAAGCATATTTATAGTGCCTAAAACCAAGCTGGTGTTTTGCAAGAAAAAAAATAAAATCTCGATATGTTATCAGCTGCAACTGAGGAATAAATAGAAAGGAAGGAGAAGTGAACTGTGACAGATGATAACAGCAGGTTGCTGAATTTTTCAGTTACTTGCAGGCTGCTTGTGGGAAGAGGTTGCAGAAGTGTGCTCTCAGCTGTGCCACATTTCCACAGTGACATTCATGAAAGCACTCCTGTTGAACTTGAGGGAATTAGACACGGGCACAACTTGCCCTGGCTTTCACACAGCTCAAGAACTTGGAAATAGTGGCAGGAATGTAGTATGAACTACAGCTGACTTCATTAAGTATGCCATCACTTCGAACAGGTGGTACTAAAGCTCTATGCATCACAATGGTATGTTTTATACATGAGACTAGTAGCACCCCTTACTATGAAGATTGCCAAATACCTTGTAAACTTTCCTCATAAACTTAACACACCTCTGGGCGTATGGACTGACATTTTCTGTTATTGGGAGTTTTCCTCTGAAATATTCTTTAAAAATTTCACCTGAAAGAATCCCACTATAAAAAAAACTAGTGAAAATGTTTTGCTTTGCTTATTAAAAAAAAAAGGTGGTCTTAACTTCAGTTTTTCAGTCTCAGTTCTTCTACTTGCTCGGGGGGAAGGGGAATGGGGCTAAGGTCAATCTGTATTGGTTTTCTCTGCCTCCTCACACTCTTTCTCTGCTCCACTGTGGGTCCTTCCCACAGGGGCAGTTGTACAAAAATTGCTCCAACTATCTCCTTTCTATAGGGTACAGTCCTTCAGGTACAGACTGCTCCAGGAAACCTGATCCTGCATGGGCTTCCCTCCATGGACTGCAGCTTCCCACAGGGCATGTCTGTTTCCTGCAGGGTGGGCTCCTCCATGGGGTGCAGGTGGATCTCTGCTCCATCCATGGTCCTCCATGGGCTGCAGGGGTACAGCTGCCTCACCATGGTCTGCACCATGGGCTGCAGGTGAATCTCTACTCTGGTGCTTGGACCACCCCTTCCCCTCCTCCCTTTCTGATGCTGGTGTCTGCAGTGTTGTTTTGCATTTTTCTCACTTGTTACTATCAAAATGCTAACTTAAATTTTGGGGGAAATAGGGACAGAAAATAGATTGTGCTTATGCTTGATCTTCACCTAAGTCAATATGGTCTCAGCCATGGTGTACTCAAGAAGTTTTTCCAGAGTGCAATACAGTACCTTCTCTCAATCAATGGTAGAAAGCCCACAAGCAAGATCCGGCCCTGGCTTCTCTCTAGCTTTTTCCTCTCTGTGCACTTCATTAATTTAGTTCTACATGTTTCTCAGAACACAGCTTTCAACACCATGAATATCCAGATACTCCCATATTTGCCATTTTTTGAGAAATGAAGACTAAATGAAATAATTAGGCAAAGCCCTGCTGTGACCTAAAAAATTTTTCATGCCATGTATTGAGAATCCGTCTCCCCATTTTATCAGGGTCTAACACATCAACATTTGCAGTCAGATTCTCCGATCCATTGTGCAGACTCAATTGAGTTCAAATTCAGTTGTACTGGCAACTGTACCCGATCAGTGGAGTAACTCAGGCTATGCTGGAAGCAGAACTTTATTGTATCCCACCTCAGTAATGCCCTGTGAAGAGGGAGGGTTTATACAGCACATGGGTTTTCTAGTTATGTACCCCAACCTCCTGAAATTATCTCATGGCAGAAGGATTTCAGTCTGCCCCTCCCCTTCTTTGCAATAGGATCATGTTTTTTAACAAAGGCACTGCTAACTGCCTGTCCTCTAATAGAGCAAAGACACTGTCCTGTGACCAAAAGGGTGGTGCAGTGCTTCCTTCACTGGTATACCTAAATAGTTTGCAAAGCTGATCAATTCACTAAAGAGGGAATTGAACTCCCGTTGCAATTGTTCTGGTTTTAATCCCAGCTTGTTTCTCAGCATTTCCCACATAATAACACCCCATGCTCTGTTAGAAATGTCATTCTCATTTCTTAGCCACTCCGCTGAGACACTGAGTTGAGAGATTGTTCTAATTACTAGTGGTGAAAATGTCCAATTGGACTTGGATATAGGCAATACATTTACACATTTATTTATTCTGGTTCATTCTAACAATGCTTATGTGCTCTATGTTCTGACTTTTTGCACACATTTAATTGACAGAATTTTCTTTCTTTTGTTAACAGTCACAAAACCAATATAGGCATGAATACTTACAAAATGCAGATTTTTAGAATGTGAGTATATGGGAATATGCATTGAGTGTTGTATTTTATTTAGTGTTTGAGGGACAGAAGCACCTGAAGCCTCACCTTCTTTTTACCTAAATGCATGAAAGATATTACATGTTTAAGGACTTGGCCCAAGCTTTCTTTTCTTTCTTCTTTAAAAGCCAAATCTGACAATAATTCATCTCAGTGGTTGCTCTTGGCATTCTCACCATTTCATACAAGGGAGTGGGCTGTAATGGGTTGTAAAATTTTCTTTGGGGATGCATGGTAATGGATATGTTTCATATAATTACACTTCTGGAGCTGATTACTTCTAATTTGGCGAGGCACTGAGGGTGCAAAATGCATTATCGTGGTAGTTTTGGCTTGGGGTGGGGTGGGGAGGAAAGAAGCAAAAATTAAAGAAGTATCGAAAGCTAAGTAATGATATAACAACAGAGTAAGTGACAGAAGTTAGAAACACAATTTTTGTTTCTTGTTTCCTTATGTATAGCACTGTACCACAGCCCCACATAGAGCTCTATTCCCTACAACTGAAAGAGCCTTTATCTTGTAGTCAGACTTCTAACACAAATGGTCATAAAAAGCTAATGTGAAAAGGCAGGGAAACTCAAAGAGAGGCACAGAACCTGAAAATAATGTACTTATTTTTTCCCCCAGATTTACTAGATTTTAGATGCCCTCTTATGTCCTTTATTATGTTGCCAAAGCACTTCTTCAAGTCTACCAATGGGTAGTGTTGCTTTTTTGCATGATTTCCAAATTAATTATTTGTTCCCAAAAAGTAATGCCGTTATTTCTTCTCTCTGGGGGAAAAAAAATCACAATATAAGGGGTGAGATGATAGGGATAATTAGACTAAATCGTGGCATATAACACAATGGGAAAAATATCTTTTATGTAGACCACCTGTCTACTTATTTTTGTAGCCTGAATGATGTTTTGTTTTGTTCAGGGAAACAAATTCACTTAATAAAATCCAAAACACAGATGGCAGCTGCTAGGAAAAACCCATACAAGATTTTGTTGCAAAGGGCATAAAAGTGATCTGAGCTCTGAACTGAAGAATGAAAAAGTCCGTCTCTGCCTGTCAACACTCCTGGTTTCCAAAAGCTCTCTCTTATGCAGTCTGGGATTTAGTTGGGGCCAAAATTCTAATCCAGGATATTAGAAATAAAGCTTTCTTTCATGTCACTCTAAGCTATTTCTTACATATTTCTTTTCATGCATCTTCATTATTTTATTGAAAAATATTTGAAAAATAATGCTTGACTCTACATAGTATTTGTTCATGTTTGTTTAAAATGGATCAGGAGAAAATTCTTAGATCTCTATTCGTCTTACAGGTTCAAATGCATATGTCAATGCAAAATTACCTAAGTTTAAGGAAAGATACTATTTAAAAAAAAAATATTTTTAGACAATGTCCTTTATTAGACTAAGTCTGTATATCAGATTAAATTCACAGATTCACGTCTACATCAAATGTTGGTATCCTGTTTGGCTGAAAACTTACCATGAGCAATCTACAAATAATAGTAAGAGCAAGAGCTACTCAGAGAACTACTAAAAAAGTATAATTTTACATATTCAAAGTTTCTCCTTGCAAAGTTCACAGAACCAGAAAAAAAGACTTGTTATTAACTCAGTCTGGTACTGCTTGGGAGTTTAGGAAGACAGGGGCTTAATTGAGGACATTTCTAGATGGCAGGTCAGAAACCCATGAGGCATCTCAGGGTGATTTCAGTCTACCCTAAGTCCTTCAAACACAGTCATCTAAGTATGCAGCTTCACTGGGGGAATAAAACAAGGACTGTGAACAGCCAACGAATTTTATGGTTTAGATCTGAAAATAAACTTCTCCTAAAGAGGATTATATTTCAAGGAATGAAAACTTAAGTCATGTTAGGGGCCTACATGATCATTTTCCCTCAGAAAGGCAACCTCTTCCACGGGAATCTTATCTGTCCTTAGTGAGGAGGGCAAATGCTTCCAGCACTGCTGTTCCCCCAGAACACAGAACCCCATCCAGAGGGAGCAAACAGCATCAAGACTAGTGCAGACATCTTGTATCACACAGTGAAGTTCTCCAGTAAGGAAATAACAGTAAAACAGTCTCTGAAAAGATTCACTTTTCTGGAGCCAGTCTTTGGAGAAGATCAGTGTCTGGCAGATGGATTCTGACTGACCATCAGAAAGGGCAGTGCCAATACAGATTATGAAAGTGGTTGGTCTGGAAGATCCAGCTGAACATCACAGAATCAGATGATTAACATAGGATTGGATTATCACAGAACTCAGTTGATTATCATAGAATCATAGAACAGTTTGGGTTAGAAGAGACTGTAAAGATAATTTAGTTTGAACCCCCTGCCATGGACAGGGACACCCCTCCACTGGACCAGGCTGCTCAAAGCCCCATCCAACCTGCTTTTGGAAATAAAAAAAAATTTTCTATTTGCTCACCTATTACATATATAAGTTAAAATTAAAAAATCCTCTTAAAAGATCACTCCAAGGAAGAATTCCACAGAGTTTCTTACCAAATTAGCAAAATGAAAATGTCATCCAAGTTGCAGATATGCTAAGTTCATAGCTAAATAGTTCTGAGGCAACTGGCAATCATTATTCTAAAGGCTGGTCACAACAGTAAAACATCACTTGAAATTGAAAAAAAAGAAAAAGGTGGAAATCATACAGGGAACATGATGGAATCTTGACACTGAGATCATAGAAACCAACATAATTTTTCTCATAACTCAGGATAATTGGATTATAAGCCACTGGTTAACAGGAGTAAATCAAGGTGGTTAGTAAGCAACTTTTAATTTAAAATAAATGGACATGCATCATACAAAGCTCAATTCTCATGTGATTGAAAGCTTTTACTACTCTGGCAGCAGATCCACTGCAGAAATATGAGAATGTAGCCTCAGGGAGTACAGACTTGCCAGATATCTTTGCCAATGTATGCTCTGATCAGATCTATTACATGCATTGAGGGCCTCACCAGTTTGTTCTGAGAGAAGGAAAACAAGTTCTAGAAGTTAGTAATTCACTGGGATAACTTATCTGTATGGAAATTCTAGCAGACACATGACAAAATTTTGTCTTTCATTAATGCTGAATCTCAACAAATCAAGTCCAAATTTTGGAAGTAACCCCCAACGAAACCTGGATGAAAGCTCAGCAAGGTATTAAATGATGGTTTTATACCTCCTTCAAAATAATTTACTGAAAAGCAGGAGTGGACTTTGACCAACTACTTGAGCTGTGAGTTTTTGTTATAGCTAGGAGACCATTAATTTCAAAGCTTCTTTTGAAGAATTCATTTACAAATTCTAGAGCATGTGAATTGTCAGTGTCTACAACATCTGCATTGATATTAGGCACTTTAAATCTCTGAGCCAATCAAAAAATGGAGTTGAAAGTAACTTTCCTGTTTGAGGCACTTTCTCTATAATATATCCTGTTAAAAATCCTTTTGAGTTCCTACATTTCCTTGTGTTGTTAAGACGGGGTACGACCAAGTCTACTAAATCAGGAGTGGCAGGCGGTATGTTAATGCCAGGCCTCCTCCTGTCTTACATGCCAGGACCCACAGGTCCAGTTCTTTCCAGCTTCAAAGTTCTGAAGTTACAGCTTTCCTTCCTGCTAGCCCTCCAAAAATCAAAAAAAGCCTGAACACACCACTGCCATCATTAGCAGCATCTGTATGAGAAAATATTACCTCCTTCCAGGTAATAGCAGGAGGTATCTTTTTGTTTGACAACACCTTTGCTGAGAGATTTTTATTGCTGAGCATCTCTGATACCACAGCACACTGGTCCCTTGTGTTGTACTTCATTTGTTGTCTTGGCAAACAAAAATACAATGCATTTGACTGGGCAAAGCCTGAGGTTCACAATCAGAAGAATGACTGATTTTATTTACTGTATGTCCTTAAGAAGCAGACTGCTTGTGCTTCAAACAAAGTAATGTAATGGGCTGAATGCCATTTCATAAAAGGAAAGTTCAGGTAGAATGGCCTTGCACAGAAAAAAATCCTTGTTTTGGCATTACTCAGTGCTTTAACAATTGATCCTTTTGTCCAATGAATTCACTAGACTCTGCCACAAAGACATTTCTAGATTTAGTATTGTAGTAGCATGGCTGCTAATGAAGGCATCAATAAAGCAAATAGAGGCATTTCACAAAGATGATTTAGCTGCCTAAAGTTATTGTAATTTGACTGCTTTAAAAAGAAAATTGTAACACTAGACTCCTAAAATGAAGGAAGCACAATTCTCAAAATACAAAGGGAGAAAAATTACTATCATAATACTTTTATGAAGAGTCTTTAAGGGAGTTTTAAGGTAATAAGTCCCTAGAACTGAAGCATCTTCAAAATTTTCTTACTAGACTGACAATTTTCACTGACAAAGATTATTCATGAGCTTACCACCTCTGCCAAAGAACCGTAATGGTAACACAGTATTGATAAAACTGTATAAAGGGATATATGTTCTTCCCTTTTATATACATACATGTGTCTGCATGTACACACCTGTGTATATGGAGTGTCTCCAACAAGATGCCTCATGCACAAGTTATTATGGGCAAGCAGGCAAGAAATGAACTGGAAAGATCACAAGATGGATGGAAACCCAGCTAACCCATTTGACTCAAAGGGTGGTGAGCAAGGGCTTGAAGTTCAAGTGTCAGCTGGTTACCACTGGATGGTCTGTCAGGGTGGATACTCGCCCCAGTACTATTAAATGTCTCAGGAATGATCTGGGTGACAGGAGTGACTGCACCCTCACCAAACTTGTGGGTGATACCAAAATGGAAGGAGGTCAGACAGAAAGAAGAACCACCACAAAAACACATCATCTGGCTGGCAGATGGGGACAGGAAGATTTGTACAAGGTTTAACAAAGATAAATGTGAACTCCTGCATCCAGAATAACTCACAGAGCAATATGGGCTGGGGTCCAACTATGTGGTGAATAACTCTGTGGAAAAAGCCCTGCAGGTCCTGGTGCACATGGACGTGTTTATGTTCAAGCTGAACATGAAGCTGTAGGCAATTGTGTCCTATGCTGCATCAACAGGAGGAGTACAGCTAGCAGATAGAGGGATGTGGGAATGCCCTATCAGCCTTGAACTCATTAGGTCAAAGTTGAAACTCTATTTATCCCGCTCTGCTCTACCTAGTCCTGGTCTCCAGAGTTCATGAACGGCATGGAAAATTTCAGGGAATTCAAATTGGACAGTCACCAAGATGATCAGAGGGTTGGAGGAGTTGACACAGGAAGAAAGGCTGCTGGAATTGGCTGTGTTCAGCCTAGAGAAGAGAAGGCTCAGAGGGATATAATCACAGTCTTACAATATCTAAAAGGTATGAGATATGTTATATATGCCAAAAAAGGGTAGACAAAGTCTCTAAATAAAGTCTTAAATGCACATGTTGGGTGTCATATTTGTAGTGAAAGGGGAAGAACTTTGAAATGTTAATGGCATTTTCTAACTGCAAAAAAATCTTTACTGGGCTATTCCTCTATGCACATTGGTAGGCTCTGTATCTCGTTGTAAACCTAATACTGGAGGATTGAGACAGAGAGAGAAGTAGGAATACATAATTCACAAAACAAAAGTCTAAACCCATCATAATCTAAAGTGATATCTCAGAGACTTCTATGCAGTAATGTAAATGCTTCTCAGGCTGTATATATCAACCTTATAGTAACAAAGAAGACTGATAAATGACAAGATATTGTCCATTGGAATGAGACTGAATGTTGACCATTTTGGATCTTGAGTTCTGGCAAATATATGGTGCAAAATCAAGAAACGCCAGCTAGCCAGGCACTGAAAATATGAAACAGCTTCTATCTGACCATGCTAAGAATCTTGGGAATATGGAAACATCTGGAGTAAAGTTACAGCACAGGGCAACACATTCCTTTCTTTGCGTATTGTTGCAATGGGTATAATGTGTTCTATGAAGGATAGGCCTTTCACTTGAGTAATGTGGTATCATGAGTCAAGCTAACTGAGGTACTCAGCACTTCAGTTTGTCCTTTTCCAAAATGTTTTTTTTTTTTCCCACCAGACCTAAAATCACATTGCTTTAGCCATTGCCTACATTCTTGTCTGGTGGCCAACCACACCTCCTCTCTGTCTGGGTAGCATAAGAAATCCCTGTCCTATCTTTTCAATGGCACCAATTTAGATTATCCTTTGAGGATTAACATCTGCTACCAGACTGAAATGATAAATGCAGTTGAGCTACACTGTTACAGATAGACTACATCATTACTCTTTGTTTTCAATTTTTAATGACCTTTGAGAAAGAAGGAATTCCCTATGTTTCAAGTCAAAAGACAGCACACACATCTTTCCACTACCACAGCGAATGGAACAGGTAATTTAATCTAAACCCAAAAAGGATTTGCATGTGTACTTTCCTAAAATACTGCACAGAGGCTTTACTTATGCAAACCAAAATGAAAATCAAGCATTACAAGTAAGTCAGTACAAATACATAAATTTAGCTTGGAAACTTTTTAATGAAGTCTTATGTTCCATAAAACTTACTCTCCTGCTGAAATAGTGCCGGTTGCTTCATATTTGAAAGAAACATGCAAAGAGGCTGCTTGCAGCTACAGATAAATAATAGATGATGCTCTTCCCCATGAAAAAACAGTAAGTGCTGTTGAAGTACAGCAAAATTAAGAAAATCTGTGCTAAGAAGTTGCATGGAGCTAGGATTTCACATGAAAAGAACGTGCTATTGTGTTTATATTTGTAAATGATCACTACATTTCTGGGTAAGTGTCCGTTCCCAAGCCAGAATAACTTTTGATAACATTTTAAAGTGTTATTCACACTACTTCAAAGAGAATACAGGAAAAAGAAAGAGAGCATTCAATGAAAAAAAGAGCACAAACTCATCCCTTTCTCTAGTGCTACATTAAGCAAATATCTCTGCACATTTGAAGTTGTAAAAGACATGGTAACTTAATATGAACAGGTTAGACTTTACCCCATTACAGGCAAAAACATTTTTTTTCCTGGTTAATTTTTAAATAAAGTCACAAAATGCCACAAAAAATGGTCTCAGACCATTCACTTGAGACCAGGCAAAGATTTCCTTTCCAAGCATGAGAGAAAGAAATCTCTATTGTATTCAGCCTAACTATAAATGAGGTACTGAAACTTATGGATTTCATTAATAAGTGTAGTTAAACATATCTTTGCATTCAAGAGTGAAAAACTAAGAAATACAGGGATTAGTCAAGCAAGGAATGACAAACAAAGGATTCCAGTTACTTAGCACCTCCTGGAGTAAAAGGCAGAAAATTGCTTTGGTTTCCATCATAGCATTGTTGTGAAAAGTCCAAGTCAGCAACTTGCTGAAAAACCTGGTAAGTGGAAGGGGAAAATTTTGTAAGAAATTCTCTTCTCTCAGAGCAAAGGAGCGCTCTCTGACAGCAGATCTTTTCCAACTCTTCTTCAGACAATTCCCAAACAGGCAGTCTGCTGTCTGCTTGCAAAGGCTGTATCTATCATATCTCACAGCCATTGAGAAGTCTTCTAGAAAAATCTGTCCCATAAAATTAATTCAAGACGTATGTAAGGGAGACTTAGGAGAATACACACAGCTTCTCTCTCCTTCCCCCCCACCTCCCATATGCTCCATGAGGATGTGTATGTACAAGAAAACAATAGGAATAAGAAGCAATATCTTGAGTCTTATTCTATGCATTTATAAATCTTGTTCCTATTTCTATTATAAAGCTTTTGTTGTCTTTACTGGAAGGTACATAATTTGGTGTATTTGAATAGGCTTAGGAGTTCAAGCATGTCATTCCACTTGCACTGTTGCCACAATAAACTACAGACACAATTCTCCATGAAGCAACACCATTGAATCTGTGCAGCCCAACATAATAATATAACTGCTGACAGTCTCACCTGGGACAGTACTTTTGTTCTTAGCATATGCTTGCTCATGTCACCTTTAGCAACTAATTATAATACACTTCAGAGACTATTTTGGCATCTAGTAGTATTAAGATAACTGTCAAACCTAATCAAACCTAAACTGTATTTACAATTATTTAAAGGGAATTCTTTAATTGTAATCACTGAAAAAAATCAAGACACAAAACTGTATTCTCCCTTCTCAACAAATACCCCAGCTGGTCCCCCATATTGCTTCTATCTGGCTGTGTTCCTCAAAAGTTGCATTCGTGATTGCACAGTGATGTTGTGAGATCAGCAGAGGAAAGGGGAAGTGCTGGACAGTTGGGGTACTCAACACAGACAGTGGGTCTGAGGGAAGTCCAGCATCCAGGTATCATATCTTTTAGGTGAGTACTCTAATGAGGCTACTGGCAAAAACTTCTATCATCACCCAAAGCATTGTTATTATCTTCTTATATAAACACATATTTAATTTTTTAGATCAGCCCAGCATATTCTAAGTAGGCTCTGAGTCTACCTAACAAATCAGGACCTTCAGGAGATCTTTAGTTTGGGGACTCCACTGTTGGTCCAGCCAAGACACTGACTGTGTAAAACAACACAGTAACACAGGTTTGAATATGTGAAATACTTTGGGGGAGAAACTCTGACACCTGTGGTGCAGCATTTTACTGCTCAGGTGTGGTCTTGTTTCCCAGACCTTGGACTGCATTTGCTTCAGTTGCATTTTAAGTACATGAAGAAAAACCTTGCATCTTATGTTTCCTTTAGAACTATCCTTATAACATCAAATGCATTAGCTTTGAGCGCCTGTTCTTCCTATTAACAACATATAATGGATTCTAGAACACCAAGAAACTGTCCTATCATGAAACAAGCACTGAAATTTATGGACACTACTTATTTTCATCCCAATACCACTGCAGTTGTCACATAATAACTTTGCATCTCACTTTCATCTCCCTTTAAGTGAGCTCTGGATATTTGTTCCTCTTTTCACATGTAGTTGAGTGCATGCATCACTGAAAACAGGTAACATTAATCCAGTACATGAATTTACCAAAAACTGGAAAAGAATTGTAAGTACATATTGAAATATATTCATTTAAAGACAAGGTTTCCAACAGTTCAGGTCCCAGATACAGATTTTTCATTATGTAATTAGTAATAAATATGCAGATACAAGTCATAGTACACAGGTAACACATAAACCTTAGATTTTACATGCTGTTTTACATCAAGTACCTACACTATCACTTTTATCAAACTGTAAAATAACATGTTGTGCCCAAATACTGAACCAAGAAGTGCAAATATATTACTAAGAAATTAGTCTCTCCCCCCACCCTTCTGCAATAATTTCCATGGCAGCATCAAATTACTAACAGTTTCTAATAAAAACACAAACTTTTCAGGGAAAAAGTACCTTGGCCAATCCCTCAAATAAGTTCATGCTGATACACTGCTGCAACAGGACTCCGTATTACAAAAACTCTTCCTGGCAAAGTATGACAACTTCCTATCCTCATTGAAGAATTAAATAATAATTAAATCTATGTGCAAGTGAATCAGATAGACTTTAAAGTGTAATCAGGAAAATAATTGGAGTTGGAAAGATTAAAAATTGCTATTTCAGTGTGAAATCCCTATCTTGCTACCTTTCAGTGTTCAGTAGCACTTGAAAAACCATAGGTTGCCAATATGCCTACTGAGAGACCAGATTATGTTGTACACTAAATTGACAAGAAGTGTAATTGCAGAGTTCAGATGGTGTGGAGTTTGTGGGTTTTTTGAGATTTTAGAAGGTTTTAATTTCTGATCTAACTCTGACCCTTATACTGCTAGGATTTTCTTGGAATAGCACTATTTTTAATATGGAAAAATGCACAGAACAGAGGAACAGACGAACAGACATTTGAAGTACCAAAGCAACCACACCAAAATACTGTAATCCCAGAAGTTTTGGCATGCATGCACCTCCTGGGCCAGGTAAGTTACTGCTTCAGCATATTTCAATGCTGAAATACTTTGTGCAGAGGGAAATCTTGCTGTCAATTTCTAGTTTCCTATCAGATGTTGAAGTGTCTTAATCTCTTTAAATTAGAGACATAACTGACCAAGCCATTTGCTTGAAAGGAAATGACAAATAATTATATATTTCCTGTGCAGAGCATACAATGAGTACTTTTGCCTCAATGCTTGCAGTTGAATTAGTCCACAAATGAGCTTTCACTGTACTCTAAAAAGATATATAAAAGAAAATACTGTAATCTGTTAAGGATTAGAATTTAAGGCACTGGTATAATGAAGAACCTTGAACGACACTGTTTTTGTCACAGTGATGTGAACAATGACTTAAGATCTTGGGTCTCCACTGAGAGTGCCTGCTGCCAGTGGGATGAGTCTTCAGCTAAACTGTCTTTATGTTGCAAGGAAGCAAACAGCTCCAAATTGAGCTGCTTCACTATTTCAATTAAAAACATAATTGTAAAAGTGGCCTGATTCACTCTGCTTCTTTTGCAATCTCAGCAAGGCCACCTACCCACTGCACAGATTTCTTTACTACCTCTTCTCCTGTTCCTACGACAGATTTTCTTAATGGAAGGCTCTTGTTATTAAATGATGAATATTACAGTTTTGCAACAAAGGGGCTTTTTGCTTGAATATGGAATAAAATACACCCAAGGAAAAAATGGTTGCATGGCTGGTATGAGCCCTCATTATTCCTCTGTATTGTTACTTTTTGCAACTATTCATTGTACTCCTGCAAGATGTGCAGTTTTGATAAGAAGGGTGAAAAATGCTAGTGGAGAAGCATCGTGAGAAGTGAGTCGCTGTTATGAACCCAACAGATGTTAGTTTTCTGTGCTTCTTGAGGCTAAGAAATTATTTATTTGTAGAACGAACGTAAAACTTAAATTGACAATTATCTTATATTGAGGCTTCGGACAATCCCATATTCTACTTTACTTCTGTATCTACTGCACTAAGAAAAGGGCAAACTTGCTTATATTGAAATATAGGTGGAAATTTCATTAACTTTTCATTTGATTCATCAGCTTTTCCTGATGGTGTATGGAATCAAAACCTGGCCTTTTGGTCAGCTCCACGTAAACCTGAGGAGCTGCCAGCTGAACCAGTCATCATAACAGGAGGACTGTGATGGCTTGGATCTGCAATGTTTTGCTAATGTAACTCAAGTTATCCTTAAAATCCCACCAGACTCATTCTACTCTTTTGCCTCTTGAAGTCAAAGGACATTTTGCTGTCAGCTTCAATGGGGCCAGGCACTCTATCAAGTATTTAGTGTGATAATATATTTCATGGTCAAAATGGGCTTTGACAAACTTTTGCTTAAACATTTCATAATCTAAATTAATATTTCTTTGCATAAGGAGTGACCACTTAGAAAAATGCCACATATGAATTTGAGTGATACTTTTGAAACTGTCAGTGTATCGCAAAAAAAGAAAAAAAAAACATATCCTTTACATATTTGCAATTTTTGTTAAGGATTTGGGAAAAGTCAAGATGCTTGGCCTAAAGTATTCAATCTTTGTGTTGTAAGTGATAGATTTTTATCAAAGATGCATTTTATTTGGAAATAATATATTTTCTCCCTCGACACGAACATCTGAGCATATCATCTGGAATTTTGTGCAAAGTCAAAAGGTGATATAAAGCCCAGCTGTTTTCCCCAATATGGGAGGTCGGTTGATTGGACTCACACATTTAGAAACATAATAACATTATATTTCAGAGCAGAATGACAATCTTTTCCCCAAATTATTTTTCAAGACAGACACAGGGAATAAAGCTAAAGACCTCTGCAATATCAGGCTGTGCCCAGTCCATTATGAATAGCAAAACTGGACGTAGGTGTCTCTCCTATGCTTTTTTTACAAAGTACAGGTTGTCTAAGAATCACTGGAGACTGGGTCTCATTACACTCTTGTAATACTTTCATTGGCATCCTGGGCCATGAATTTCACAGATATATGTACCTATAAGCTAATTTTACAACCACCTGTAGCTTGAAACGACGTATTTGCCCTCTGCGATCTACATGCACAAAGATAGGGCTCAATAACAGTAAAACTAACTTAAAAATGGTTATGTATGAACTTCAAAAGAGAAAGATTAACTGGTAGATAGGAATGAGAAATAAAAAAAAATCACAAAAACTAAAAGATACCATCTCGAAAATTAAAAATACTTGGCTTTCTTCCCTGTTTTTACACACAGTAATAGATAACAATTCTAAAATTAGGTATCTGTTATTTGATCAAGATAAAAAAATATTCATTGGAAGAATTTAGGAGGACAAAATATGCTCACACAATCTAAATTTACCAGGTTCACTAGAGCTTTTATTAATACTCTTTCAAAATTCTGTAAGATCACATAATAATAGAATCACAAAACAGTTTAGTTCAGAAGGAACTTTGAAAGTTCATCTAGTCCCCACTCCCCTGCCACGGACAGGGACATCTTCCACTAGACAAGGTTGCCCAAAGCCCCATCCAACCTGCCCTTGAACACTTCCAGGTTGGATGAGGCATCCACACATTCTCGGGGCAACCTGTTCCAGTGCCTCACCACCCTCACTGTCAAAAATGTCTTCCTTATATCCAATCTAATTTACCCCTTTTCACTTTGAAGCCATTTCCCCTTGTCCTGCCACTAAAGGCAGGTTTAAAGTGATTATACTGTGCTTGACTATGATTTGCAGTCAATCTGCTCTTCCGAGTTTAGAGTATGGGGAGTCACCTCGCAGGACCTCTTAAACTCTGCTTGCATTATGGATTCATACAAATTGTGTTTCGCTCCAGTTGTGTAAGCTGAATTTTATTCTCAGTAGCACTTGGGCTATTTCCAGTGTTCACTCCTATGTTCACTCCTATGGGGAGCTCTAACTAAAAAGAAATTTCTGCTACTCTCACACAGAAAAAAAACCCCAAACTTTTTCCTAAAAGGAAAACGGAAATTCTCAGGTAATACTAATCTTACTGTGGAAAACCCAAGGATGTTAAAAAAGATTTGCAGCCACCATGCTCTAGACCACTCAGCACCTCAGCTATATGCAAAGTTGACTTTTTTCCTTGGAAATAAGTCCTAACTTTTCTGACATATATTAAATGTTGACATATGGTGACAAAAGTATTGCCAGCAAGAGAAGTACCTGAATAATTCAACAATGGAGTCATGGCCAAAGAAGCTGAAAGAAGTCATATTTAAAGTAGATGTTAAGGATGTTTTCGGAGTTTTTGGAGATGTTCTTGGAATTTTTCCTACAGTGATGTCACCTGACACTATGCCACTTGCTGTCTGCCAGCATGAATAAAAATAAACAGGCTACACTATTGCATTTATTTCAGTGATAAATAAAGTTACTTTGCTGATTTCTTAAGTGAGTTCCTGACTTTATCCAATACTTCTGGTGAGATCAATTGGGCAAAATAATTCCCAGAGGTAATGGTTGTTAATTTGACAAGTTTAAATTTCTGATGGAGGACAAAAATTTTTGATTGTTAGCTAGTCTATTAATTCAGATTTTCTGAGAAAAATGTGGGGTAATTTGAATGTTTGCAGTATGTATCTCTAGCATTTCACAAATGATCAATACAGTGATAAAACTAAAAACTAATTGCAAAGTTAAAATAAAATATGACAGTTGAATAAGTGCACAAATTGTTCTCCTATAGATATCTAAATTCTCCGGAAATCAGGGGTTCTCTGCATGATATGTGGAGTTAGATGTGTCCTAAGTGAATTTGTAAGTTTGTTCTAACTATTCACTATATGAAAAAATAATATTTATGACAACATCTCTATTTTGAAAGGCCTGGCTTAAAAACCGTTGAATTCAGCAATAAGTTTTCTGACTTATTTCTAAAGATGTTGTATTAGCTGCTTGAATATTCCACTTACAGAGGCTAAAAGACAGCATTTCAAAATTTGGGAAGAAAATGACCAATAGGCTCATTTGGCCCAAAAGCAAGCTTGAATGGGATTTGTTCTCATTTCTGCCAGACAACATGCTACATAAGAATAAAGTCATGTTATGGGCTATGCAAGTAGATACTGCTCAAGAAGATGTAAAAGCAATGTGTTTTGTTACACATGCATGGGACCTGGTACCTTCAGAAATCCTTCCAACTATTGCCAAATGGACGAAGGTTCATATATATACATGTATATACACACACACACACACTGTACACACACAAAACATTCTAATCAGCAGATGTTATCCCTGTAGACTCATACTCAGTATGCAATAGATATCTAAAGATTAATCTTCTGTCTGTGAAAGAGAAATCTGGGAATGACATTTCTTTTTGGTGAAGGTACAGGGACTAGTGCACCTCTTGACTTCTCTGCTCTGTCTTGGAATGAAACTTCCAAATGACAAAAATAACGAGGCACTTACCTTGCACGGAAAAAAATGGGGTTCAGATTTTTTTCCTAAGGGAATTTAATTTCTAAAATAGAGACTTTACAGCTATAACCACCTTGAGTATGTCATCTTAAAGCCTACAGCTATAGATTTGGAATGCTTAAAAGAGACTGCAGTTACAAAATTCTGGAGATACTGAATTCACAATACAAAACAGCCTCTTGGCCTGTAACATGATGTCTTCAATACATCCATTTATGGTTATTAGAGTTAACTGACAGTTTAGCTGCCAAAAGAAACACCTTCCTGCACACAGTCCTTGCATGACACACAAATACTTACATACCAGCTTATACACTCTCCCATATAAAGCATATTTTCCTTTTTGCAAAGCAGTTCTGGTAATGATTAAACATACAGTAACATACATTCCCAGAACGTGACAAACACAGTCCAAGTGTAGCCTTGTCCTAAAGTCCCTGTTTAGCTGAAATACTAGTGGAATTGTGGATTGGTAGATCCTGGACCACTGTGAATCCAACCTATCCAGCAGAAAGGCCAGCAGTTAATTTCTCATGCTCACCAAACCCTGGATTCAAAACTCTTTTAGTCCTTGCTGTCCATAGTTTGCTCTTGAACAAAAAGGAATTACTTGCTCCATAAGGTCTAGTGGCTGTTGAAACAATTCTCCTCTACAGTCCTGTATGCATGACTGGGAGAGATATTGCCTACTGCAGACAGCCTGCAAAATAATTCATTTTCTGAGGCTGATGCTCCAGTTACTGTAGATGTACAAAGGGAAGAAAAAGATAAATTACTTAAAACTAGATAAAATTGAGGTTTATTTGGCAAGGGATTACAAAACTGTGGGTATTTTTAAAGGAGGAAAATAGGTTTATTCATAGAATCATAGAACCATTTGGGCTGAAAAAGACATGCAGAGGCACACAATGACCACCTACAGCTAAGCTTCACAGAATTTACATGCTTTTCCTATCACAAATGTAAAGAAGGATGGTATGGAAAACAATGGGAGCCAATTTTCCATTTGAAGAAGATGGAGCAGAGTCAAACAGATTAAAATAACTCACACACCATTTGAGCTAGAGAGATGAGACGTGTATCCCTGCACCACTTTAACAACTGCCCAAAATATGTTTATGGAGATTTACCAAATAAAGCTATCAATCATGTACTTAAGCTAAAGCAATTATGAAATTTTACTGGAACTTTGGATAATAGCTTAAAATTGTGTTAAATCATTTACTCCCTAGAATTACTTTGTAGGTCCACCAGGGAAAAGCAAATGAAACTTATCACGTATTTCCTTCAATTTCTCCAAGCAGACGGTAACAGGCAATATTGTCATTTGTCCTGAAGCTTTCCTTGGAGGAAGCTTTCCTTGGGGAAGAGACATTTTAGGCTATGGCAGAGGTACTGAAAGGAAATACAGAGTAGCAGCCCCAGCCCCATTGGTTTCTGGCAATACAGAATTCTCTCTGCAGTGTTTAGCTGGTGGCTCTCCAGAGCCTTTCTCAGCCAAGTGGAACTGCACCTACTTTCCATTGCAAATAACCACAAGAGCAAAGCCTCGCTATTGCCAAACTCTTAAACCTGTGTTTTTATTCTCTATCTCAGTGTAACACCAAATGGTCTATGTAACAGGAGCAATTCCTGTTGGTAATTACTTCTGTTCAAGTTGGTTTTTATAAAGCTCTCTTTTCCTAGGAGAAATCTTGCCACCCATGAGTAGAAACTTGCAATGTCCCTCCACAGACTGCCTTGAGGTGTTACAGCTCTCCCTGTCAGCAGCTATCTCACTATTTTGAAGTGGCCTGGTCTAGACTGAATGCATATATATTAAAAAAGATTTTCAATTCATTATATGGACTATCAGGGCCAAGGATATCTGTGCACTGAAAAACCCTGTGGTTTGTATATTGTTGTTAAGCCTTTATTACTTTGGATGGCAGATGCATAAAAGTGGTGGCCTTCTGCCTGTCTTATATAGCACTGGTGTATTTAGCAAACCTAGTGTTTCCTAAATTGTTGCACAAGTGATTAATATTTAATTAATCTTAGCCTGTAAATAAATAAATAAACAAAGCCCTCAGTGTCACTGGAACTAGAAGAGCTACTGGTCTAATCTAGTAGTGGAAGACTGCTTTTTGAAAGCAAGGATATTATGCTTAATTTGACAGGGAAGCACTCAGTTGTCACTGTACTGCTTCTTAAGTAAATAGCTTCACTGGAAATTGGTAAATTCATGGAACATTTCTACAAAAAGTGAGAATTATGAAAACACAGATTTAAAAAATAGATGTAGTATTCAGCCTTTTTTTAGGTTTTATAAGAAATACTGAAGCCTGAGAAAGATGTGAGCAAGCTTGTAGGCTTCTCACATGGTCTTTGTATACTCAGTCTGGAGACTGTTCCCTTTTTACCTTGGATCCTCTTCAGATTTTAGGTGCTATTTACCTCAGATAATATTCCAATACTGAATACCAGGGTTCTCTTCTTCTCCATCTCATTCTCATAATCTCTGTATACATAAAACATCAGAGTCAATGTACTTGTTGAGTAGATGCTTTAATTTTCTCTTCAGTACATGAACAATTTAATTCTCATTATTTTTTTCCTCTTCCATCTTCTTGTATTTGCAGTTTTCTACTCTTACATGTCATGTTTTGCACATGGTCCACTTGAATTCAAATCCACTTTGACAACTGACAGTGTTTTATTTTAAAGGATTTGTGAGCTTAAATTCACCATCTCAAATGTACATTATGTAGCTTTTTATTTTTCTTGGATAAGAAGTAATACGTTTTCTACTAAAAAAAAAAAATGCTGCAATGAAGTGTGCTGCAGAGTTGATCATTATATTTGCCACAAAAAGCCAAATACCAGATTATATTTTTTTTCCTTTATAGATCCTTTTTTTTTTTTTTTTGGTGCTAAACAAACTCCTATCTTGATTTGCTTAGATATATACTAATGGAGCAACAGGTGTCAGCAGGTGAATGTGCATTCCTTCCCAAACTCAATCTAGTTTGATTAATAATTCAAGTTTATCTGAGGAAGCTGTTCCCAAGTACTCTACATGCTGCCGGCTCACTGAATGCATGCCTGGACTGCATAAAGGCAGTAAATTTCAAATAAGATGGAAAAAAAATCTCTTCCTTTCTGGAAGTCCTAGAATGTATCCCTCTAACAAAAAGATGGACACATAAGCTTTACTAGCAATTTTTGAGCAAGTATTATACCTTTGTGTTCTAACAGAAATGTGGTATTTCATTAAATTAGCGAATTAATGTTTTTCTATTAAAAAATATAAAAGTGAAGGCAGAAGAAATAATTGGTGAATCACAGAATCATTAAAGTTGAAATAAACATGCAAGATCATCGAGTCCGACCTTTGACTAAACACCACCATGGCAACTAAACCCCAGCCCTAAGTGTCACATGCAATTGTTTCTTGAACATCTCCAGGGATGGTGACTCCACCTCCTCCCTGGGCAACCTGTTTCAATGCTTAATCAGCCTTCAGGTAAGAAATTCTTCCTGATGTCCAATCTGAACCTCCCTTTGCTCCACTTGAAACTATGTTCTCTGATCCTGTCCCTTGTTGCCTGGGAGAAGAGGCCTCCTTTCAGGTAGTTGTAGAGAGTGGTATGTAGAGAGCCTCCTCTCCTCCAGGCTAAACAACCTGAGCTCCCACAGCCACTTCCTCATATGACTCACTCTCTATACCCTTCATCAACTCCATTGCCCTTCTCTGAACATGCTTTAGCACCTCAGTGTCTTACTTGTAGTGAGGGGACCAACACTGAACACAGCACTCGAGGTGTGGTCTCACCAGTGTTGAATACTGAATGACAATTACTCCTCTAGTCCTGCTGGCTACACTATTCCTGATACAAACCAGGATGCCATTGACCTTTCTGGCCACCTGGGCACAGCTGCCTCATGTTCAGTCAGCTGCCAAGCAGAACCTCCATCCTTTGCCATTAGGTAGATTTCCAGCTACTCTGCCCCAAGCCTGTAATGCTGCATGGGGTTGTCGTGGTCATGAGTAGGACTTAGCACTTGGTCTTATTGAATCTCATACAACTGGCCTTGTCCCATCAATCCAGTCTGTCCAGATCCTTATGTAGAGACTTTCTCCCCTCAGCAGATTTACACCCCCGCACAGCTTAGTGTTGTCTGCAAACCTACTAAGGGTACACTCAATTCCCTAACCCAGATCATCAGCGGAGATATTAAACAGGACTGGCCCCAATACTGAGTCCTGGGGAACTCCACAAGTGACTGGATGACAGCTGCATTTCACTCCATTCACCACCACTCTCTGAGCCTGACCATCCAGCTGGTTTTAAACCCGGTGAAGAGTGCACATGTCCAAGCTTCTCCAGCAGCATGCCATGGGAAACTGCGTCCAAGGCTTTGCTGAAGTCCAGGTAGAGTACATCAATACTGCAGCCTTTCCCTTACCCACTAGGTGGGTCACCTGGTCATAAAAGGAGAGCAGATTGGCCAAAAAGGACCTGCCTTTCCTAAACCCACGATGACTGGGCTGGATCCCCTGGTTGCCTTGTACATTCTACATGATGGCACTCAGGATGATCTGTTCCATAACCTTCCCTGGCACGAAGGTCAGGTTGACAGGCCTGCAGTTCCCTGAGTCCTCCTTCAAACCCTTCTTGTGGATGGGCATCACGCTGGCCAACCTCCAGTCGTCGGGGACCTCCCCCGTTAATCAGAACTGATGACAAATGAAGGAGGGCTCTCCTGCCAGCTCCCCCAGGTCCATCAGGTGGAAATACAACAGAAATTTGCTGTTACTCCTGTTACAGACTGTTCACTATTACAACAACACTGAGGGACTAAGTCACAACCTTTACAACACTAAACATATGAAAAATAATATAAATCATCAGGAGCTAATAGATACTAGTCTGATGGGTGTATATATAGGGAGGTTTATATAACCATGTATTACCATTGCACTGTGGAGGTGTCTTATTTACACTGCAGTTCCAATACTATCATGAAGCCTTTTCTATCCTCCATTTAAATCCATACTGCCTGGATACATTTTTCATACAAGTTTTGAATATTCCCTCATTCTGAACACCATCACAGATGAGCCACCCAGCAGATAATTCTGCTATCTGCTAAGGATAACTCACCTAACCATATTTCTAATAAAATTTATTTAGTACTTTTCAGTTCAACTGTTGCCTGATTTGTGACAATCACAAGTTCAGTCTTGCATTTTACAAGAGGTTTCTATGGTGTTAAACTGATAATTTTTATTATCTTTTAAGGTTGCTGAAATCCTGCTCTATATAGAACACATTTTTTACTTCGAATATATCATAGAATAACCATTACAACAGCTGTAAAATCTCACTGAGGGAATTGTTCTAAAGCTGCTGAGAGATGAAAAGTGAAATCTTAAAATACTCTCAAGCTGGGGAGGTCATTCTGTTTCTGAAGGCTGGTAGTTTAGCTCAAGGTTTTATCTTGACAATAATGTGCTTCTCCAATCTTTTGCTGTCTTTTTCCTTTTTATTTAGAAAATTAGGACAGTAATTTAATATGCCAAGGTAATTAAATTTAACTGTGGGCTCTGATTGTGAACTTATAAAATAGGTAATAAATCAGGTGATAAAAGAGTAACACACCTCCAATTCTGTTGTATAAATCTAGGCTTCACATGCTTTTTCATTCCGTTCTGGTACATCCTGTTTCCAAACTGAACTGAAACATATTTTTCCAGACTAGAAATAATGACAAAGCATGGTAAAGCAGTTCCAATTTACAGAAGGTTGGACAGTCTGGTTACAATTCCTTGATGGTTGCTCCTATCAGAAGCAAGACTAGCTTAAAATAATTTTTGTTGAACAAAATAATCTGCAGATGAATCCTGAGGAGTCCATTAATCTATAGTTACAAAACACTGATGCACCTCAGGTTCCTCTTTAAAGAAGTAATAATTATTCAATAGGTGCATACTGTACAATAATTCTATTCTCCATCTAAAAGAATATTTCCAAAATTTTAACCTGCATACTGGTTACATAAAGGAAGTGTCTTTTCTCTTTTTCCTAGTGAAAACAAAAGCAAAAAACCTAACCCTAAAATAGATCTTGTGATAGAAGGTACATATGCCATTTTAAAATTTCCTCTCATTTATATGAAAAAGAAGATCAAGTCCTTTAAAAATAATTAAAACCTGTGTGTTTTAACCAGCAGCTTTTATAACACAGTCTCAGAAGAATTTGAAAGCAGGGTGCAGCAGTACAACAAAGGAAGAGAGAAAGAAATCTATCCACCTAGTCTATCCACCTTGTTTGCCTAATCCACCCATCAATGACACAGAACTTCATACCCAGAACTTGGTACAGATTCAGAAATTTTAAATTAGCAGCTGGCACTATCCAGTTTTAAAAGAGAAAAAGAGTTGGGAAGAACACAAAAAATTTTCTCTTTTATATTTTTTTTTGTTTGTTCAAACCAGATTTTATACTGTACCTGAGCTACAGTTGAGTGGCCTGAGCACCCAGAAGAGCATGCATTAAAGCAGGCAGAGAAGAGATGAGAGGAGCTGTGGAAGAGAACTCAACAGCAGGAGAGACACACTGGACAGATGCCAGGCAAATTGCAGCAGTGCAAAGAGGGGAGAAACCCCAAACACATTCCCAAGACACCAAGGTGATGTCTTTGGTTCTGAGACAACCAGCTCATGGGAAGAAGCATGGACACAAGGTAGAGTTAATGGGGAATGTTAGAATGTCCTAATTCCAAATGCTAGTCTGTAAGATTATAAACTCCCAAAGCAGACAGAAGGGAACACTGTAGGAATTTCGCTAGAGTAACGCTGTTTTGAAATGGAATCTGTATAATGTTTATGGGGATTGCTGTTTTCCAGTTTGTAGTTGAACTGTGTTAGACATAATTGTTTTGGAAAGCAAAACAGGCTTTAGTCAAATTGCAAGTTCCTGTAACCTGAATGTTAATTGAGCCTATACAGATCATAACCTTTGAGGCCTCTTCATGTGATGTCTGATCATTCATTTTACACATTTAGCTCACATGAGTACTGGAAATTAAGTATTTTGCATTTTTGCTTTACAGTGTTATTAATTTTGAAAGATATTAGTTAAAAGCTGGGGTTACCAGTTTATCACTAAATTTTGAGAAAAATGTCATTAAATGAAAGCAGCAGTTGGTTTTCACTGCATTTTTCATGGATGTAGAAGCATAAACATCTGCTTTTGTGTCTTTTTTTCCCCAAGTTTCTCCAGGCTTGAAAAATAGTTATGCACCATAAATATCACTCTATGAGTCATTTACTTAAGTGAACAGCTGCCTGCTAATTGGCCAAATGCTCTCCATTTTAAATCATACAGTTAAATGAACACACTGTAACAGGCACAAGAATGAAGTGCAGGAACTTTACTAAAATGATGAAATGGCAGAAATTGGTTATTTCCGTGTCAGCAAACAGAGGTCATTTCCTTATTCTGTATCTATGGACTGAGAGATGAAATGATCATTTGCAGTAGATTGTGGCTCTGAATACAGAAAAGCAAGGAAATATTACAGAGCCTTGGTTAAATATAAGAAACGATACAGCTCTTAGACCACCACTGTTTTCTGCCAATTTAATAATGCTGGCTTTGCTTTTTCTCATGGAACTGCTGAACAGTGCTAACATCTGACGAGCCAGATTGATAGGCATTAGTAAGGATGGCAGTTCATGTTCATGGAAAACTTTTTTGTTTTACAGTGATGTAGAAAGATCATCAAATCCAGACAAAAGATGGAGCAGGTGTGCCATCCTGGAAGAAGCCAAACCAAACCAAACCAAAGCACCTTTTTGTCTTCACCATACTTGCCCTTTGTCAGTCCTTGATTTCTTTTTTCTATTAGCATAATTGTTGGCAAGAGAAAATAACTGTATGAGCCAGGACTTCCCTTTGAGCCTCATATCCTGCCTTCTTAAACATAAATTCTTTTAATTTTAAATACAATAAAAGCTCAACACAAATCCACAGTTCTCAAATTAAACTCAAGTGGCTGAAACAACTCCATGTGCATAACTGAGAACAAAGCATCTCATCCATCTCACCATAACTAATAGTACACAGGTCAACCTTTGAAGGCCGCTAAGCTTCAGGCATGCTTTTATAAAGTTATATTGGGACAGAATTTAAAGAGTTTTTCATCATCTATTTGAATCTTTCAACAACCAAGAAAAGTCAGTTAACACAAGAGCCAATAAAGTCAAAGCCATAGGATGCAGTAAAACAATATTTGAAATCCTTAGTGAAGTTTTTCATTAAAATCTCAATTCAGATTAAACCTGATGCAAAAAACCAAAAAACCAAATTCCAACAACCAACAAAACAAACATACAAACCACCAAGGAATTTCTTTCTGAGAAACTCTCTTTTTCACAAAAAAACTGACATACCTTAGAGAAAGGCTACTGTGTTGTAGGACACATTCTGATTTTCACTGGAAAGAACAATGCACACATTCCTTCTTGTTCTCTGTTCATTAAAACTGAGAGGAACACTTAAACAATTAGCCAGGTCTGCAATATCACTACAACAGTGACCTCCAGTGAAAGATAACCATAAAAGGAATCACTCACTGACAGGATAGGTACTGTGAGGGGCTATAAAAATTAAATTGCTTTACAATATTTGCCATATTTCTATTTTATTTCAGAAATATTCAATAAAGATAGAAGCTATGAATACTTAATGATCACTTTCAGAAGTCCAGTATTCTACACTTTGCTTAAAATATCAAAATAATTTCTGAAATTATGTGCATTTAAAATAGAAGTGTGTGAGATATGATTATTTGCAGTAGAAAAAGAATTTACTCGATAACCCTCCAAATCCTTTAAAATCCTATATTCATAATGATAATGAAAAAAGCCCCAGGAGCTAGAGGAATTGTGTGTATCAGAACCTGACCTCTTATTCCAAATGATCTTATGTTACTGGTTTTTTTCATTTTCTCATCAGTGCATCACAGCTGGGGGCTTAAAGACAAACAATGAAGTATACCTAACTTCCTGATGTTTTAACAATTTTACAGTGATCCATCCACTCATCCAGTCCCACAATTCTGTGAAATCTGTTCAGTAAACCTGGCAGAACTAAAATAAAAAAATCATTCCCCACTCACACTGGAAATCCATGTCCACAGATCCTGCTGATTTCTATTTCAAATGTAGTCTATGACCTTTTTAATTTGAGGTTTATAGTTGCTATTCTGTACTTTTGTAAGATGTAAATGACTTCTTGAGGCCTGAAGTCTATGAAAAGGAATGACAAGTGGACAAACAACTTCTGGTGTAATCTGTGCTGCTGCTTTGAAGAAGGTGCTTTGCAACATGCTCGTTTCATTCTGCTTTCCTCCGTATTTGCAAAAGAGTGAATATACCTCAGTAGCTAAAAAGATGTTATCTCAAAACAATGAACAGTCAGAAATTTAAAAGCTTTGCATGAAACCTCAACTGTTTTACTAAGAAGGTAGAGGGCAAAATTTGTTATTAAAAGATGCAGATGCCATCTGTTCATTGGGAAAATAAACTGCATCATTCACCTGGTATGTCCCTCATTCTTGCCAATACTCATGATTCAAACAGAAGTCACATATTTTTGCAAAAATTATTCACATTACACATGGAGAATGAACACATTTTTTAAGCACAGGCATTGCCTCTTCTTACCAAGAGCCCTCAAGAAGGCCCTCTGCAACAAAAAGTGATCTAATTCTCATAAACCATGTCTTTCTGAATCAAGCTTTCACCTGCTGAGCAATCCCCTTCTTCCTCTGGTAACAACACCACCTGGAAAATTGGCAAATTCTTTTAGGGATGTAAGAGCCACAGGTACAGCTAGGGCAGGATTTGAGTACATAAAGATTAACTATTTGAGGTCTGTCTTCTTGTGATGGGGTTAGACCCCATCACTTGTGAAGAGAACGGTAACAGAAAACAGCATAAGGAAACAAGAAAATTTTCAGGAAAGGGGAAAGGACCATACATTTTGGATCTTTGCAGAGGGGATTATAAATATTCATGTTTACAAAACCCACCTCAACTGTGTCTCAGGAGTCCAGGCACAGCCAAATGCATTTTTAGTTCAAACTTTTTTGTCTGTGCACAGAAGAAACATATCAATGTCCAAAGAGACATGCTAAAGCTAAAAAACTGCAGGACATTTAAAAAAAGAGTGCAAGCATCCAAAATGGCAACAATAGCAATAGAAAACTGCAAACCATCATCAAAAGTTCTTAGCATACACAGTCAATTAATTTAAATCTACTGTTTCTTTTATAGAAGAATAAATAAGACAAGAAGTAGAAAATTGACTTTAGATGGATAGCTTCATTATTTCTACAGAGTAATAGTATGTCTCTTTCATCTTAAATATCCTAAAAATGTAGAACTTGGTCTGAAATGCTTCTCTCCACAGAGTCTAGGGACAGTTAGGTTTTCCCTCCTTGTTTAGAACACTCAAACTGACTCAAAGTCACTTTGAATTTCTGTGCATTACTTTTGTGTCAGGAAGACATACAGCACGAAGCAAATGGAAAATCAGTCAAGATGTTTGAAAACACAGGTTCTGCAGCAGTGAAATGAAATTAATTTGTATTCCCAGATTAGGGGGCAGGAAAATCAAGCGCAACTTGCCTTTCTCATTCTCTCCTTTTCTCACTCCCCAACATTAAACTTATTGTGTTACTTGTCTGGAATAAGATAGCCATGCTTTTTGCTGACAGCCTCAAACTGAAATTAAAAGCCTACATGAGGATTAAAGTGTTCGTAGCAGGACCAGCACATGCACTGTGTGCTCAGAGACAGATCAGTGCCAAAGATTTTCTGTGTCCCTGTACAAAACCAAAAGCAAAGTTCACAAAATCACCTCAGTCTTCAGTTTCGTGTCTCTTCAGTGTGGGTGTTTTACTGTGCTAGATATTGGAAAAGCATGTAATTAATTTAAAAGCCTTTATGTATTGTCTCACAAATGCAGGTGAATTAAACTCGGATGGCAGAGAACAGTTACCATCCTCAGCTGCTTGCTCTACTTCTCCTCAACGAGTTGCCATTAACACTGCATGGATGGGCAAACCACATATGAAGCATATCCTGAAACCATCACAGTTAACAGCCTCAGGCTGCTTTCAGGCAAACAAAAATTGATTCTGGGCTGTAAAACAAGCAGCAGGAGATGCTTAACAAAAATCAGTAGTTTATACAGTTTGAGTAGAGCAGACTGCTCAGGAGAGTTGCTTAATCAAACATCTCAAGAAACTGTCCCAGCCCAACCACAGAATGGACCTAAGAAGCTGACACTGTGAAATCATGCAAGTGCTAACGAATCTTTTTTCAGCAACATTGTTGTATATTTATTTTAGCAGGTAATGCAGGTATTTCTGTTAATTTTCTGTTTTGCAAATGCAGGAAAAAAAAAAGATGACAGGTCTGTAAGAGCCTGCAGAGACTGTGCAGCTCCTCCAGGGAGTGTTTATTCTTTTTAAGACAGCTGAGACATGGAATTGCTTTCCAAACTATGACCATTCCTTGATGACAAAGCAAGACCAGGTGATGTTCTCAGACAACGCACATAACTTTTTCTAAACATTCAGTCGGCTGTGCCCCACACTGAGTGCTTCTGTTCTGATTCCGGTTTCTCCTTATCATGCGTCTCATCTTTTCTCCAACAGAAAAAAAAAAAGGAAAAGCTAAAGGCATTTCAGCCTCTTTATACTAGATTGCTACCTGTCTGCTAAATATGACATTAGAAAGATTTTCCTAATGCTCAGCCTAGATTTTTCCTCCTTTAATGCTATCATATGCTCTTAATTACACTCCCACTTTCTTCCATGCTAAACAGATCCACTGTTACTATTTATGGAGCTTAGAAGAGATATTTCCAAGTCTATGAACAGCAAAAAGAGCTTGCTCCTACATTTGATACATGTGTAGATACCATACCAGAACAAAAGGAAATAACACGCTTCTGAAGACATACTTGGCTTTGCTTTGTACATCAACCACATGACTCATTTAAATCTCAAGTATTCTCTGCAGGATTGGCAGGATACCATACACAACTGAGGCTACGGTAAAACTAAAATTTCACAGATAGTCTATTCAGCCTGAAAGCTCTTACTGCTGTGCATGAGTTACCTATTTGCTATGAAAATTCAAATTTGTGGATTGTTATTAGTAACAGCACAAAATGTGACATGAAAATGATGTCAAAATGCATTTTCTCAGGAAAATTTATACTCAAATTCTAGCTTTAGTATTTAAAAAATTCACTAGCAAAATTATTATCTCTAAACCAAAATATTGATGTAGTAAGATGATTTATGTTTGGTGAGGACCCTCACACTTTCTTTGGATAGATTTTTTGTTCAAATTATTTTTCTCACCACATAAACTTTTTATTGAAGAGAGGAATGAGAGGAAGTGGCCATTTACCCCAAATCTGATAATTTTTAAATTCTAGGCAGACAAGGTTATTTTCTTCTCACCTCCAAATACCTCACTAGGTGCCAGTATCCTAAAGTCGTACAACATCTGAGAAAACAAAAGTCCTCCTAAGAAAATTCAGCTTG
The DNA here is from genome assembly GCA_013397795.1 of Orthonyx spaldingii. Lineage (NCBI taxonomy): Eukaryota > Metazoa > Chordata > Aves > Passeriformes > Orthonychidae > Orthonyx > Orthonyx spaldingii. The sequence goes on along the minus strand of VZTJ01002692.1, from coordinate 1,843,581 downwards.
GAATAAATCTCCAAAAGAGAAAGAACTTTTTTTGCTGCTTCTTTTCCATAATGTTATTTTCTTTTAACACTGAAACTCCATGGAGTCATTACCATTCTGAAAAGATATGAAGCTAAGTTTATCTATCACAGAGTCAAAAACAATTTTCTCATGAACTTTACTATGGTAAGGAATATAAATTAGAACTAAAGGTCAATGAAGAAGACTAAATAAGATCTGATATTTTGTGAAAAAAACCCCTAAAGTCTCAGAGTAGTTTGTGGAAATGATAGATGTATAAAGAAAAACGACATGAAGTCTCTGAAGGAAAAATGATGCTGATTTCTGAAGGAAAAATGATGCTGATTTCTAAAGGAAAAAGAAAACTTTGTCAAGTAAATTAATGATGGGAGCAAGTTACACTCATGCATTCCCTATTACCACTTGGTTTTGAACTAAGCACATTGTTAATTTATGCAAAATCCTGTAATGTTTTATAATAGAAAGAATCAGCCTCTAGGCTGATTAATACTCCGATTTTCTAAATTTTATGCTCTTTGCAGTAGAGGTATTTGTAGTCTCCATGTTTTTACAGTAGCTTGTACAACAGAGGCCTCACTGATTAAGGCATCTGGATATTTTAAATAAGCTGTCAAATAGTTATCAATATAAGGTTGAGATGTTTTAAAAAACACATACTGAGACTGGTTTTTTCTCTTTCTTTTCTTTGCAGATAGTACATCTGACTTTTTTTGTGAAGGGAAGAGAAACCAAAGAATATTTTCAGACACTTAACATCATATTTCGCAATATTAACTCAAATGTCACCGCAGACATTCAAAATATTGGCAGTTATTTCATTAAAATTCATGAGCGTTCTTTCAAGTTGCATGGATTTTTTCATACATTCTGAGAAATGAAAGTGAAAAATCCATACTAAGTATATAGAAATACATCATATGATTAAATATGGAAAAAAGAGGGGGAAAATAAGAAGCAGGTTAAAAAAATGAAATGAGAAAGATATTTAATTGCACTATAAAAGTACATTATTATTGCACTTGGCCCTAAAATAAGGAATAGAATATTCTACCAGAAAACACAGCATATACTGTAACAAATTAGGTTTTAAGTTACACGAGGGAAAAAAAAAAGCCTCAAACATGCGTCATTTGTAAGGGTTTCTTCTCCCTTAATTACAGATATTTGATGTGACATTAAATGATTAAGAGGACCAGACTGTCAGTTTTCATTAGCAGACACTTAAACAAGATGACAACAAGTAGCTTTGAAGAAATTGTTAGAAGAAGGGGCATCTTTACAAGAAATCCCTTGCTATTGCAACATGGAAATTCTCCAAATTCCTCTCCAGGTCAGTGCTGAAGATTAACTCTTCAATGAAATGAGAAAAATACCAGGAAAGGGCAGAGGGGGACAAATGAGCACAAAGCATGTACTGACTGTCAATCCAGAGTGACTTCAGAGGGAAATCCATGGATCCACATTTCTTATGTATCTTTTCTTCAGGAAATGCATACCATCAGGTATTTCCAGAAGTATCTATTTTCACATCTTGATTTTGATACTTAATCTGTGACAGATCTTGGTATCTAAGGAAACTGGAGATGGATATTATGAAAACCTAGGACCTAAATTTTTTCCTTTATTTCAATGTTCTGTATCCATGAGACACTAACAGCCAAAGGATTGTATGAGAATCAAAGAATCAAGAGCTGGTGAAACACCTCAAAAATATGAAGTGCAATTTAAAAGCTGAAACACTGGCTGGACTGGGCCCACACAGCCTAACTGAAGTGGCTTTACAACACTGGCTGACACTGGTTGAGCAGCACCCGTGTTCAGACAGGGCTTTCAGAGATGGAAAACAACCTCATTACGTCATCCCTCTTTGCACTGAATCACGAAGTCTGCACACTGTGCTGCTGGTCATTGCATTTCTTTGTCTTACAATTTGTTCTTGAAGCCTGCCATTGACAGGTTCTTTGGTGTTTCTCTGATTCACCTACTGAAGTAGAACAACCACCCCCAAAAGCAAATCAAACATATTTGTTTGCATTAAGTAACTATGTGCATTTGTAACTATGTGTCAGTCCTACAATTTACTGTGTAATCACTCCTATGGATTTTGCTCACTGTCCTCAAAGCAGTGATTCAAGAAAAGGTTTTGCCTTAAATGCCTTTTAATCTTATTAATGAATTCCTCCAAAGGTAATCTTAAACTTCATCTTTCTCAACTGAGGTGTTACACAAAGAAAAGTATTCTCCTTCGTGCATTAAATGGCATACCAAATAATTGCTCTAGTTAAAACTTAAAATTTTTTTAAGAAGTTGCAACGTTTTTGTTCACCTGCAGTGCTTGCTCTGACTGCCTCAGATTTTGGAATTAAAATTATCATGCTGTCAGCTTTGATCACTGCGGATGTTTTTCAGGTTTCGCACTTCCCTGGAATACAAACTTAGATGAATTGCATTTAGTCATAATAACGCCTTGGCAATTTCTCTACCAGTCGAAATAGACAATTTAGGCAGCATGTAATATTTAAATCCTTTATGCTCCCTTCACTTTTTCCAAAGGATGTCTAAAGCCTCTCCCTTGTATATTAGAGCAGTCCTTTCAAACAGTGTTTCCTAATGAGAAGACTCTATGGTAACAATCTCTGTATGATGGAAAGATGCAGCTTTAAGTAAAAATAAAAGGAATTATTTGCTGTAAGCTTTTGTTTGAGCAACTAGGATGTTTAGATGTATCTTTGCTGTTTCGTCTCTGGACTCCTCTGGACCACCGAGTCCAGCCCTCAGTAGCTCCTTATCCCAGGAGCTCTGGTCCAGGGTGGAACGGTGGCGGCTGTTTGCCGGTAAAGACAGACGGACCACTTGCGTATATATCAGCGTTCTTTATTTTCCCTCACGGAGGGAAAAGGATCGTGCATAGAACAAGCTGTGAGATGGTGGTTCCCGGCAAGAGTGGTCCAACTCGTCTCTTGCCCGGATCTCTTATGCCCTCTGTCAGGGGAGGGCAAGGCGAGAGACGAGCCAATAGGCAAATGACTGACCAGTGACATCTGGCCAGTCCTGGGTGAACAGGGGCGGGACAGGTACAAAGCAGCGCTATGAATGGTCAGACCACCAGGATGGATTCCTGGCGTCTGCCCATTGCTACATTTAGACATTCAAGAGGAAAGAAAACAGCACAGTCCTAATATTGTTACCCAAATAGCCTAAATTAATTTCCTTAAAATTAATTAACTATATGTCACAGTTATGTAACATGAATTACATGTTCCAGGCTCCCCCAGTCTTAAAAACAAAAGGTAAAAAGACAACACCCCCTCCTCCCCTAATCCCAAACCAGGAGCCGTTCCTTGATATTCATCTTGCAGTTTCTTAGTTGTCATCTCCTTCACAGTCCAAACAACACATCTTACCACTTGCTATTTACCTCATTTAAGTTCTGCAATACATTCTTGCCTGTACTGATACTTCCATGGACAGCATCAGTCCTCACCAATAGAAATGAGATTAACTTTGAAACAGCAGTGCTTCAAAGAAACTTTTACAGACTGGGAGATCTGCCTACCAGGATTTTTCACCCATGAAATCTCTTGCAGAGCAGAAAAAAACCTCATCTAATGTTTTGATGTTTGATATCATTTTTACGATAGAATGCCCAAAACTAAACACAAGGAATACTGGTTTCATTTATTGCCACAACTGTAAGAGCCCGTGCCCTATTGGAGCTCTGTGATGTATGGATTCTGCGCACTTTCTGTTCCTTTGGCTCTGGCTGGGATATATTTGTAATGTTGTAAGTAGCACTGAGCACAGACTATCAGAGCAGGCAGGAAGAGCGGCAGGAGAAAGCTGAGAAACAGCATGGCTTCTAATTTGTATAGTAGCTCCATCTACCCAAGTGAAGTTTCCTTGTAAAGACCCCCTGCTTAGAAAATGTTCTGTGCAGTTTTGGAAAACAATACTCAGTGCCTGTGATGAATACTTGTAAACCAGGAACTTGTCAGAGTCTATGGAAAGAGCTACTGCAGCTTAATGTTATTGTGCACATCATTATCACCCACACAAACCTTTTGATGGATGGATGAATAATTCCCATGTGTGGGAAAGTAACACCAAGTGATGGATTTCACCAGCATAAATATCACCAGTAATTACTTGAAACTGGTAAGGGAAGAAGGAAAAAAAGGAAAAGTAAAAAGAAAAAAAGAATACAGTGAGCACTTTGATTCAGAAATACATTAATTTTTAGATAAGTTATTCTAAATGAAAGTTTTATATATCATAATAGAGCTTTCAGAATGGGATGAAGTTTGTTTTACCTTTACTATGAGAGCAAAAGGGAGGCACAAATCAAAGAAGGACAGTGAAGAATATTTTCAGTATGGTTGTCTGTCTGTTTTGCTAATACAGACTTTAAATACTCTTGTGTAATATGATCTTCATACAGACAATCCCTCACAAATGATACAATTGAGTTCTTCATACTCAGTATTTGGCTAGCAAATATTTACCATTATTATGGATAACATCAGTTTTGCTCATAACCAACACAGTAAATGACAACTATAATACAGCACAACCTGACAACCACATGCAGAAAGCACAGTGAGCTCTTACAGAAGAAGAGCCACTGATATTCCTGCTAAACAACCAAATTATGCCTATTTTTCTTTAAAAATAGAGTATTTTCAGAAGGACTAAGACATACACTGCTGCTCTTCTACACTAACTCAAGTCATTCAAAATCTTATTGCTGTGTATCACACTTTGTAAGAAACACCAAATTAACCCATGCAGCATTTCTTAAGTTTTGCCAATACATTCCAGGTTTCTCTGCATCTTGTAGTACAAAATGTGCCTGTAAATAGTGTATGTTTCTACCAAAAATTGCTCTACTTGCAGATACCAGAAAATGACAAAATGACCAGATGGAAAATGGAAACAAAAACCTGAAACTGCTGATGGAGCATCTCTGTGTCACCGAAGCAGAAATGTGATTTGTAAAGACGTAAAGCATTGGTAAATCTTGAATAACACTGGGAGAAGTCTCCCACAGGGGATATTAAGCAGGCTATTCAATGAAGGGCTAAATGATAAAACCATTGCAGTAGACCAAACTGTCTTGAGGAAGACTTTAAAAGCCTTTATTTGAAAGATGGAATGTTCTTTAGAGACATGAAGTTCTGTATCTGTATATATGCATATAAGTGATAGAAAGAAGAAAACAAAATCATATTTAACTACTTGATGTAAAATTAAAGAAACATGCGCCTGAAATTCAGTAGTTTCATATTTTTTAAAGATCTTATTTTGGTAGGAAATCAGAGTATTGGACCAACAAATCAAGTCTTAGGAACTTCATGGAGCTTAACTCATGGATGCTATATGGCAAGTACCCTTAAATAATTGTTAGAGGTTCATGAATAAATAAATAAGAGCATCATGTCACTGCTTAGGTTGCACAAGTGTCCTCTCCTCTCCTCTCCTCTCCTCTCCTCTCCTCGCCTCGCCTCGCCTCGCCTCGCCTCGCCCCGCCCCGCCCCGCCCCGCCTCGCCTCGCCTCTCCCTTTTCTCTTCTTTTTATAAGATTAAACATTCCCTGTTGATTTCATGCTCCCTTCCATGCAATCTATGTAGCATCTGTGTCCATTTTGAAAAAAAACCCCAAAATAATAATACACAAGAAGAAAATTTCTGGGACAGTGCCAAAGCTATTTTCAAGTCAGCTATGATGTGTATGCAAGACAGCACATAACGATAGATATGATCCCTTGTCCTTATACTGAGTACACATATTAGCCAAAGATTAAATTACTAGGTATTAAATTATCTTATGAGTCTTGGGAATCCTTTAAGATGTGCCCTGAAAGATATGAACTCCCTTTAGCAGAACATAGGGTCATATAGGATGATCTGTACATGCAGTGCCTTGTTGCACAGATGGCTGTTAGACCATGTCTTTTGGGAAAGTGTTTGAAGGTACCATTTCCACAGGCATTAGGTACTGAATTTATCTGGTTTTTTTAGCTGAAGGTTGTAATTTTTTTTGGTCCCCTCAGCTTACATGGCACTTCCAAATTAATTACAGCAATTTTGTGAATACCAAAACTCCAGCCCTGCTTTGCTTCTTTTTCCATAGACACATCTCTTGCATTTGCTTGCTGTCCTTAAAACTGTGAAGGCCCTTGAGCTCAAGACAGATGGAAAGGCCTATTTAGTTACCAAATGTTCTTCTGAGAAGACAAATTCAGTTAGTGAAGGGGAATTACATATCGCTAGGCTTAGACTGTAACAGGTTACTGACTCCATTGAAAACATTATTTTAAATCATACCATATGGATGCTTGTATTTTCAAAACAAATCCATTATTTGTATCTTTGGGGGCAAAGGGAGAGAAAGCAATTTTTAATTATAGTATATATTACAATTATTACAGCTTGAATAATCTGAAAGTGGATATATTCAAGAATGGGAAATCAAAATATCAGTTTTCCATTTTGGATTAGCAGAACTGTTTTCTGCTATAATTGTGTTTTTTGAGACTTCATTTATAATCCAAAATGCAGTCAGGGACAGAAAATATGTATCAACACACATGCTCTCTTTGTCTTTGTATTATATACTCACACAGTATGTTGTAAGCAGTAGAAGCAATACATACAGAATGTGGCAAACAACTGAAACACGACAAGATTCTGATAGCAAATAAGTTCTGTCATTTGTTTTGAGATTTCTGTTCTGATGATTGCTATATTCTGTTAATTTCCTTTTTGACCATCAGATGTCTGTCTTTCCTTCTTATTAAATCACTGTATTTGTATTCTCTCCTTTCACTTTTAGGTGCAGAAAGAAGCATTTTGTTTCCACTTACCTCTCTGGTTTTGGTTAGTTCCCCAAAAATATATACGTTACTTATGCATTTTTAATAATCTTATCCCCACTGCTCCAGAATAAAACATATATGTGCAATATCTCATAGATCACAGATTCTTTCTTATGTGGATTGGTTTTAAATTAAAAGGCAGGTGTGGGGCAAAGCTGATAGTTCCGTTCTCCCTCTGGATCTGGTCGAAGAAGCTGAAAAACCAGCTACCTCTATGAAACACTTGCACAGTAGAGTTTCAGTTGCTACTAATGGACACCTGAGATTGTCTGTGCCATTCCTCAGACCTAACTTCACAGTATTTCAAATGTCAGGCCCTGTCCTGCATCGTTTGAAAAGCTTTTATTATTTTAAGTCTGATTGAGCTGACAGAATTGCAATCACTGTATGTATCAGCTGACTCTTAGCCACCTTAAAGACAAAGTTACCTTTGTGTCATTAGAAAGAAAATGTGGTAGTACGAAACTGAAGAGAGCAAAAGTAAGTATCTGTATATGGGTGCTTCATTAAGGTAATTAAATTGGCTTAAAACCAGTGCAAGTTAGGGCAAAAATCTTTCCTTTGGAGGCAAGATCTAAATCAGGTTCAGCATTACAGTATATAATAAAGATAGAAACATCAAACTAGCAGGCTACCACAGATGGTCTCACCTTCATTTTCCACATTCTGCTCCCAAGCAAAGAGTTACAGGAAAAAAATTGAAACAAAATATAAGATTATGCATACTTTTGAGAGCAGTACAGAATTGAAATCTCTGTACCCCCACTGACCTTGCTGGAATGGAAATGCCCTGAAGGACAGAGAGGAAGATATTCTGGTATTATCTGCTAGTCCATTCCAGAGAAAACAGACTGACTGCCTTTCACCCTGGGCTGAGGTGCCAGGTTTCTACGTGACCCTTCCTATGTTCCTACATTTATCCTCTGCAAAGCTTGTCTCTCAATTTATCGACCTTTTACAAATGGAATAGTGACGCTCATCCACCCATTTGAGGGTCTCTAAAGAAAATTAGTTACTGCTTTTATTATTCTACAATCTTGTTGACATTTCTGGTTTCCTTTCAGGCTTTTTTTCCCTTTTTTTATTTAGTTCTCAAAAAGCAAATCTGACAGTTAAATTTTACATCACGTATTGATTGATTGGAAAAGTGTTAAAAATTAATGAAAAGAATGGAATATTACTTCAAGAAGCAGGAAAATTAGAAAAGCAGGCTAAAGAAACAATTTAAGTTGTGACTCCAATGGGGTTGTTAATGATTCAAATTAGCTTGGCAAAGGAATTTGAGATGGATAATCAATGCTTTCATGTTTTTTAATCACAGTAAACAGTATTCGTATCTCAAGCTACACGGTTGAAAGGAAGCTTGGAGAAATTAGACCACTGGGCCCATCAAAAGCCCTGGGCAGAAGATCATTTTCAAATCACTTTTAAAGTACAACTTAAACTACATTAGTGGATAGAAGTCATTTGTGCTCTGTACTTTACAAAATGGAAAAGCTACACTGGCCTAAGTTGCTGATGCTATCTCCTCTGAAAATGACAATATATTCTGCTTTAATACTCTTTTCCCTTGCTTCAGAGGTTGACAGGCTGATAAGTTGAGTGTCATTGGCAATTCAGCACAAGAAGATTTCTCTGCAAACAAGTCAAAATTAGTTTCCTTATCTCTTCACTCCTGAATAGAGATTTACAACAATTGCACGGTCTTCCAATACATTTCAATGGTTCTAATAATGAAGTCCTCAGAACAAACTACTGTAGATTTCAAAAAAATACTTCAATAAAAGTACTTCGGGGAGCTAATCTATATGCACTCTCATTCTTTCAGAGGTTAGGAGTTTTTTTTTTTAAAGTAATTTGAACCTAAGCATTAGTCTCTTTGGGACGGTCCTTCACCGTCCCAAAAATCCCATTTCACTGACTTCAGTGACACTCTCACCTTAGGTTCTCTTGAGCTTCTGGCTGAAAGACAGATGAAATTTTCCCAGTGAGAATGTAGAATAAGCCACTGGGCAGAATGGCTTTCCCAGTGCCCTTCTCTGGTTTATTACTCAGCAGCCAGGAAGACAACAAAGTTCTAGTTTTCACTGCAAAGAAAAAAAAATACGCAGCTGCTCAGCTTAACTAAGCACCAAGACCCACATATACCATGCAGTGCTCCACATAGCTTGGCACATGCAGCAGCTTAGGTAGGGCTTTTCCAATGTTGCCAATATTCTTAAGTCAGTTAGCTGAGTGGCTCAGACCCAAATACAGGTCTTTCAAGCCTACATTCAGTGAACATATGCAGACATGATGTTTAAGTTGCTGTTAACTTGAGGCAAAAGAGAAACAAAATTGGAGATCTGTCAAAAGTGAGAGCTCTTTAGAGGGAAAATCGTAAATCATGGCTTCACTCCAGAACACATTATTTATTTGTGTCTCCTATAACAGCATCAATATACATAATCTTATAATTTACTTGATAATTCAGTCTAAGAACAAAATAATAGAAGGTACTTCCTGAATTAAGCACAACCTTTGGAGATGGCAACTGTTTAAGTGGGAATCCTCTATAACAGTACATGACAGGAAAATTAAAATAAGTAGGGTGTAGTTACTCCACTAAAGCTTTTCTTTCCATTTTGGGGAAGAAAGACTTGTTCTTCCCATTAATGCTGTGAGTGACTTCATGATAAAAAGTGAAGCATCATAGTCTTTTCTTCTTTATATTCCATTTCCCAGTGCATAAGAAACAAGAAGATGGACTAATGAAAGCACAAAGGAAATATAAAGACCAGAGAAAAACCACAAAGTTCAGGCAAGGGATGGTAGGTAAAGAGACACCAAATGAATGGGGTGTTAGGAAAATATATGGACTGTTGAAAGTGGTTTACAGCAATTAACAAATTGAAAGAAAGCTCCTATATTCTGTATTTTGACTCTTTCTGTTACATGCATGTATTTCTTGGTGATGGTACCATCCCTGAATGTTATTAACACTGTAAGTCCATATTTATGTAAGGTTTCTTTTTTTGTTTGTATAATTCCCATACTAAGGGTTGCTCAGTGGTTATTTTATGGCAGTTGCTTTTAATGTGCTTTATAGACTGTACAATGATCCTAAGATTCACACCATATTTAATTCATTAATTTCAGTGTCATAAAAGCATGGCAAGAATTATCTAGTGAAAGTATTATTTTACCTTTTTCATATACAAAATATTTATAGGTGTATTAAGAAACATTACTATTTCAACATATTAATAAGTTTATTATCATCAGACGCCAAACTCCCAACAAAAACTGAAAGGCATTTTAGTTATTACTGAAAAGACAAAAAACTGCTGCAGGTTTTAATAAAAGGATGCACGTGTATGTACTCAGCTACACACTGCTTTCAAGCACCACTAGCAATATATTAAAAATTCCCATATTAACATTTCATCTCCTTTTACTGACAAAAATGGAAAGTGATGTGACTTCTATTCAGAAACTGAAAAAGATAACATAGAGGCAGTTTAGGGTTTATCAACATAAGAAACTCGTAGGTGTAAAACTGGAATAGTAATTTGTAAATACAAACTACATATTAGCCATATGACTATTCTTAGTGAATAAACAATAGCAACGTTTTCAAAGTCACCTTCCTTGTTTGAAAGTCTTGTTTATTGGCTAATCATCAGTTTTGATGATTTAGGGATAGAATTTATGAAAAGGTGTTTCAATCTGTTTGATCCTTACCTAAAGTTTGTTGAAATGAAGATGAGTCCTTCCGGTAACTCCTGGTCATTTAGAAGGTTGCAAAAGCTCAATGACTGATTATTTCTTTATTCATAACTTAAGATTAATATAAATAGCAAGATATCAAATTATCCTATCATACATGGTTTTGATAGAGGTTTTTGAACACTGAATTTATCAACAGATGCCCTGCCTGCAGTTGCTGAGGGTCTGATAAAAAGGTCTAAACATGTTTTCACTGGAGACATTTAAGAAAAGAAGGGTTAGCACTCAGTTCAGGGATCTGACATGTAAGACCAAGTTTCACTGAACTTTTGTTTTTCTGACAAACTGTGCAGCAAGTTCAGAATGCATCTCGTGTCCTTTAATGTAACTTTCATGGCACAAAACTGCATTCCAAGTGTTCTGAACTCCCTAAGGGTGCATATTTTTGACTGCCTTTCTTCAAGTTGTTTTCAGTTTTTCTAGCTGAACACCTGGTATTTTATCTAGACTGAGAAATGCACTTAGGTCTGTTTGTTTCTCCTCAAGGTGATTTCTAATATTTCTGTTTAATAAAATTTGCATACACTTTATTTTCCTTCCTCAACGCTCAGAGGTCAATGAAATTAAATTTAACCCTATTATCAAGGTTTTAGGATACCTCCTACATATCAATGGTTGCAACTTACCAGTTTGGTTTCGGTTTCAGTTTCAGGATAGAGCAGTATTTTATTCAATACACTGTGTGTAATAACATTAGATAACATATGTTTTATTCTAAAACAGAAATATTGCACTGAAGGTTCCATTTAGATTCTCTTCTCTACCAGCTTTTAGGAGTTACTGGAGGTGCCAACTACTGCTGACTCTGTCTTGGCTACCTGTATTTAAACCAGAGCATTTCATATCACTGAAAACTGATCCCAAACGTGGGTGTGTTGTCATCTCTGACATAATTTGGCATACATGTATCCTAGTATAGGATATCCTTAGGGATTCACTTCCACCACTTTATACGTTGGAGTGCAATTACATCCTGCGAGTGTCACAGCATACAAGCCCTCCAAGCAAGAGCCTGTAACTGCAATGTGAAACTTCTGCTGTTCAGTAGCACAAACTACCGCTGAGCAGTTCGGTGCAAGTCAGTAGACAAAATCATTGGTATAGCCAAAGTAAGGAGAAACAAAGGTGTGCTTACATCACCTTCCCATTTTACCCTCTGTGCTGCAGACATCCAGTTGCCCTATATTATTACATGATGATGGCTGAACTAAGCCCATGCAGAAATTATGAGCTGGAGTTACAATGAGGAAGTAATTACAGCAATTAATTTTGTGACAAATGTATGTCACACACAGTTTTGTCAATGTTAAGTTTCCTTTGTTCAAAGTCTTCCAGAGTTCAATGTACTCCCTAGCCTAGCAACAGCAAGACCATGCTTCATTTTAGCAATAGCTCTTTGTCAGCAGAGAATATACTAAGAAGTTCCTACCACTAGAAAAACACTCAGCGAAGGCACAATACAGAATGGTAAAAAAAAAATCACCAGTGGAAAACAGAGTAGCTTTGGGTGGACAACATAGAAAACCAGAACAAAACCATGCTGATTTAGCCAAGCTTAGACTTGCTTAAGCTCTAGACAACTGCTCCAGGATAGGATAGATCAGACATTGCACCAAAAGTTGTCTGCAGCTGACCTGAACTTCAAAGAATATTCCAGCTGGAAAAGAAACTGTATACAGGAGACTGTAAAGGCCCTGCCCTCTTAACCAAATTCACCATTTGTATCTTTCAATCTTGAAGGACTTAAAAGTGCAAGTTGAGCTTAAAAAGGGTATTACATTCAGATGATACTTTAATAACCTGCCCTAGTGGATGTGTTAATTAAAAGTGGCAGTATGTTTAGAACTGTCTTCTTTAATGTTCCTAATCAGAGAACATGTAGATTCAATGAATTTCAGAAAAGTCAGAAAAGGCAACATTGGACTAATTTTAGATGGCTGACAGTGTTTTGTATCCCAGTGCAAACATCTTAAGAATCTTTCCACAGTGTGCCTTCTTTCTTGTGAGTCATACACATAATTTTCATGGCTTGAAGTCACATACAAATTTTCCAATTTTAATACAATCTTCTTTCTGCTATGTTAGGCAGTGCATATTTTTGGCTAGAAGGATACAGTCCAAATTTTTGCAGAATTAAGAAACTGTCGTGGGTTTGACTTTGGCTGACTCAAACATCCACCCAGCCATTCTCTCTCTCTCCTTCCCTCAACAGGCAAAGGGAAGAAAATAAGATGAAAAAGCTTGAGATAAAGGCAAGGAGATCGCTCACCAATTACCACCACAGGCAAAACATACTCAGCTTGGGAAATAATTTTAAGATACAGCCAGTTACAAATAGAGTAGGATGGTAAGTAACAAAGACAAAAATGCAAATACTTCTCCCCTACTTCTTGCCAAGATCAACTTCTTCATTCCTGATGCTTCTACCTGCCTGTCAATGGCACAGGGGAATGGGGAACAGGATTTGTGGTTAGATCATAATGGGGTTTGTGGTTAGATCATAATGCTCCATCTCTGCTGCTCTTTTCTCCTCACACTGTCCCCTGTCCCAGATTATAGTTCCTCCACTAAGGTACAATATTTCATTAACTGCTCCAATGTGGGTCCTTTCCCCAGGCTGCAGTTCTACAACAGCTCCAATGTGGGTCTTTTTCATAACGTACACTCCTTCAGGAACAGAGTGCTCTAGCATGGGTTTCCCATGGGCTGCAACTCCCATAAGAAAATCTGCTCCTGTGTGGGCTCCTCTCCATGGGTTGCAGTTCCTGCTAGGAGCCTGCTACAGCATGGGCTCTCCACGGAATGCAGCCTCCTTCAAGCCATCTCCATCTGCTCCAATGTGGGGGCTTCCACAGGCTGCAGGTGGAAAACTGCTCCAGTGTGGTCCCTCATGGGCTGCACGGGCACAGCTGCCTCACCATGGTCTTCACCATGGGCTGCAGGGGAACCTCTCCTCTGGTGCCTGAAGCACCTCCTTTCCCTTCTTCTTCACTGATCCTGGTGTCTCTATTTCACATTTTTCTCACTCCTCTCTCCCACCTGCTCTGCAGCATTTTTTGTTTTTTCTTAAACATGTTATTGTAGAGATGCAATCAGTGTCCCTGAAGGGCTCAGCCATGCTCTGTGATGGGTTAGCTGGAGCCAGCTGGAACCATCTCTGCCCATAACAGGACAGCCCCTGTGCCACCTCACAGAGGGAGCCCCAGCATCACTCCTGGGCAGTGCCTGGGCATGGACACATGGACACCTAAAATAACAGTTTGAGAGTTCAGCTCAAGAACATTTATAATGACTCAACTGGCTGCTTTAGTTACCTCATTAAAAAAATCGCTTCACTTGGACAGAAACAAATTGATATAGTCAATAAGTAATTCAGAAAAATGCAATAAAATAAAGAAATTGAGGGAAACCAGACAGGCTGAAGGTGCACAGTTCACAACATCTATGGACACCACTCTATGATAAATGGTGTGACAAATGGTTATGATGTCATCCCATTACATGGTACCATAGGCTCAGAGTTTCACTTGAATGACAGAGAAAAAAATGGATCAGGAATTAGGACATGTAGGTAGATAGCATCAAAAAGTATCAAAAAACCTCTTCATCATACACCAGAGTATGAAATCACCTTCATTACACCTTGTCTTTCAAATCAAGTTCAAAGCTGCAACTAACACTGTCTTTCTATCGAAAGGTCATTTCCTTTATTCTCCCTAGTGAGGTCTGTGCTGAATGACTAAAATCAACAGGTACTGAAATATCTGGAAGGAATAGAATATTAAAACAGTGAATTAGATGCTAGCAGAAGCTATACATAGTGTAACTGGAACACATTCACAGAAAGTAAAATTGGTTTCTAGGAAGAATACAAAACTTTAGAGAAAGACTGGTGTGTCAGGCAAGAGAGGCTCTAAGGCTAGACATCTTCTTCCATAGAGTATTGTTTTCACAACATGGGACCTGGTTTTGTTTTTCTATTCTTTATTAAACTAGAATGAAAGTCCAAGTAACCTGCATCTGTCACACTCTGTGGAACAGGTTTACATTTGTTTATTTTGCTTATGTACTACTGAAATATTACTTTCTTCCTTAATTTCTTGCACTTGCACATCAAAGGCTGTGGTACCCATGATTAGCCTAGTCTGACTACAGATTATATTACTATTGGAAGAAAAATGAATACAGAGGCAAATAGCAGCTTTCAGGGAATGGTTTGATTTCCATGTCAGTCCCCTCTAGCTTGGCTCTTAACTGAAAACTCAGGGTGAAGTGCATGCAATTGAAAGTAACTCTCTATGTTCTGTCTATGCTGAGCACAACCTTAATCATAGAACCACAGCATGGTTTAGTTCAGAAGGTCACATAGGTCAACCCTCACCCTGCCATAGGCAGGGGCACCTTTTATGAGATGCAGTTGCTCCAAGCCCTTTTCTACCTGGTCTTGAAGACTTGACATGGCATCCACAGCTTCTCCAGGCAATCTGTTCCAGTGCCTCATCAGCTTCACAGTGAAGAATTTCTTGCTAATAGCTAATTTAAATCTACCCTCTTTCAGTTTAAAGCCATTGTACCTTGTCCTATTGCTACACATATGTAAAAAGTCCCTCTCTAGCTCTCTTGCAGGCCTCTGGGTACTCAAATGCTGCTCTAAGGTCTTCCTGGAGGCTTCTCTTCTCCAGGTTGGACAACCCAAACTTTTCAGTCTTTTCTGACTCACTCCAAGAGGTCCATGTCCTTCCTGTGCTGGTGCCTCCAGAGATATAACTTGGATGTAATGTGAGAAAAAAAAAAAGAGCAAAACTGCCCAAACCCAAAACCTCTCTGAGAGAAACAAAAAGGAGTCATGGTAGATTTTATAAGTACATTTTAATGAGACCAGCTGACAGAGTGGAAGGAAATCAGGGAAGCTCTCTCATGCACAGAAGGTCTTTTTCAGCTTTAAATTGTAAAATGCCTCTGAGCACCATTTAAGTGAAAACATACTTTCACTTTTCTCAAAAGAAAAAAAATAAGCAAACGCCCCAGTAGTACTACTACAAAAGTGCATGTGGTCACTAGAAGGACCAAAATGTCTAATTATGTGAGGTCCAATTAGTTATGATTTCAAGCTGTGCAGTTTTCAAACACCTTCATCAACACTGATTTATATAAATATGATAAAAGGTTCAGCAGCTCCAAAGAAACAAACAATCCTCAAAAAATACTCATCATATTTGTATCTAAACAGATCTGTGCTTTACAAAATGAGATTTAGGGTTGGATGAGTGAAGGAGTCTGCACAACTAATTCTGGCTGCACAGAGCTTTGCACTCCAGAGACTCTTTGTCACTAGTGGTAACAATGAAAATAACATATAGCAGGACTCTGGCCTTGGCCAATATCTACAGAGGTTGAAAAAGAAAACTTACTTAAAGCTATTTATGTGAATTTTGGCCTAAATATAATTTAGAAGAGAATGAATGAAAGGTCTAAAAAAATTGATTTGTTCAGATATCACTGACAATACACATTTAGAGAAAATACTGAACAGCAAGAAGGCAACAGTCCAGCTGCAATCTTAAATACCTATTAGAGCTGAAAGACCTGAACTTTAAATGCATTACATTATGAAAAAGATGAAGGACAGCAAGGAATATGAGTGGTGAAATGCTTACATGAGTTTCTTTAGAGAAGCGTTTTCTTCAGTCCAGAATGATATTGCACACTATTTTACATTTCTGAAATACTACATTTGAAAATGCCAGTAAGTCATTTCCAGATTTTGTTTTGTGAAGACATAATGAAGTGCAAAAAGTAAGAATGACACACTGTAATTAAAAAACTATTGTATAGTTGTACACAATGTTATGTTTTAAATTTTATTTTAATAATATTATGTTTGGTATAATAAGAATGTGGAATCCTATTGTGTATCTCAGAGAAAAAGAAAAGGAGGACCAATAGCCACTAGAAAAACCCCATACAATCCTTTTCCATGGTCAGTGAATACTGGAAGTTATGACTTTATCAAACTCCTAAGAAGTTTTGTGAAGGCAAGTTATTTCCCACCTTAAAAACTGAAGAACAATCCTTGAAAAGCCACAGCATTCATCAATATGCATGAGGAAAAGCCCTCAGTCTGGTGGAAAGGCCTAGATGATTAATCCCTATAGATAATGACGTCTGAAGGGTATATGTTTCTACAAATCAACAGATCTCCAACATGCCTCTCCACTGTCACTGGTACGTGAATCACTTGTTCATAGCTCCCCTCACAGAAGCTCTTAGTGGACTCCCAAATATCCCACCTTTCCTAGCCCCACTCATGATGCCAAGAACAGTATCAATATCCCATTCATTCATGACTGCCAAGCTCGTCTCCTTCTGCCAAATGATGTTTTATCTCATTTCATTTGCAACTTTCCAATGTGCTGTTCTTGTCTAGGAAGACAGAGAAGGCTGCAGATATTTAATTTGAAAAAGCTACGTCATAGCAAAATTATTCTTTTGACAAGCTTTAGCTGAAAAAATAAAATCAAATGTAGGATCACCTCGCTTTCAGTTGCATGCCTGGGCTTCTGGAACTAAATTTCCTCCATTCGATTAAATCCATTTTGAAATGTAAAAGTAACATTTACTGCAAAAGGACTGAAAGCTTTCCTTGTTTATCTTGTTTTAGCATTTCTCAGTCTTTGGGATAAGAGTAATGAGATTTCTCAGAGTTAAAAATGCAAATTTGCCTGCCCCAGAAAGATGAAAACTATCTGTGTTTGCGGTATTAGGGGGATATTGATAGTTTATGGTAATCTGGACAGCTCAGGAAGCACTTATCATCCAAGCGTACTTACACCATACCTCCTAGGATGAAATACTATGGTTGTACCATTCCTGCGTTAACCTCCGTTCCAGCACTCCCACGTACCATCCCACTGCACTGTGGACCAAAGACATTTTCACAGCTTGTCACATTGCCATCACACCACTGACTTACTTGACACTATAAAAGATGCTAATGGCTGTGTCTGGGAGTTGAGGTTTTCACCTCTTAATTATCAAAGGACTAGTTAAGTTTGTCTATCAGCTCTGTGGAAAGCTGGGGGAGGCAAAACACTTTTCTCTTGGTCACAGGGTGGCAGCCACAATGACAGTGTTCAGATTCAGACCTGCATACCTGTCTGAGAGATGCTGCAGCAGGGTCTGCTCAGCTAAAATATCTTCATCCACACCTTCCTCTGCACATCTCAACCCATGTGCAGCCCCAGACACAACCAGCCTTGCACTGAACTGAGAGTCACAAGGCACCACGTCCTCACTCCTTTGATTTCTAATGCAGGGACCACAGTGACCACTACAAACAAAGAAGCTGGATTTGTCTCTTTAATGATGCAACTAGGAAGCCTAACCCCTTAACTAGCAACTTAATTAGCCTAACCCTAATCTCTTATTTTTTAAGGACGAAGTCTATCAGAAGGAAAATGTTCAGAAAGAAGATTTGCTTGCACAAACAGGCTTACTTCAGCTGAAGCTGGCTGCTCAGTGACTCCTGGATGCAGTAGGAAGGGCTAACCAAATCATGTACCTAACTGCTGAAAATTTAATGGGAAGGCTTCCTTCTCACAGCCCCCAGCTGAAAACCTCCAGCAATTTAAAATTAATATGACAGTCTTCTGTGGCAGGGAAATGTACAATTTACATATTTCTGAATGTAGTTTATTTAGTAAATGATACCCTTACTAGTGAAGGGACTACAATTAGGCATTTTTCATTTTTAAGGTAATTTTTCTCCTCTGCTATCCTGTTTTTCCCGGGTCTGCTCCCCCCTGCCCCATTAAGAATGGGGTAAAGGAAAGTAATTTCTATAATTACACTGCTAAGTTGCCATGGTAGTTGGAAAAAACCCAGCTATTCTCTCCCACCAGCTCTGTGAGCTGTCGGTACATGAGGCAGGCCAGGCATGCAGTGTGCTGGAAGTGCAGGCCCCCTTACAGGGAAGACAGGATCAAACACAAGGCAGGTGCAAACCCAAACACTCTGCACTTGTACCAGAAAGCCTGACAGGAACACAGGCTCTTCTGGGGAGCCATAGCACATTATTATTTCTAAGGACTAACACTCCCAGCAGTTTCTGCCTCCTGTTACATACACTGAGAGCAACGAGAGGGTTCTGTACTGCCCCACTGCCCCACTGTGTGGTACAGAAATGGACTGTGCACTCCTTTTAGAGATGGGAATAAGACTGGTTGTAATCCATCTCTCCGTGGGTTGAACTCTGGTTGGGATCAGTCCCAGTTTAATGGTCTTTATGCTCTGTAGAGCATATACCTGATCTGTAGTGCCTCCAGGCTGTCTCACACCACATAGTCCCCTAATGATGCTCTTATGTGACAACAGATCTCTTCCCTTTCACCCAAATAATGCCCCAGACATTCCCAACACTAGATCTCATGAACAAATCTACAGAGGACAACACTGTGGTTGCCTTTCCATACCACAGGGAGAAGCTCTAGCACCAATTAATTAATTGGTCACTCAGTCCTGAACAGGAATTCAACACTGATCTCTATTCAGTAAACTCATAAACACTAAATTGCAGATAAGAAGCTGAAATTCCCAAGTATTCTGTTGAATTTGGATTTTAGTAAAACATCTTATATAACATAAATTTTGCAAGACATATGAGAATGTCTACATCAGGGGAAAAAAAAATATTTTAAAATCCAAAATATTATTTAGGAGTAAAGGCTAATTTAAATGACGTTTCATACATTAACAAAGTCTGAGTTTATATTTTATATTAATGCAATACTACCAAATGGAATCTAAACAATTTAATGGTTGACTGGGTTAATTAGCATTTTTCAAAGACTGATAATTAATATTTTTTTAACCTCAAGGTCACAGCTCAAAGCCAAGATCTTACTAATTAAAGCAATGACAGTAATTAGGAGGACAAATATAGTGTTTTCATCTGAAGATTTTAATGTTTCACTTCAGCATTTATTTTCTCAAAACAGCTACAGGTTAAGTGATAAATTTTAAGATTTGTGTTACAAAGACGTAGGCTGAAACACGGTCAGAAAACAACATTTTTTTCAATCATCACAGCAGAATGCAAGAAAAAGATTTTGTACACAGCCTGGTAAACTCTCTTGACAACTTTGCAAGGCTGATAAAAATATATTTCCCTTTTTATCCTCTTCCAAAGTGGAAGTATCACTGCTGAGCTTGACACAAACAGTGTCATACAAATACCTAAAAGTGCTTTCAGTAGAGCTAGTAAGGGTCAAAATAATCAGAATCACTAAGACCACTGAACAGTTCACTTATTTAATTAAAACTTCCTTTTACTAGAAGTTAATGTATTAAGTACAAAATTGTTCCTATAGTACTCAAGAAAATAAACCTCCTTTTCATACAAAAGTAATTGATTTATTGTTCCTAATGCCATTAATATTAATTAGCCTACACAACTCCTCCATACGGTTTATTGACATTTACAGTTTAGGACAGTTTAAGTCCCAACAGCTTCATCTACAACTATCAGAACAACAAGCTCCTTTCTCAAATGGTTTATTGTCTTTTTACTAATTTAGTACTATTTGTATTACTTTAGCACAGAGGGATCTATAGCTAAGATCATGTACCATGATTCCAAGATCTTTCCACAGGATCCTTCCAATTGATCTAATCATGACAAATGAATAGCAGGAACAAGAAAATATCAGGACCTCTCATGGAATTGGAGTAAAAGCATCAATATATGGGAAGAACTTTGCTGGTGCTTAAGAATGAAATCTGCAGTGAAAATTCAGTTTAGTACCTTAGCAGGCCTCCAAGTGGTGCAGTAAGAGGCAGGATACAGGTACCTAAACAAAAGCAGCTTGTGCCAGTTTGGATACTCTAAGCACTGACAACGTCTGAGACATTTTTGTGGGGTTGGCAGGTACAAATGAGGAGCGAGACCTGAGGTATGTCTTTTTGGAGCAACAGTTTCAAGCCAGGCAGGATAACTTACACCATTTCAAATAGTAACAGATGCTCAGTTCCCAAATTTGAGTTCAACCCCTGATTCATGCCTGAGAGAAAACAGTCTCCAATATTTTAAACAGTAAAATTTAAGTAATCTGTACATTTTGTTTTTGTTTGACTTTGAGTTCCACTTGCAAAAAATGGTGGAAAACTGATATGCTGTCAGAATCAGGTCATCATTAGAAAATTCTCCTTCCTTACACAAAGCTGCAAACATAAGGAAATGTTAATGATTAAGTTTCATTTTTCTGATTTTCTTCTACAGACTGGTAACCTGTACAATACCATCTCAATTCCTTATTAGTATACAAAAAAATTGGAATTAAAAATGTAAAATCTGGAAAATTTGCACAAGAAAGCAAACTTTTTATAATAACATGCTTTCAGAGAAAAGATGGTGCACTGTATCATGTATTATGTTTCTTTCAAGTTTACCTCTTTTCTATGAAACCAATTTAAAAAAAGTATGAAAAGAAAAACATCAAGTAAATGAGGCATAAACTGACAATATTCCTGATTACTTCTGCACATGCATCTCTTCTAAATTCCCTTAAACATATTGTACTTTATACCTCATGGGACACATAATTCTAACACTAATTTTCTTCAGTTTCTTCAGTACTTTTCAGGGCATAGAGAAAAGTTTTTTTTTCTGCTATGAAGTCTAGGAGGCTCCTTTACTCTCTGATCATAAAGAATCTACATAAACACAATACTAAAAAAAATACTGCTGGTTAAAATCATAGGACTAAAAAGAACAAAATTTCATCTTGTTGTACTTACAAAACACTATAAAGTACAGCCAGCGCAATTTTGTATGTATATACTTGCATGGAAGTGTATCTGTCCCTGTCAGTTTCAGCACTTTGGATCAGACAAAATATTTGCAATGGAGCTCAAATCCAAATCTGTCTGTTTGACACTGCAAGATGTTTGGAGTGGAAATCAAAGACTGCACTGTTTTAGAAAGCAGAGGCTTCCTGTGATGTGTCAAGCACACAGACCCTGATTCTCTGGGCAAAGGCCTTAAATCATCCTTCTGCTGACAGGTGTGCTCAGGGAGAAAGAAAGGTTGTTTATCTTCATGTCTTTATATATTTTCTACAGCCTATTCACATTAAATGCAACAAAGCATCTTGGAAAGCATGCTACTGATGTAATTCTGTGCTGTGGCTGCATAACATTAAACAACATTTATCTAGCCTTTGAAGTGCAACCTTTTTATTCTCTGTTCTAAATACTAAAATAAGTAAAAATTGAGGCTTTCATGTTAGCTGTCCCATCCTTATGTCCCTTTTCTCCAGCAAGCACAAAGGAAGTACAATGAAAGCTGGACTAGCAAGTGGACAGTAATGTATCATAGAGAACTATGCATCTGTTGGGAAATTTGGTGGCATAATAGAGAGAGAACATAGAACTTGACACAGCTGTTTATATAAAAAGTTTTACCTACATCTGCATTTTATCTTTTTCTCAAGAATATGGGCCAAAATTTGTAGCTTTTTATGCTCAGTTTGTGACAGCCCAAAACACAAAATCCTGCTTCTCAATGCAATTAATTGTTTGACACCCTATGTCCATGCCTGAACATTGAAAGCAAATTCACTTTTTCCCATTTTTTTAAAGCTGTTATCTGTATTGACATAAGTATGTTGCCATGTCATATTTGAATACAGTGACGCATTCCTCATAGAGCTGCTGAATATTCTTGGCTAATATCTCTTTAATGCAGTACAAAACAGATCTGTAACAGCCTAACACGTATTAACACAAATGACTCATTTTTTATTAATATATGCAATAAAAAAAAGTACCTAAACACCTGCTGGCTTCCAGACTGAGCTATTTTTGTCAGATGTTTTAAAAGAAACTGTCAAAGTACTTTCAAACAGAAAGATCAAAGTTGCTGTGATGAATCCAAAGGCATTGACTCTCCACAGTCAGTTCTCTGTTGCACAGGGAGCAAAATAATAATGGCTGTACCACAGAGCTGATCGTATCCCAGGAGTAGCAGAAGGGTGCTGTGGCTCAGCTGACATCTGCTCTTCCCTTCCACACTTAGCAAGAAAAACATGAGAGCCCAGCATGGGGCAGTGGCCCAGGGGAGGCAAGGCAGGGACGTGCTGTACAAGAGCAGTTCCTTTTTGGCTGTAGCACAGCTCTGCTCTGCCAAGTCAGGCAGCTTCAGGGGACAGAGTCATAAAATAATCTGGGCTGGCAGGGACCTCTGAAAGTCATCTGGTTCAACCCTTTGGTCAGAGCAAGGGCAGCTTCAAAGTTAAAGCTAACTTTAAAGTAAGATCAGGTTGCTCAGGGCCATGTCCAGTCAAGTTCTGAGTATGTCCAAGGATGGAGATGCCACAGCCTCTCTTGCAGATCTTCTCCAGTGCTTGATCACCACCTCACCTGTAAATTATTTTCCCTAATATCAAAATAGAATTTCCTTGTCAACTGGTAAAGTTGAAAATAGCAATATATTCACACTCCCTTCTGAGCAGTACTGAGCAGATCCACCTCTCAGCTTCCCAACCTTGCAAACCCTAATCATCTTGATGACCTTACTCACTGCATGGTGCCAATTTCACTCCTCTCTTGTTTTGCAGCTTCCTATCTGCAGTGATGAAGGGCTCTTGTGAAAGGGAAAGAATTATTTCATAATGAGCAATGGCCTCAGGGTATTTGAGTTCTGCCTTTCTTGTATTTTTCTTGTGTGAGTATAGAAAAGTCACCTCCTTGGGTTTGGTTCTAGAAGGAACTGCTGAGCTCTGTGACTTCAATATAAATCTACCTAATTTTAGTTATTTAATATGCAAAATAATATTTATATTGATTACATGAGAACAGAGTGTAGTTGTGCCCTTGAAATAGCCACTTCAATTAATAACTAAAGGTAATGTGAAAGATGGATTAGGACCTAATTTAATACAAAAAGGAGATACGAGACTGAGCTAAATCTGCCCAACGATGGTGTAACATATGCCTGTGTTATCAACAGCATCATCTTTGAAATCCATCCCTTTCTGTGTATGCTTTTTAAAAAGAGAATGGCCAAGGCAGAGTTATTTAAGCATAAGTCAGACCCAAAAATCAAGAGTTGGGGCAAAAAACCCCAAACATTATGAAGGTTTTAAAGAAGGTCAAGTGATTTAATTCTTTTCTCTAATTCTCCACCTCATTTCCTATATAAGTATATTGATAATCACTTTGCCACTTCCTGCAAATAGGCAGTCAGTTTAATACACCTCCAGAGGCAGGATCTCTTAGCAGGGAATCAAGATTTCATTGGGCTGGGCCATGAACCCAGCAAACACTAAGGGATGCTTCTGCACTGAAGAACTAACAAAACCCCTTGGACAGTGAACTGGAAATTCACAAATTCACCAAAACTGCATCTCACAGAGATGCTGAATACCTCTTAGATGGTAATGGCACTTAAAACACTGCGCTGTGCAGGATTCAAACTGGACCTGTAAGGCAACACCTTTATGCATGACTAGAAATAGCTTGAGACATCTCATGTCCTTAAAGAACTTCGGCTACATCTTTCAACACAAAATGAAAGACAAGCTTATTAACTCAAATGTTAACATTTTTAGTAGCTTTCATCAGCGGATGTCCTCCTTATAAGAAATGGGAAAAAGATCCCATAAGAGGCTCTGAATATACACATGCAAATGAATACAAAACTGTTTTCAGAAAAATAGGTTTTCTTAGCTGAAAACATAAAAATGAACATTATAACACCATCCAAAATCACTTCTTAGTGCAAATGTTTCGCAGTATAAAAATTATTTCTATAATCCTGTTGAAGGGTTGGCAAACCAAATGAATCTTAATGCCAATGCAACAGAAATCTGAAGTCTGTTCCCAGCTCTGCTTAAAGTGACCTTGAAGAAGCTGTCCAATATTTTGTGAAAATGAACCACTGAAAGATACTGTCAAAGTTAGAAATATGAACCATGTGTAATGTGAAGGAAATAGAAATATTAACAGCAATTAGGAGGAGAGCTGGAACTGAAATTTATGGTTTCTGGGCTTCCTATCAAATGTATCTTTGTACATAATAACAGGGATAATAACAAGGACTGTCTGTGTCTCTTCCGCAGTTCTGGTTCAGATAAAATCACATGCTCTGGCTGTGCTGTTTATCTTAATGCTTTATATGAAATAAATGGGAGCAACTGAGAATATTAAATGATGGAAATCTGAAGGTCCAAACCAGAATCAGTGGTACATAGATTATTTCTTCTTCTCCTGAAAGCCATATCCTTTGATTTTTCCCTTTTGCAACTATGAAATAATGTTAAGAAGAGAGACTAAAATTCTTCATTTCTTCAATTTAAAAGCATCTCAGATTATAATTTCACTGAAGATATTTTTCTTATCTTTTTAAAGAATTAAAATCAAGGAAAAATATATAACCTTTCTCACTGCAATACAAGATTCTCCCTTCTCCTAGAAGGGATTCCACCAGAAAAAAATAAATAGCAGGCTTTTATTGCCTAAGAGAACCATTATTCATATTGCAATCTCAAGTATTAATGATAATAACTGCAAATAAAATAAATCCCACTTGACTCTGAGGAAATGTTCAACATTTTCAACACTCAACTTTTTTTACCTTGCAAAATGAAAACCTGAGACACTGTGACATGAGCCACTACAAAGCTACTTTTACTGCTATCTTGAAAGCAAACCTGAAAATAGTGGTGTAGACTTGTCATAGTCCTAGGATAATGACAAAAAAGTGTTTAGACTCTTCCTGGTAGAATATAGAAACAGGACAATTGTCAACTCCTCTGCAGTCCCTTCAGACATCAAAACTGTTATTTATATACTTAATAACAGCATAATACTTTGTTACATGATGTGACTTGAAGGCTTATGACACTGAAAGGGTTTAAAAAATTTTACATGGAACTACATTTATTAATAGTGAATTCTGTCAGTATCATGCTGATTCTCTAATCAGCAAAAAATGTGTTTAAGAGCATGTCCTACAAGACTTAACAGGGGTATTTAGTTAAAAGGAACCACAGGCACTGAGAGTATTAAATTGGACTTTCAGTTGTCATTTTCTGAGGGTAGTTTAAAGAAAGCTAACACACATCAAAGTGATCAATCATGTCAGCTCTGGAGTGGAATTCTCCTTGCCTCCTTTTTCTGTCAACTTTGTGTGTATTACGAGTATCATCAGACATGATGGCCTATTCTCTCACTTGCAGGCAGTTAAGCCAGAAGCAGTTTGAGGAACTGACAGGAGTAACTTTGATATGAAGTAAACAGAAGAAGAAAACTGGATCCAATGTTCAGAAAATCCCCCAAGAATGTAATTATTTGTTTGCTTACCCTGGCAGAGAAGTAGAGAGATCGTAACACTGGTCAAAGGTCTTCAAAGAGACTGGGGAAATTGCAAAAAATGAACCACTCTTTGTAATTATAAGTGACAGAAGCTCTGTTTCTCAGACCCATCTCCTGACTTTAAGTCAGGAGCCCAATTTTTTCAATTTTCCTTTTCATCAATAACTATTTTCATCCTGTAATATAAAAGGTTTCATGCTGTTGTTTGGTGTCATATCAAGTCCCCCATTTCTGCCTGCAGAAATGTACTATATATGCACCTCTCTATCTATAAAAATATTGCATCTGCTGTCTACATAGATATGGCCTGGAGTGAAGAAAGTTCTCCCTAAGCAATTTGTAAACTTCAAGCTTTCTTCCCCTTTTTCAGAAGAATCCTCCTCTGCCCATGCCCCAACACTGCATTTCAATGTTTTCTGTTGGACAGGTGGGGGACAGATTGCTTTGTCTGAATTTCTACTATGAGCTGTTTTTTAATTAGAGAAGGTGGACTTGTAAAAATTCTTAAAGTGAATTTATTAAGAATTTTATTTTAATTTATTAGTTAAATATACATAGTCTATCAATTTTATGAAGGGCTTCTTTTCCTGAAGAGTTTTACAAAAAGATCTCTACAAAAGGGAAGTAATTTACCTTTTTAAGAGAAACATCACCCTACATTTGATGTTATTGCATTTGTCAGCTGCTTTTGTGAATCAAGCCATTATCTCCAAGACATCTTTGGATGAACTATAAATTAGCTGTACTACAGAATCACATTTCATTTAGTAGACATATAGAGCACCTTCAAGGAGTGCCACCTCAGTAGCTACTTAGAAAAAAACTTCCACTTTGGTTTAAGAGTACAGTTATATTTTATAGCATGTGACAAAGAATGTGAGAAACTCACTCTGCATTAAAAATAAAGGAAGCTTCTAATCAGTTGTGTGAAAACAAGGTCCATGGGAGTCCCAAAACTTAGGTACCAGCAGCTGAATAAAAAGAAACATAAGTCAAGGATTTCTGGAGCTTGATGGACGTTTTTGAATATCTGGAGCTGGCATTGCTGACTTTATTACACATTTAAACTATGACAGGTCCACTGTGACTACCATGTGTTGTATCTAAAGCTTACTTAGCTGCCTGGAAAAATCTTGTGTTATTCCTGGGAGTTATCAGTTATAAAATATATTTCTACTTTGAGTGGGCAAAAACAATTTGGAAGATGTAATTTACTTCCTGAGGTTTTTTTTTGATGGTAAAAGGACTGATATTTTGTCCTATTCAAACACACTGAAAAGACCCCTACCTTTACTGTTTTGTTTTGGTTTTTTTTTTAAGTAGAGCTACTTTGCTATATTATACATTCACAATTATTATGATGTAACAGAAATTAACGAGCAAATCTAGCAGGTGAGTTAAGAGGACTGGAGACTTTCTCCTAACACCATACCTGGACACCCCTTCATGACTTGTTTTCAAGCATTCCAAGGAGTTGGAATTGAAATGGATCTATAGAATTCAAAATTGTGCAGGGGAAATTACCTTTGCACTTGTCCTCAGATTCTATGGGCTTCTGAAAGGGCACAGAATTATGTAAATAGCTGTTGTTGCCCTTTTTGCTTTCTTAAGGGAGATCCAGAATGACACCTACCATGAAATAGTAATGCAGCATTCAAATTCACTGAAGAAAACCATATGAGGACTCTTAGTCCTGGTCTCCCAAGAGGATGGACAAAACACCAGATATTTTTGGTCTTCAGTACAATCAGCAGGTACCTCCCATCCCCAACCATAGCATAATGGAAACATCTAGAAGGACTGACAAGATTGCAGGTTAACCATTTTTACAGATAGGGGTAAGACACTTTTCTATCAGTAAAGACTTACTTTTTAATATTTCAAGTTCAGATAAAAGTTTTGATAGAATCATATGGACACTGCAAACAAGTTAGACTAAATGCCACAGTTTCTTAACATATGGTGTTTAGAAATGCTTATAACACGTAGTTCTACTGCTTTAAATACACACAGACAATAAAACGGAAATATTTCAAGTGTGCACTGAAATTTTATCTAAATTGGAACATAATTACTGTCACTGAAGATGTCTCATTACTGTTAGTGCTCAGTAGGTCTCGTCTCTTTCTCCCTGGGGAAAAAACCAATGGCTGGAGAATGCTGTAATATTAGCATGGCATCTTCCTACAATTAGCACAGAGTTTTCTAATATTAGATGCATTTATTTCCTAACTTTGTGGGAAGAAATTCAACACAAGTCTCCTTTTGAAAACCCTGCTGTGCCAGCATTATTTGTGTTCTAATATTTTCTAACAGCATTCACAGGTATAAATAAGATGCCAAATCTAAATTAACACTGGAAACATGACCTGCCCTGCTCTTTTCCTGCGAACTGACAGCTTCGCTACGTGTGTCAAATGTGAACCGTCCTCCCAGCTAACTAGAGACTCAGGACTGGCATATTGCTGAACTGCAAAACTTACTAACAAAACATCACTGTAAAGAACAAGGAATCCCAAACAATTCTGTAAACTTTATTTTTCTCTTCTTAATTAATTTTTAAGGACATTTTTTACAGTATTAATTCTTAAAAATTAGATTTCCAGGGTCTCATGAAATCTTCCTTCATAGCAAAAACATGGCTTTCAAATAGTTGTCTTCCTCAGAGAACTAACTGCTTTTCCCACACCTATTTCTTTCACACTGTCATTTGGATTCTGCTTTGCCCATTCCTTCCTCGTGCTCATACAAAAGCCACAAACAACCTGGGATAAACTGCAGATGGTTATTTTATCAACCACCATGCCAAAACTTAATATCTGAAAAGCAATCCTGCTAGTTTTTATCATACCTTTTATAGAATGGAAAAACAAGTTGTCTTCCTCTTAACCTCCTGGTTAAGTAAAGGTCATAGTATCTCCTCTTAATTTTCTTTTTTCACTAAGTAGTTCTTGGCAATGAAGCCTTTCCTCTCAGTAATTTCTCCTGAACTTTATCCTGCAGGTCCTAATCTTCCCCAAAGCACAGGGTCTAGAAGCAGAAACACTACTTCAGCTGAAACGCTATGGTGCCATCTCTTTCCCTTCTCTTGAAAATTCTATGTAAAATTCTTCCAAAACAGCAAATAAATCAAAACAACTAGTACAAAAATAGATAATACAAGCAGAAGAAAGATGTTGTGAAACCTGTTTCTTCATTTACCAAACTTTACTTACCTTCAGATCACCAAAAAAAGAGGTTTCTAGTTCAAATGGACTAAAAAAGATCTGAGAAACTTGAAGACTTGTTGTTTAATGTTTCATGTCAGATAAAAGTAAAGATGAAAACCTCCTATTCCTTTTTATGCAAATGATAAAACCAGATTCTCCATGGACCCCAAGAAGAACAGGAAGAAGGAAAGCATTTTGGAAAATCATGCCATCAAATCAATAGAAAAATAGAGGATGATCAAAAACGTTAAAGACTGGCAAGAAAACAAGAGGAACTCTTTTTCATGTTGATTTTCATTACCACATCTTGCATATCAACTCATCAGTCATGGCTAAACATAGTTTATGCAATTGAACTGAAACACCTTTTGGCTCCTAAGAGCGAGAGACTCATCTATCCTTTTCGCTTGACAAGTGAATACTTGATCAGCACCTTAGGTTTCAGTATTTTTCCAGCCCAGTGGCCAGGCTCTAATTTCCTCTGCCATTTTATCTTATCTCTCTGCTTTTCAAAATAAGATTTCTGCCTATATGTACCACTGCAATTCTTTGCCGATCCACTTTTTTAACAGCATTCTTATTTCATACAGGCAAGGTAACGCCATTAGTGATTCTCATCCAGAAAGGATCTCTTTTGCTACAGAACTTGGAGGACATTGGTGTTGGTTCCTGAACTAAAGCTGGATGCAAGTACTAGGAGTAGAAAGGGAAGATGAAAACACTCCTAATTCACAGGATGCAGCAATTTCAGTCTGCCCTGTCTTCCACAGCACTTTTAAGGTTGCTTCAGGAGCTGCCAGAGCCTGGTGGCAGTGGGAGTAGCAGTGCATCGGCATATGGTTATAGAACAGGTATGTACAGGAGTCAACACTATTTCTAGGTGAAGTGAAGGGTGCAGTATTAAACCAAATGTGTCTTACCTCAGGAATTAATATAGATGGCAGCCATGTATAGGAAGTAGCCATTTACTGAGCAGCTAATTAGAATACTCCTCAAAATAAACAAGAATAACAACTAGTCATTACTGTAATTATTCATTTCTGTGCCAGTCCCTTTGCCTTCTCAGAGTACATTAATGTACTTTAGAGATGGCGAGCACAGCTGAACAAACATCATATTGCACCTGAAATTACTGAAGCACAACAAATGAACACAGTATGTATATTGATGGCTCTGGAATAGCAATGTGAAATCATTACTGAAAGTCAACAAACTAGATGCTGTCATGTATCAAAGTCTAAGTCATCCTTTGGAAAGATATGCATAATATATATACAAACTGCAGTTATATGTCTAGATAATAAATGTATTGGCCATATAGGTTCAAACATCTGGTCCATGTGCAAATATGTGAATGTCCAACAACTGAGTATATATATATTCTGTCTAGAACAGAGGTGTTTATATGTTTGAAGTGTTTAAAGGACTGACAGTTGCACTACAATCACATTCCATATTTCTTATATGTGTACGGCTTATTAACAAATAGAGAGATGGACATTATCTCTGAGTATATGGTTCTAGAATTCAGCAACCCCATGGTGTAGGAAAACACATTCTTGGCACTCCATGTTCATTGCACTATTCCAGGAGTAGCTTTTGAGTAACTGTGTGACCAGATATTTTTATCAAGCCATCTATTGCTCTGTGGAAAGCTGATCTTACTTCAACTCCCCATAGCCAAATACCACTCATGAAGAGAATTCCATCCTTAAGATATCTGTCACAAATTTTTTGGGTTTTGTGTATGCAGGATCAACATTGCAAACCGAACATTTTTTACCACGGCAATGTTAATGATTTTACAGCCACTCCCATTACAAGTGCAAACATATACTGCGCTACCTGTAAAGACTGTCTATTGATAAATGTTAACTTCAAACCTAAGTTACTCTGGTATTTAAACAGAGTGATACAGGCAAAAATGTACCTGAATTCTATGATGCAAAATGTGATGATTCTGCAGAATCATTTCAGGATAACAAAGAAAAGCAAAAGAAACATTTTTTATGATAACGAGAAGGTCATAATAAATATTTCTCACAGGTTTTTCATCACTTCTCTTTTGACAATATAACTGCCTAAATGAAGTTGCATAACATCAGCAGACCCATATAAAACAAACATGTCATGTCAACAAATGACAGCCACCCACCAGCAAACACTGTGATAGATCAGAAATAATATAAGAGTAGGATGAATCCCTGTGGCATTTCCAAATTAAACCCACAAAATATTGACTGGGAGCAATTTGGAACAACCACCTGGTCTCAGTATATTAAGATTTTAAAATCTGATCGTAACTGAGCTAAATGAGTGCAACATATGTTTTGCAGGTGTAGCCATATCCCAGAATTACACTTGAAAAGAGATATAGTAATTCTTAATTGAAAGTTTTGTGGCCTTGGGAAGAATGGCAGGAAAACTGTAGACACATTTGAAATCACCCTTTGCCCTTCTCTTCTGACAAGATTTTTAATATATTTTCTTTTTCATATAAGAGGACAATTCACTGCCTAGGATATCAAGACAGAATATACATTTTGATATCAGACAAAAAGATGTATGAGTTTAACGTGACTTCAGTTTCTAAAATTTCTTCGATTCCTCTGGAAATGCCTCCTGTACCTTAATTAACTGAGATTCTTAAACCTACTTGTACTGAAGCCAGTACGTGTGATTTGATCCAAATAATAATGAAGAGGAGGAGAGAAGGAAGAAAATGTTTTCCACTTAAAACTACTAGACACTCTTTGTTGATCCTTTATCACACCACTAAAAAAAGGATTGTCATTTACTCCAGGAACTGAAGTCCTGATTTGGCCTGTGTTAAAAGTTTTGTTACTCTCTTAGGTCCCAATGGAAAGGTGGACCCAGCATCTCCTTACCTCTACAATATGCTGGCTGAAATGTGTGACAACATCTGACAACTTTGCATCCTCCTGGAACAAGGTGTACGTTTGCCTTTACCTATACCAAGCCCTGTGAGACTGTGCCAGGAAAAGTGCTTCGGGCATCTTTCCACTCTCAAATGGAGAGCAAAGCTATTCTGTTCAGCCCTGCCCAGACCATGAAGCACATTTCTGACAAACATAACAGGTATGAGGAGGTAGCCCCCATCAGTAGTAATAACTATCCTTCACAAGGTGTTTAGGGCATAAGCGAACAAATTTCTGACCTCAGGAAATTAGGAGGACAAAACAGCACTCAGCCTCACACCTACATGATGCTCATAATCTGGGAGGAGAAGAATTACAGAATAGGTCAGGTTGGAAAGGATCACAGTGGGTCATCTGTTCCAACCTCCCTGCTCAAGCAGGGCCATCCCTGAGTGCAACGCACAGGATTGCATCCAGACAGTTCTTGAATATCTTCAGTGAGGGAGACTCCACAACCTGTCTGAGCAACCTGTTCCAGTGTGTGGTCACCCACACAGTAAAGAAGTCCTTCCTCATGTTCAGGTGCAACTTCTTGTGCATCATATTCTGCCTGTTGCCTCTTGTCCTATTGCTTGGCACCACTGAGAAGAACCTGGCTCCATCCTCTTGGCACTCCCTGTTCAGATACTTGCGTACATTAAAGAGGTACCCTTCAGTCTTCTCAAAGTTAAACAGGCCTAACTATCTCAGATTTTCCTCATAAAAAAGAAGGAAAGAGAGGTAAGCAAGAGGCTCACTGGCTCTCACTGGCCTGGCCAAATTAGGTGACTGTCAGCAATGCTGTACCACAAAAGCACTGTTGTCATATCATTTCACTACAGAGAGACAAGCTGCATTTAAACTGGAAATACATGAAAGTATTTTCAAGAAGGAAGCAGTTAGTTAAGCTGTTGATTAATATTTGTAATTTTTCTGAAGCTTTTATTTAGTTACTTAAAATAAACTCCTACGCATATCCTGCCCAAGCTGCTCTATCAGTGAGGAGCGAGTGTGCCATCAGTTTTTCTCTGCCAGTCATTAAATTGCTCCATTAAATCCTCATGCTGGTGTGGAAAGAGGAGCCTGCTCCCAAGCCTCTGAGAGCAGGCTCTCTGCTGTCTCCTCGTCATCATAAGCCTTTAAAGCTGACTCTGGTTTTTCCTTTGGAGGTGAAAGCATTCCTGCACCATGTGATAGGCTACTAAGCTCGCCTAGGGTGCTACGAGGAGCTGACAGAAGAGTCAAGCTTATCAATTGGTTATGTTTCCTCTTTCCCACTAAATTTTCACACATCAAACTCTGTCTGAAAAGCAGGGAATGTGCAAATCTCCAGAATTTCACAGGAAAGAGATACAAACCCTATAGATTAATGTACAGACAGGCCCAAAATGCAATTTTAACTGTAAAGCTACTTACAACCCTATGTCAAATCCTCACTTTAGTGATCCTGTGAACAGTTATTACATCAGTTTCACTTAATCAAAATTATGTAATTCCATAAATTTGCAGTTTAGACATTTTAAGTGCAG
The DNA here is from genome assembly GCA_013397795.1 of Orthonyx spaldingii. Lineage (NCBI taxonomy): Eukaryota > Metazoa > Chordata > Aves > Passeriformes > Orthonychidae > Orthonyx > Orthonyx spaldingii. The sequence goes on along the minus strand of VZTJ01002692.1, from coordinate 1,809,889 downwards.
AAGCTGGAGACATTTTATGTGTGGGTGTGTCTTTTGACACTGATGCTTCTGCTTCATTTCTGCAAAATAGCATCCTCCAGCCTGTACAAATTTGTATCCATTTCTATCTCCCAATGACAGTTTTTAGCCCATCAATCATATTTCAAGATGATCCATTGCATCCTCTGCTTGGATCAGCATCAATTTATGTCTCTTTTTTCTTATTTTGTTAGGCCCTACCCACTGTAAAATGGAGAATTCAGAAGCATCTTTTATGCATTTGGCTATTTATGTTGATTGCAACATGACCAACCCATCTAACAAGTACTGTATTTATCACTACACATTGCTAAACTAATTGAATTTAATTGGTTTGGACTAAACTTTGATGTTAAATGCTGTTTGTCCAGATATATGCCATGAATGTACATCTACACAGCATGAAAATAATTTTTAGAGTTTTGTAACAAAGTAATAGAAATTCTGCAAATGATTCATGATGCCATTTTTATGCAAATGTTTTCATTATGTCATTTTTATGCTTTCATTTTCATTTCTGGTGAGAGATAAGAGTATATCTTTGTCTTTTTTTTGGTCATCAAATGTTTGCTGGTGAAGAAATCGTGTAGCACTTCACAAGTGTGCTAGCATTGTATCATAAAATTAATATGTTTGCAGTAACCTGTGTGAAAAACATAGTTGCTTACTTTTTCTTATAAATATACTCTTATATAAAGAAATAATTGCAAGAAGAAATGAAGCTACCACTTGCTGGAAGATCAGTAAACAACATATTGAATGAAGAGTCTTGAAAAACAGGACCTGTGCAGCCTTTAATTCCCCAAAGGATTCATTTCTGAGGAAAAACTGTAGCTCGGAATACAATTGAATCAGAGGTTGATAGTCTCCAAGCTAGATATATATTGTAATTCAAATTGGATGACTGATGCTGATCCTTCCCCCCACCACTGCCCTCCCTGGTCTGGTATATATATATATATACACAAAAAGGTTTTTTAATCCCTTCCTTTAACACCTGTCATGCTGTTCTCCATTCTGCCACACCATGCCACAACATTCTCAGTGACCTTTTATTTTAAAACTACTGCTTTGAATGTCTATGCTTTCTGGATTGTCAACCTCAAAAAGCATCTTGAAAACATCAGGTTGTTTTCTTTTCTCACTGACACAAATGAACAGTAATCTCTCAATAACTCATGCTTGATATGCAGCAGAATTATTGCCTTATTGGCAGAACTTCTTAAAATGGGAAGAGCCAGCACAGGCCATTTCAGGATTTACAAAGCCCTACTCTAATTAATTTCTTCTAGGCAGAATTAAGGTATAAACAGAATTAATACTGTAAACACAAAATCAAAGGTTGAGTGAAAGCTGCTTCTATGCTGACATCTCTAACCAGGGCATTTAAAAATACAGTGGAATGGAGTGAAAATCAATCAACCTTAAAAGTGGAAAAGTTTATTTGAGAAGACAAATGTGAAAAGACTGCTGCAGAAAATTAAGCTAGTAGCTCACAAAAATATGAAAAGGTTATAGCTGGAAAAGCAGGCAGGGAAACCTTTTTACAGGGGCATCATGGTGTATTATAAGCATGCAATTATGCCAGTTACAAAGAAACCTGCAGTGGTACAATAGTGCTGAGAGCTTCAAAAATGGCTTAGGAATACTACTAATTAAAGATAATGTTCATGAGATCTCTCTCCCAGCAAAAGTAACTAGAGGCAAGCTCCTAGGCACCAAGATGATGAAATCTTGACTGTACAATAAGCAAATTTCAGCTTTCTTGAATTGTATTTGCTCTCAGTATTCACATATTTGGGTATAAGTATGCAATTTTATTTTTCAAACAGTAGATAATCTTAACATGCTAGTAGTCCAGATTCAAACAACAGAAATTAAACTTGTTTCTAAATTGTAAATCTGCTCTAGTTCTTTACAGTAAGCCAAAACCAACCTTAAAACAACTCACCCTAAATGTTAACAGCTGCCAAAAATGCAGCTTTGTTTTGCTCACTTTATAACTCTGCCTAAGTACAGCAGTTATTTAGAAGGATAAACTCAGTTAAGTATACTGAGTAAGAGTTATAAAACCAATGTACAATTTCTCTTCTGATTTCAAATTCAGATGTATAGGACATAGCAGAGATCCATTATGTTCATCAGAATATGACACTGGATGAATAAATAGTTGTCATGTGTTTAAGCCAGGAAAAGACAATCTGGCACTTCTTAACAGGGACTATATATTCTAAATAATACTAGACTTTCTCAGAAAACTTGTTTATATCTTTTGTGTATTAAGATATATATAATTTATACTTTTCAATTATTGTAATTTCCTTCTCTTAAATGAATTTACGTATTTCTCTTGCCATTTTAGTACTACCAGTGGTCATGCCAGTTCAATAAAAACCTCTATAATTTTAGTATCACAAATCTCCCAAGAACTAGTTTGGATGCTATGGCATTCTGTTATTTCCTTGAAAATGTTTTGCAGCTTCCAGTCAAAAAACATAGCATTTTGCTTATCAGAAACATGACATCAGTTAATAGGGCTTATTCAGCTCAGATTCAGAACTCTGGTTTAATCCTCTAAAATAACCAAGATACTGGACTATCTTATTGAGTTAAATTTAAAACCACTAAGTAATAAGAGTGAATTATAAGCTATTTTTCTGATATTTTGTATCATTATACTGGACAGTACAAGGCTCTAAAACAACAACTGAACACTGACATTATTATTTAAAATCCTAGTTTCTACAAGTGATATGGAAGCTTGTTTTGATTCGCTACGAAGTTAATTCATGGCATCCAGACATTTATGAAACCACTGTCTGCAATTTGATGAAAAAACGGTGTATTCTGAGAAAGGTTTTGACCTATGATTTGTATTAATTGCTATTCTAAACACATTTATACATTTCAGGGCAGAAATGTACTTACCAGCTTACAATAAAGAAAATCTGTATTAAAAATGTATGGCAAGGAAAGGAAACATAACTTCCTGCATGAAATCTACTTTAGCTTCAGTCACTTGATATTTATTTGTTCTCTGTGCGCTGTACAAAATTACTGAAGCACACAGAAATGACACTTTGCCCTTGGGTGCAATGGAATGACAGATTAAATGAGTAAATGGAAGACTTGGAGCTTCCTCCAAAGGGGAAAAATAAGCTACTTAATACTTTCAAAGCCTTTTCAAGTATCAGCTTTTTCTGCAAATCAAGACAGTAATTATTTAGTGAACCAACTTGAATTTCTTAAAAATGAAGGGAGCATGAGGGAAAAGAGTGGGACATGGAACTTGTTTAGTTCTCCCACAGATCTGGCCGCCTTCATGAACACCTGATTTTAACCTAAGGCTACACAAGTCTTTTGCTTTTGTAAAGAAATACAAGCTGCATCATCACCTAATGCACCAAAATGCTTCTTTCTGTAGCCTCACAGATGGAACAAGTAGCTGTGCTTCACCTGCAGCCACTAAATATATAATACACTTTGACTCTTCACCATAACTTTAGGGACTCTTATAAAGCACAGTAAAAGTACAGTCAAAATTTCATTTAAATCAGACTTCAGGCTCATACCAATTTATGTTTTCTGTAGGAATTAAAGATTAATTGCAATAGTTCAGTACTAATAGAGGGTTTTGCCAAAGTCAAATTTCTACCTAATATTCACTAGAAATAGCAGAGACTTAAATTCTTATTCCTGAATTAAAGAACTTTCTTTGAGCCATTTTAGCATTTCACAAGGGATGCTTTAAAACATTTGAGTGTTTCTCAGTTTCAATTACTTTTTTCTGTTTTCTCTTAGGTCACATTTTATAGATATTTGCTACTAAGGATTCTGTTCTCTCTTCAATTTATAAATTATATGCCCTTCATTAAAACAAGTAATAAACTGAAACCCTTATCTCTGAGAATAAAGTGACAAATATGAACTCAGAATGAATCAGAAATATTAATTTATTGAGCTTATTGATCAAATGAGAAAATTAAATTAATAGGAAAGCACCCCTTGGATTGTACTCTTCTGGTCTCATTTTAGGCAGCAGTTTTGAAAAGGAGCAGATGATAATATCAAAAAGACCCATGCAAGAAATAATTTTTTTCTGAAAGAAGATATACATATGTGTTTTGCATAGCACAAAGAAATTAAGATATGGTCACATTTTAGTTGACAGAAAATTTGCAGAGAATAGAAAGCACAGGTATTATAGTACTGTGAGCCAAATATGGGAAAAGCAAAAACTAAATAGAGGAGAATAGCAGAAAGAAATTCTGAGACACTTTTCACACAAATGGATGTTCCACATTTAAAGAAAACCTCAGTTTCACTAGAAATATTAACATGAAACAACATTTCTTCTGAGACAAAAGCAAGAAGGGATATCTGAGAGCTAATTCACATGCATTGAAAAATGCTGACATGTATTAAGGACAATCTATAGCTAAGCGCAGACTCTCTTGAAACAGACAGTTCTGACCTCTTCTCTGAAGAAATGCTGAGAGAATTGCAGTTATTCAGCAGTGCCTGTAGTGACAGGATGAAGGGCAAGAGTTTAAAACTGAAAGATGGTAGATTTAAACTGGACATGAGGAAGACATTTTTTATGATGAGGGTGGTGAGACTGTGGGAAAGGTTGCACATAGAAGTTGTACATGCCCTGTTGTAGATGTGTCATGATTTGTGGATGTCCCTTGATTTTGGAGTAATATTTCTCATTGCATGCTTTGCCCTAGTCCTATATTTTTCCCGTGGTACCTGCTATTACTCATGACTGAAGACAGGATATGACATAGGCAGCTAAAAGGGCTTTTAACCTGGTAAGATACCACTGTCATTATATTCTCAGCAATGTCAAGCCCCAGTTCTATCAGACCGAACCGTTCTGTGTCATTAAAGACAACCATACCCACCCTATTCCTCTCAGATTGCCACAGTGAAGTCAACTTTCTGATGCAATAGAACAACTCGATTCTGCACAATGAAGCAGCCAGAAATTCCTTTAACTACTCTATTATAGAACACCTCATACCATGAAACCATACCTTCAAAATTCACCAGCAACCAAAAGCCAAAGGTCAGACAGTAGGAAACCAGGGGAGAAGTGTGACTGCACAAGTGTCCTCATACAGAGGTTAAAAAAATAAACCCATAGTACACAGGACAGGCTGAAAAGGCAGCAGTTGCATTTCAGGCAAGGAAATTGCCTGCTGTTTGTTCTCCCTGCATTCAGAAAAATATGCTTTCTGTATCCTCTTTGCTAGTAAACAGAAGATCATTACAGTGATAGTTGACTCTCATAACCCATTTCACCTCCAAGCAGGAAAAGAAGCTTGGCAAGGGTTCAAGTACTTCCCTGAGTAATTTTGCCATCAGGCAGCAGAACTTTCCAGAACATGAGGTATGATTCAGACAGAGTGTTCCATTAGAAGGAAGGCATACAAAAAAGTAAACAATCACACAGCAAAAGAAATGAGTAAAACCAATAAATAATCAGCATAATTTTAATTTTCTGGTTTTCCTTCTCATTTTAGACTTGTGGTTTTCAGTAGAGCTCCATGCTTCAAATCTTTATCAGGAGAGTACAGTCCTTCCTATGGTAAATAGCCTGCTGTCAAGAAGTTGTATTTTTATTAGTGTTATTTCCTAGACCTCCTTGGAGCCGTCTATGGAGTGGGCATCCAAGGATCTTATGTTTAAAAAGCCTTGGAAAACAGAAAAATGGTTGATTGACTTCCACCAGGCAGCAAATTATCAGGGACTGAAAACCAGCTAAGACTACACAATTTATCTCAGTTTATTTTACTAAGATTCAATTCTGTCAGTTTTCAGATTTGTTGTTCAAGTGCTGATAGAAAAGCCCACAGGCAAAGCAGAACACACAATTCTGCCAGTTTTGTTCCATCACAATTAACTAATGAAATCTTTGTTCACTCATTCATCAATATTTTTCATCTTGTAATCAAGACACTGCTAAAATAGTGCACCCAGAAGTTTCCCCATCCTATCTCCTATTAAAAAATCCCAACAACCTACCAAGATTATTGGTTTGAAATTTGGGTGTGTCATAAGGAAAACTGCAGTACAGTGAAGACAAGATCAAATTGCTCATTCTCTATATAAGATTGATGAAGTAGCCTATAAAATGCTTATTTTTAGAAAAGATCTCCTAGAAAAGATTTCAAACATCAAAACAATGGATATTTTTTGCCCGATATGCAAAACGTAATCCTGCATATGAATACAACTTGGGCACATTAGAATACCCTTAGAAACAATAAACACATGCACTACCATACATAACAGAAGTATACAACACTCATGAGAATATATACTGTTACAAGCTTTCTGGAAGGGACTTGCAGATTCAGAACTGTTACACAGGTGAAAAATTATGAGTGTTTCTCACCTCCAAGCACCTGACCCTAACTGGGATACTAAACTCTGGATTTCAAAATGGTAAAATATAAAACCTGTGGGAGGATTATGATCCACTGCTTGAAGAGAATAAAAGCTGTATCAGCTACTGCAGGAAAAAAAAGAGAAGAATGCAAGAAAGTGGTTTGTCTTTGACAAACTTTGCAGTACGTTCTGCTATGAGCTTTCTACAAATGCATAACTGCATAGATACAATGATTCAGCATGAAAATGACACTAACACAAGTAATACTAAATTTGCTCCCATTCACGTCAACAGCAACTTGGGGATTAAAGTGCAATTCACCAGAACTATAGGACCAATCCGACTCTTCAAAAAAGCCTATTTTATCTGTAAGAACAAAAGCATTTTACTCTGATGCTCCCATAGGACAGAACATGTAGCACACATATTAGTCTGTGCATTGCTGTAGCTCTCAATACACACCACTGTCTTAAAGATCCTTAAACATACCAATATAAAGTATTTTTTATCTATTTCTTAGCTGTGGTAATATACACAGATAAAAAGGGAAAATAACAGTCCTAAGATAAAAAGTAAAGAAATGAAAAATATGTATCGAAGTGGTGATAAGGGGCATATGTTCAAGAAACAGTGACTGAAAATACTAGGCTGATCCCTCCAAAACTGGTAACTTAAATATCATAACAGAAGACAAGAAGATATGTAAGATTTTAAGAGTAGTGGAGGGATGAAATTCAGGATTTCATCAGATTATGTTCTTATGCTACATATTTTTCTAAATTAAATTAAGTTTGTCTACAGCTTTAGGTTTATACAACTTGATGAAAAGAAATCCCATTCATTTTCATAATGAGAACCAGAGGAAATAAAGAGATGAGTTCTTTATTAAAATTTACAGCTACAGACAGGACCTCTGTCACACCACCTGCACTGCTGATTAGTAGGAATGTGCCCTGGCCCAAAGAAAAAAATGCCTCAAGAAATGTTTACACTGTGTATGTGACAGAAAAGTCTTGCAACAATCCTTCAGAGAAAAAATGCTGTCACTAATTCGGCAGCAGCTTTGAGCAGTCTGGTCCAGAAGAAGATGTCTCTGCCCATGGCAAGTGGGGTGGAACTAGATGGTCTTCCAGTTCCCTTCCAACCCAAAACATTTTATGATTTTATGATTCTAGTTTAAGAATAGTCAACTTTTAAACACTTTAAGGACAAGTAATGGTGCTGTGTCATAGACAGAAGTAGTGACTTTTAATGCTGGGGAGCATACATGCTTTTCAGACAGCTTTGGGTCTGAGGAGACTCTGGGTCTGAGGAGGCTTTCCCTTTGCCTTGTGCACTCCTTGTTGCAGGTGGGGGAGCACAATGCTCATTTTCATCAGGACATGGCATCAGGGCTCTATAAGAGCACTTACCAAGGCTCTTCTGGGGTATTTCTTTCAGTCACACTCCAAGTCACACTCCACATTCACTTTGATTTTACTTGCTGAGCAAAGACAAGCTGACTCACTTAGAGGTCATTCAGAACAACAAGTGCAGAGCAGACAACAGGATACTCTAAATTGCTCCTTCTCCAAAAAGCTGAGCTTCAGTCCCATGTAATACTAATTTTCATCTGTGTTGGACATACCAGGACAAGAGACATACCACAGGTGTGGATGGAGGCAGGCAGAGGTCAGCCACCACAAACAAGGTCTGGGTAGATCTGCTAACATAGCACTGATTTTCAGACAGGAAGGGTAATTGGGAGGTGGGATACATCCCCTGAGCCCCAGCAGGGCTGCTTGTACTGTAGCTTATGTGAGGCTCAGATGCGAGGCCCTGTGCTTCTTTTACCACACAGGGACTTTTTTATTATTATTTAGGAGTAGAAAAGAAATATGTATGTAAAGAGCAGAAGCAGTAAAAGATTAGACAACACAGTATTTTAAAATTCTCACAGAATTTGTAATTTATATCAATTTTTTGGTCTTTAATTCCAAAACAAAAGAAAATTAAATTAAAGTGGTTTTCAGTGCTGTATTTGAAACCAGAATACTTTACCCAATAATTTTTTTTGCTTCCTTAATTTTTCTTCTCTACCATTTCTGACACCTGTACTGGTTAAGCACCTCAAAAGCAAGCATAAAACCACAGATAGTATTTAAAATGTTTTCATGAGTATTTCTCAGTGTCTCTCATTGCAGTTTTATATCATTAATGCCAGGTCAACAGTACAACTGCATGGACAAGGAGAGCAGTGGTTACTTTATTGTCTGATGGCCATGCTTTTTCCATTGCTACAATGCAACATTTAAATCCTATTATATTAGAAAAAAGGCAGTGTGAAGGGAGGTAAAATTAAACCTGTAAAGACCAGATGGCCTTTTTCATAAATTATAAGATCACAAGAAGCATCTAACTCAGGCTCTAGTGGAAAGGTACTGAACAGCTTTCACTGCTCTTCCCTAAGTCAGCCAGCCTTACAAAATAGAGGCCATGGTTGAGGGACTTGGCCAAAAGTTTCCCCCTAAGTTTGCAGACTTCAACCTTGATCTACAACAAATAAAGATGTCTCATAGAATATTTATATAAGTAAGAATGACAACTGAATTGTCTCTCTCTAGCACTTTCCAAAATTTTGCATGCAAAGCCATGCACCAGAAGAGGGGAGTAAGTGATTGCTTGCATGTAGGAGTTTTATTCCCACATTTGTAGCAGAAGTCGCCTATAGAAGACTTCAGGGGAACTAAGCTGATCTGACTCCCTGCCTTTCCACATCTTTGCTGGACTTGCACTGGTTCAACTCCCTAGTCATAGCTCCACTCCTGAAATCTCAATGAGTAGTCGAAGGATAGCTGCTATTTGAACAAGGGTGAGAATGCACCTAAAATTGGTCAACGTTTAAACTGAAGGAAATTGTGACAGTGTAATAGCACTAAAAGGGACAGAAAGTGAAGAAATTATTTTGTAAAGCTATTCAATATGGAGTATGCAGGATTCTTAGAGCACCACCCCAGTCCTTCCCCGTACGGTCAAAGCTCTTGCCTGCAGCAACTGAACAAGATGCTCAAGGGAAGACAAAACACAACCTGGAAAAATAGTGGCATTACTAACAAGTGAATTCAGTCACTTCTGGACCCAAGAATGATAAGGCACAGAGGAAAAGAGAGTTTATGAATGCCCTTAAAAACTACAGATTTAAGAGCAATCTAGCAATTAAGTTTTATGTGATAGAAGCTATATGTGTATTTTATGATAGAGGCAAATTTTGAGGAGAAATGCGAAGAAGAGTAAGATCCATGAAAGAAATATAATACTCCAAACATTATACAGATACATCATCTAGCAGCAACTCCTCTTGTAAACTGCAGGAGAATACCCTGTGTAAGATAATACAAGAAAACCCTTAAATCAGTAAAAATTAACATTTATTATATTGAAGCATGCATGAAAGGCACAGAAGAGTTAGGTCATATTTGACTTCAGCTATGGAAGCAGCAAATAAGATGACCAGTAAAAACTTAGGGAGTCAGAATTAGAAATGAGACAGGATTGCCACGTGCTGAAGGAATCAAATTATCCTGGCAGATGAAAAACCAGAGTTTTGTTGCCTTTTAAAAATAGTGTGTTAGTAACTGCTGTTACTTTGGCCCCACATAGTTTAAAAGGATCTGAAATATGTAACACCTCTTTGCATTATATAGTTAAAGAAATATTTACGTTAATAAAGATAGAAGAAGGGTTCTGCCCTGAGACATTGCTCCCCCTAAAGTGCTACTATAGATTTCCGCTTCCATATGGGAGAAGTTACTTCTTGGAACATAGTTTCCAAAATCATGGAATCTTAGGATCATTTAGGTTGGAAAAGACTGTCAAGTCCAACTGTTAACTAGGACTGCCAAGTCCACCATGAACCATGTCCCTGAGTGCCATATTTACACATCTTTTAAATTCTTCCAGCGATGGCAACTCAACCATTCTGCGAGAAGCCTGTTACAGTGCTTGACAACCCTTCTGGTGAAGAATTTTTTCCTAAAACCTAATTTAAACCTCCCCTGGCACAACACGAAGCCATTTCCTCTTGTCCTATCCCTTGTTACCCTGGAGAAGAGACCAACCTCCAGCTTGCTACAGCCTCCTTTCAGGCAGTTGTAGAGAGCAATAAGGGCTCCCCTGAACCTTCCTTCCTCCAGATTAAACAACCCCAGTCCCCTCAATCACTCATCATAAGACTTGTGCTCCAGACCCTTCACAGCTTTGCTGTTCTTTGGACACACTCCAGTACCTCAATATTTTTCTTATGGGGGATGCAAGACATCCCAACACCTGGGCAACAGATAACAATTCTCAATGTTCAAATTTAAGGTCCTGATTACAAATACAATTATTAAAAAAATAAATAAAATCTACGGATTCATAATGCTGTCATTGTACCAGTGTTTTTTAGACAGAAAATGTGCCAGTACTCCATTTTGAGTTAGGCTTCAATCATTTTACTGCACATTTAATATTTAAACCAAAGTTATTTTTATGAATTTCAGTGAACAATTTTTTTTTCTGGGGCAGACTGCTTGAAATTCATAGGTTTCCAGATCAAACTTGGAAGTTAAACGGAGATGACATCTGCAAGTACACTAATTTTATGTGTCTCACACGTGAGGAAAATGTGTTTAATTACAGTCAATTCTAAAAATTATTTCTTTCATTTTCAGCCTTACCCTTCTTGTTCTCAGTCAGAAACAAACTGAATATTTGCACTGTGGGATTAACGTAACCTCCTGTCACAAGTGCCCTGTATAAGAAATAATGTGACAATGTTAAGATTACTAAAATACACATAATTCTTACATGTTTAGAGACTCTTTTCCTTCTTTTGACGTACACGTATTTTCATTCCAAGAAATACCATACTAAATTAATCATGGCCTTCACTTGCTCCTTGATTTTAAGCCATCCAAGTATAGGAAAAAAAGTGTACTGACATGGAATGACATTCATGCCTTAGCAGAATGTCAGCTCAGGGTTTTTATATGGCCTAAGAAAGAGGGATTGCTATATAAGAACAAACTTTCTTCATTCAGTGACGATGAAAGCACTAAACCTTGGAGAGTGACTATTTATTTTAATAAACATTCCTGATAAGGGCTTATGTCAACCAACTTTCAGACCACATTACATTAGCTGTGATCTTGCCATTCTCATTTTATGTGAAGATCTGGGGTGGTTTTCTCATTTTTCCAGATCCTAGAATCTCTGATTTTCTTTAGGAAATGGGCTATCCCAACCTGTTTTCAGTTTGCAAAGACGAGTCTCCAAGTTTCCAAGCACTATATTGAATAACTGCCACCTAAGTTGTATTAATATATTTAAACTAACCTTACTTATTTCATCCTTACACACTTACTGATGCCAAACAATTTTCTCTGTACACATCTTCTTAGCGCACAAGAGGTCTTCATCCTGATGTGCAAAAATTACAACAAGGCAGGCTGGAAAACAAAATGACTGAGCAAGGGCCAGGTGTTCACACTGAGTAAGGAAGCATTGCACAGCTAGAGGAAGCAGGGGCAGGTGACCTGGGAAGAGTACAGGGATATGGTTCAGAAGTGTAGGAATGGCATAGGAAAGCTAAGGCACAGATGGCATGGACTTGGCAAAGGATGTGAAGAATAACAAGATGGGAATCTATAATAAGTCAAAAAAGAAAAGCCAAGGAGAGTGTGTCTCCTGATAAATGAGCAGGGAGAACTGGTGACAATGGGTACGGAGAAGTCTGAGGACTTTACCTTATTCTTCACTAGCATCAAGTTTCCCCTGTCTCTTATGTCCCTGAACTTCTAGGCAGCGCTTGGGAGAGCGAAGTCTTTCCCACTGTATGTGAAGAGCAGGTTTGGGAGCACTTGATGCAACTGAATATCTACAAGTCCAAGGTGCCTGATAAGATGCATCCCAGAGTCCTGAAAGAACTGGCTGATATTGTTGGTAAGCCACTCTCCATCATGTTTGAAAAGTCATGGAGGTTAGGCAAAGTCCCCAGTCACTGCACAAAGGGAAACATTACTTCTGTTTTCAAAAAGGGGAGGAAAAAAGACTCAGCGAAATACAGGCCAGTGAACTCTGTGCATGGGAAGATTATGGAGCATATACTCATGGAAGCAATGCTAAAGCACGTGCAAGACAAGGAGGTAACTGAAGACAGTCGGCATAGGTTCACTAAGAGCAAATTGTGCTTGACTAGTCTGGTGGCCTTCTATGATGGAGTGACTGTAATGGTCAATAAGGGAAAACTGATCAATGCCCTCTACCTAGCCTTCTGTAAGGCCTTTGACACAGTGCCACATGACATCCTTATTTCCAAATTCGAGACATGCATTTGAAGGATGGACTATTCAGTGGATAGGGAATTGGTTGGATGGATGCAGCCAGAGACTTGTGTTTGATGGCTCTATGTCCAGATGGAGTTCAGTGATGAGTGGTGTCCCTCAGGGCTCTGTCCTGGGACTGATGCTCTTCAAAATCCATCAGTGATGCAGAGAGTGGGATCGAGTGCACCCTCAGCAAGTTTGCAGCTGGCACGAAGCTGAGTGGTGTGGTTGGCACAGCAGAGGGATGGGATGCCATCTAGAAGCACTTGGACAAGCTTGAGAAGTGGGCCCACAAGAACCTCATGAAGTTCAAAAAGTCCAAGAGAAAGGTCCTGCACATGGGTCAAGGCAATCCCAGACAAGAGCACAGATGGGGAGAAGAACTCATCGAGAGCAGCCATGCAGAAAAGGGCTTGGGGGTTCTTGTGGATGAAAAGCTGGACACAGGCCAACAGTGTGCACTCACAGCCTAGAAAGCCAACTGCATCCTGGGCTGCTTCAAAAGCAGCGTGGCCAGCAGTTGAGGGAGGTGATTCTGCTCCTCTGCTCCGACCTTGTGAGACCCCAACTGAAGTACTGCATCAAGCCCTGGAGTCCTCAGCACAAGAAAGATGTGTTGTAGAGGGTCTGGAGAGGGTCACAAAGATGATCAGAGGCTGGAGGATCTCTCCTATGAAGACAGGCTGAGAGACTTGGAAGATGGAAGAAGAGAAGGCTTCATGGACACATTATTGTGACATTCCAGTACTTAAAGAAGGCATAAAAAAGGGGGAGATGGTGATAAAACAAGGGGTATGGTTTTAAACTAAAAGAAAGTAGATTTATATTACATATTAGGGAGAAATTCTTTATTGTGAGGGTAATGAGGCACTAGAAGAGGTTGCCAAAAGTTATGGGCACCCCATCCAAGTGCTCAAGATCAGATTGGATGGGGTCCTGAGTAACTGGATCTAGCAGGTGACGTCCCTGCCCATGGCAAGGTGGGGTTTGGAACTAGATGATCTTGAGGGTCCCTTCCAACCCAAGTCATTCTATGATTCTCTGATTCTATGATTCTAGTGAGAGGTGTCTCTGCTCACGGCAGGGGAGGGTTGGGACTAAATGATCTTTAAGGTCCCTTCCAACTCTTAACATTCTATTATTTTATCTTAGTATAATCCACCTATCAAACTTGACAAAAAATGCACTTCTCAGATGAACCAAAGCTAAGTGCCTACTGAGGACAAAAAGTTATAAAACAGCATCTTAATGAGGCAAGAAGTTTTCTCTTTTTTTTGTTTTTTTTTAGCTTTCCTACCTCTCCAGGGCTTTCCTAATTCTCAGTCTATGGCAGCATGGTATCACTCCCCCAGTTCTATTTTCACTGACTGTGTATTCCAGGTTATATTTTCCAATGCATAATAATTTGAAGTTGCAGAACAACATTATTAATTAATAATTACTCTTTTTAGAAGTTTTTATCTAATACTTTCATAATTGATTAATCACAACATAGATTCTACTGTGAAGTGGAAACAAAGGAGCTGTGATTTGAAAAAGCTCTCTACATCCATATAAAACAAGACAGTCTTTGCTTGTATAAACTTTCTTGCTTATTAACTTGCACAGCACATGCATAAACATTCTTGCTCTGCATGATTCAATGACTCTGAATTTTAATAGTCCCTTTAGGTAGAACCACTGTAGAGAAAATGATTTAAGAAGCAAAATAAAAGTCAGTGAACAGTGAGAGAACTCGAGGAATTACAACAGATATTTCGACTGAAAGTTTTTTTCAGAAACATGCAATGTATCAAGACTGTATGCATTCAATCAAGAATGTATTCTTGATACAAAGTCTACAAAACATTTACCCAAAATTAAAGCAGTACCTTTAAGTATTTGTGACTTGCAAAAAACGCTGACAAAACAATAACAATTTACTTAGAATTTACATTTACAGTTGCTAGAAGGCTTTACTTTGCAAGTAAATGTTATCAAACTGTCAAATTAACTCCTTAAGACCATCAAAGACCACCATTGACCATCATACAGCATGAAACAGTTAAAAGCAGATTTTTGTCTTCTGTGGGAATGGTGCAGCCAAACAATAAAGGTCATACATTTAATTCCTAACATGACAGAACATTGATATGAAAAGGTTCTGTGTGGCTTTTACTCCATACTCAGTTTATTCCCTGTTGTTATCCAGTAATTACTGTCNGTTTTTTTCCTTTTATTTTTTGTTTTTTTTTTTTTTTT
The DNA here is from genome assembly GCA_013397795.1 of Orthonyx spaldingii. Taxonomy (NCBI): domain Eukaryota; kingdom Metazoa; phylum Chordata; class Aves; order Passeriformes; family Orthonychidae; genus Orthonyx; species Orthonyx spaldingii. The sequence goes on along the minus strand of VZTJ01002692.1, from coordinate 1,794,889 downwards.
TTTTTTTTTTTTTTTTTTTTTTAACATTCTCTAACTATGCATTTAGCTTGGGACTTGTGAAATGGCTAAATATAGTTGCAGGCATGTTGCCTGGTTGCATGTTGCAGAAGTGTGACATTTGGTATCCAAACTGTGATAATATGGAAAATAGAGAGAAGAGAATGATTAGAAAAGTTTAGGCACTGTAACCTAAATAGGACACTACACATAACACACCTGTATACATTGCAGGTATACATTAGACAGTATATATAAATCCATTTTTCTTGCCTTTCTGCCTGTTAGGAGGTTACAAAACAATCTGTGCTTGAGCTGTTAGAAAATACATACAAACAAAACAAATACCAATTTAAAAATGAAAAGGTAGGATGCCTTTACTTATGCACAAATAGGTTTTTCTGGATTGTTAGTCAGATATTATAATAACTATTAATTATACACAGACTGTAGAAGTGTCCTAGTTTTTAGGTCCAAATTATACGTTGTTCTATACTGATTAACAATACACAACAGCTTTAGTATGTTTTCACATAGGTTCCACTCTATAATGGAAAGAGAAAAAGCACCAATAAGAAAAACTGCAGTATAAAATATTACTAATGAAATCCTAGCTCTACAGAATATATTTTCCAAGACAGAGTTATGACACACATGCCTCAGTTTTTCTAGTATGAAAGTCCAGAAAAAAAAAGAATCTGATAAATGCAAGCAGAGTTAATGTCACACCCCAGCACAGCCTCCTGCTCAGCACCTTCCAGATCCATTCCAAGGCCTGTGAAGCACTTTGATCCCACTTAAGCAGTAGTTTGAATAATATATTCTGTCAAGTTATGCAATTTTCAGAACAAATAATACATCACATATTTGGCAGCAATGTTTCCTACTGTAAGTTAAAGTGGTCTGCAAACACAAATATTACACGAAATGCATATTACAGCTTTTCAGTCTGAGATTACATAGCAGTAATGTAAAAGGTGAAATTGTGAATTATTTTATTTTAAGAACTAAAAAAGGGATGATTACAGACCACCAGAGGAGTGTACTCTGCATTGCAGGTTCTTAGGTCTATTAATACCATGTGTCAAGAAATAGTTCATTGCACTTCAGAAAACTGCCAGACTTCACTTCTGTATAGTAAATCGCTTTTTATGGAGAAGGATTTTTGAAGAAAGATCTGGTAGTGTTTTTACCCTGCTGAAGTCCAGCTATTCCTGTATTATAATTAAATTTTCTCTTGCTAAACAAGAAATGTGAGTTTCCCCTTAAAATCTGTTTTCTGCCATAAAAAGGCAACCCTGAATTCTGTTATGTAACAGGCTGAATCAATGGCAAAGCTCTGGTCTTTTACAAACCTATTTCTCCTGTCCCTATAATCCAGGACAGATTATTCTCTTGCTGTTAGGTCTGGCTACAGGACAAATTTCATAAGCTAGATAATCCTTTTCTAGTGAAAGAACCATCACTGGGATGAAGTGAAAAGAGAGTAGAAAAAAGCATTTGCTGCCAGACACAAGCAGTTCAAAGAGTCTCTCCTGAGACTGGCAGCACTTAGTCCATACTCAGCTCCAGAAAGTGAAGGAGGATGGAAAGGAGAAGCATAATAGGTAAATGGGGTCTTTCACGCCAAGGGAAAAGTACATAAGTAAAATACCTGCCAAACACTTTCGTCTTCTCAAAAGCAGAGAAATACACACTGGGAAGGTACCTCAATGAACAAAACCCCTCGTTTAAACCACATAGAGAAGAAAGAAGACATATGAAGAATACCTTCTAGATGTTGTCATTTAATGTCATAAACCAGGGTTTGCAAATGTGCACCAGATATTACAGTACAAGCCTTATAGTACTTTGCATGGACTAAAAAAAGTTTTGAGAAATATGACTGACTGTGATAAAATTGAATATTTTTAATATTTCTATTCTAAAGAACACACACAGTGTAAAATATTGATTCTGCAGATCTGATTGACTTTTTTAACTTGTGTTTTGAGAACAACCAAAGGGAATGAAAGACAAATATCTCTTATTAAGACAAACTGCTTTCAGGTGGATTCTTGTGCTGTTGTATTTTTTAAATTCATTCAAGAATACGTGGATGAAAATATTACATATTGTAACTCATATTGGAAAGCAACAGGCAACCAAAAGGAAATTCTATGCTTAACCAAATGTTCTTATTTCAGCTGCTCTGCAAAAAACCAGCCTACTATTGAATAAGAGTAATTGAAAAGACTCCCATTCTTTAAAAAATAAAAAAATTAAAAAATCAATCACCTGATCTCAGCCCTATGCCAATGACTCCTCTAGAGCTGGTGAGAGGAGCACATCTGGAGGTGGGAGTAGGGTAATCTGTCCTCATCATTTAGGGATTTGGTCAAAAACATTCTTTTTTTACTACTATTTCCACAGCCTGAAGACAGACCCCAGACAACTGTCTTAGACTAAACCACTAATTTTGGATGGGTTACCTTGGGTGACATGTATTCACCCTTATCACCCTGACTAATGCCACTTGTGGAAAGGATTTCAGAATGAGAATTAACAATGAAAACTAAATCATGAAACTTATTACAGAACATCTATAAGGCAACAAAATAAACTTGTGACTGATATTAAATTGTCATTCCAGATTTGGTGCAATAGGTAGTACCATCACATTTAAAAAAAAAAAGTAACTCATGTATAGGAAAAGATAACATTATATGCATTGAAGAAAAATATTATAGGTGAAGTTATTACAAAGCCATCACTACAATTTCTTGGTAGAACATAATTTAAACTGTGACTTAAATAACAATATGCTATAGTAAGCAATAACATTTATCAATTACATTTCTAGCTCAATTTAATACTCATTCATGCTTAGATAAATAGATGATCCTTGGCTATCCAAAGAATAATAATTTCTGAGTTAACAGCCTTCCCAGTGAGTGCACATCTCTGCCAGCTTTTATATTATCTCCCAAGCAGAAGGTCAGCTATCACACCTGAACACAAAAATTGCTACATTAGCATTGACACAATCTATTTGAGGGCTAAGTGATGACGGCAGGTGAGAATTAATGGTGCTCAGCAACAGATTTCCCTGAGAATCTCACTCCCTGTAGAGTAAGCTTTCTTTGGTTTTATCAAATAAATGACGTCCTCAACCATGAGCCCACGGTACAGCATGAGAGACAAGCATGCCAATGGAAATCAGCAATAGCAGAAGCACTCTATTAATTGAGTCCTGTCAAACATCTGGATTTAATGGCATTGGTGGAAGCAATTGAAGACTGTTAGTAGCCCATAAGTTTTCCCATTTCCCAGAGGTGTTTCAAACACTGCAGACTCCAGGCTTATCTGATAACAAAGAGACACTGATCACTCAAGCTTTGTCATCTGCAACAAAACTGCCTTACTGAGACACTTATAGTTCCTCTAAAGTTGCCATAAACAGTACATGTCCCCTTGGAGATCTGTCCACTTTCAGGACCCTCATATCACTCCTCACACTTGAAAGTGTAACTACTTGGTATAATTACTTAGCAATGAGTTGGAAGACAGACATTACCAATGTACCTTTGTCAGACCTGCACTATTCTGTAAGGGTAAATTTATCTTTTTATTTTGCACAGTGTAGGTATCATCCCCGCAACACTGAACTAAAAAGATTATATGAGTCAGATTTTTTATTGTATTATTGCTGAGTTTTTGTAATTAACCAGTGAATCAGGTTCTGCACCAAAATAACACCTTATTTTCCTAACTATAATAAGATTTTTTAATGATTAAAAAAGAATATATATCAATATAGCTACAGAGATTTAGAGATCTAAATAATATTTATTCAGTCCTGTATATGGAAAGTCCATCTTTCATAGATTTTGGGGGAGTCAGGAGGATTACAAGAAACTGCATGGCAAACTGTTGAAGAGATTAAGAGAATTCATCTAAGTTTAATCAGGATTTTCCAGAATAATATTTGATATATAAATAATTCAAGTTTGAAAAATATGCCAGAAATTTGCATTGTGTTTCCCTGTAAGAAGACAAAACATCACTCATGCCTCATATATCCTCCCTTGTTTTAGTACTGCTATAGCTATGAATAAGATCATAAGATAATATTAGGCATTTAGAAGGATAACCAACAGTAGTAGTATTTCAAAGTCAGAAATTTTTCCTCCTTCTGCACAGAGGTCTAGCTGCTCAGCAGAAGGCATTTTGTAAAGTTAAAAAAGAATACCATATCATATCTTGGTAAAAAGCAAAGCTTTAAATTTATTCAAGATTTCCTCACAGAAAATAAATAGGTTTTTATTTCTCAAACATATATGAGATGAACAGTCTGGTAGACTGTGTAGCAATACAAACTATCAGAAACTGTAATGACACAAAGTACTCCATCAATCCATTTCAGTCATTCTAACCAAGAAGGATCTCTGCTGAAATACCAAAATTGTTATGAAGAACCACAACATAATGACAGTTTGTAAATCAAATGGAACTACATTGGAGACAGAACAGGAAAGCAGTTGTCTACTGATTCAATAAACTGCATTTGTCATTCTCAATTTGTTTTACCATTTGGATTTTAATTACAAATCAAGTACTTAATCTAAGATGAAAACAGATAATTCAATTTATGCCAGGTATGTGTTTCCAGAAAGTAATCAGTCTGGAAGGGCACACTGGAAGGGCTAGTGCAGCTGCCCAGACAGAGCTCTGGTGAGACCGGGCTGCCATGCCAGTGCCAGCTGCAGGGCCATGTCCTGCTCTCAGCACCCCTGTGGGAGGTGCACCCAGGTGGAGAAACTCCTGCTCTTAGTGGCAGAATTTTGAGAGGAAAAGAATAGGTTGTTCCCCAGGGCTCTGTGTTGGGGCCAGTCCTGTTTAATGTCTTTATCAATGATGTGAGCAAGGCAATGCACCGTCAGTCAGTTTGGAGATGACATGTCAGGTGAGAGTGTTGATCTTCTGGAGGGCAGGAAGGCTCTGCAGAGGAATTCGGACAGGCTGGATCCATGGGCTGAGGCCAACGGCATGAGGTTCAACATGGTGAAGTGCTGGATCCTGCACTTGGATCACAACAATCCCATGCAATGCTACAGACTGGAGGCAGGGCAGCTGCCTGGTGGAAAAGGACCTGGGGGTGCAGGTCGACAGCAGCTGAACATGAGCCAGTGTTGCCCAGGTGGCCAAGAATTCTGGATTGTATCAGAAATAGTGTGGCCAGCAGGACTAGGGAGGGGACCATACTCCTGTACTCAGCACTTGTGAGGCTGCATTTCAAATCCTGTGTTCAGTTCTGGGCCCCTCACTACAAGAAAGACATTGAGGAGCTGGAGCATGTCCAGAGAAGGGCAACAGAGCTGGTGAAAGGTCTGGAGCACAAGTCTTAAGAGGAACAGCTGAGGGAGCTGGAGATGTTTAGCTTGGAGAAAAGGAGGTTGAGGGAAGGCCTCATTGCTCTTTATAAATACCTGAAGGGAGGTTGTAATGAGGTGAGAGTCAGTCTTTCCTCCTAAGTTACATGTAACATGACCAGAGGAAATGGCCTCAAGTTGTGCAACAGATGTTTAGATTGGATAACAGGAAAAATTTCTTCACTGAAAGGATTGTCAAGCATTGGTACAGGCTCCCAGGGAAGTGGCTGAGTCCCCAGTCCTGGAGGTTTTTAAAAGATGTATGGATGGGGCACACAGGAACATGGTTTAGAAGTGGACTTGGTAGTGCTGGGTTAATAGCTGGACTCAATGATCTTTAGAAATCTAAACAATGCTATGGTCCTACGATCAATTTCTTTAAATATAAGGAAACCACTGAGAAAGTAAATGCAATCAAAATAAAATAGCCATACAGGGCTGTATATATAATGACACATGCTTAATATAAGAAACATTAAATTCAGAATTTAAGAGCTAAAAATTATTGGTATTATTGATTTTTTTGTTGTTCCCTGACAGCTAACCAATTACTCAGAGAAGACACACTACACGCACACAATCTTACACAGTACTATGTGCAGTAAAGATTAGTAATTGAAAATAAAAAACTCACCATGCTGTTGAACGCTACATTGGTCAGGCAGTTCAGGATGAATAAATTCTTGTAATAGAAGAATATCAGGATGAAGCAATTATTTTCTGTTTTCTCAGATACTCAGGCTATTGGCATCTCATGAAGAGGTCAATTCACTATCCAAACAATCTTAAGGTATTAATTTGTCTAAACCTAAAACAAATGCTCTCTCAAATAAGGTAATTCCTGAAACTATGTATGCCCTGTTATATCTGGTTCATCACGCTTTCCCCATAGCACAGGCTTCTCTACTTTATTGCTCTAAGACACTGACTCTTGTCATGACACTGAAAGAAATCTGACTGGTGTCAGCAAATATCAAAGAATCAAAGTCAGATCAGAAATCTTGCTGCAGGACAAAGTTCATCCTTGCTACAAATTTCCACTAAGAATGATCCTACATTGGTCCAATGGCATCTGCACAGAAGTGCTGGGTTTAGTATCACAGCCTGCTTATTTTCTGTGAATTAAAATAGCTGCATCCCCTACAAAGTTGCTTAGATATATCCTTCATATGGAATTGTTTCTGATCTTACATCTAAGAAGCTTTGCAGTTCAAGTCCCATTTCAACTCAGTGATCATACATCTTTCTTGATGTCATACTGACTGCCTTCGTTCCTGCTTAGCATTATTTTGCTTTTGGACAGATTCCACATTGTATATGAAAGAAAATATGTTTTGACCTAACCAGTCCATTTTGTTCCTTCTGGAACAGCTATGTTGCCTCAGCTCCTTGAACACACTTTCTGAGTTACACTTTCAAATTGAAGAGATAGAAAGAAAAATTATATTTATTTGGTATTTTCACAAAATGCTTGGGGAAACTAGTTATACATATATATATACATATATATATATATATATATATATATACATATATAACGTAATGTAAAGAAACGGGATAAAACAATTACATTCTGTGCAAGCATTTCTCAAACTTATTTGGCCAAATCAAGAAGTGAACTTAGTTCATCAGAAAGCAGCATAACTCAATTTCTACTGTGTTAAAACCCTAATTTTAACCAGGTTTACCCATCAGAAAGCAGTGCACCCTCCAGACCAGAGCACATTTTTGTGCAGTGCACTGAAGCCAAAATCATAACAGCTTTATAGGAAAGCATGACACTTCTCTGAGGCAGAGGAGCAATTTAGAGTATATCATTTGAATAGCTGCATGATGAAGCTATTGATGTTAACAAGGACATATATTACTTTTTGGATCACTTACACTACATTATTACTTGCTCACTTACAGAAACCAAAAATCCCAATCTGCTAACACTGTGCTTTCTTTTTCTCACTCACTGACAAAAAAGAATCCACTTATTGGACACTGGGCACCATCACCTCAAGTACCTGCCTAGAATCTTGATCTTCAAAATGTAATGTATTTTAAAATTGACTTAATTCTTTTTCCCTCATTGGATATCACAATAAATGCTTTTTCTTTTGAACTTTTGTAAGATGCTCAAAGAAGACACACAGCAGTTGCCATCATTAATTTGTATAAAGTATATATTGCTTTATCCCCAGGTTGGACTTGATAGATCACATGGAAGATCTACATGATAAGGACGAGAAATGCAGCAATCTCATCTGTATAATTTGTATTCTGGTAATGATATGTATTTCGTAAAAATGACAAATAGGTTTTATATACCGATACAGCCTGAACAGTGTTATAACCCTGATGTCTTGGACAAACAGATTCACAAAATATCTATGAACTATCAACCACTACAAAAACATTCATCTTTGTATGTCATATTCAGCTCAATTCGCTTTTATACAAATTATATCCATTTATGTTCTCAGTTTGTAACACTGGGCTGACATAGGCCTGTTTTCTAACACAACACAAGGTAAGTTAAAAAACTGTTAAGAAGGACACACAAGTTTTAACATTAAGAGTTAATAAGCACAAGCAGACTACTTATTTTTCTACAATAATTGTTTCCATGTTGTTAAAAAAAAATAAAGAAAAAGCCCCAAACCCTCAACATTCTAGGTTACTACTCTGTACTTAGTGTTTATCAGATGGAATTTGGATTTCTGGAGTCTCATAAAACTCTGCTTTGTGAGTAAACAAAACTCAGGATAGAATTTGGCTCTGATTCAAGGAATCCAGTGCTCTTCCTCACTCATGGGTGAGCTTCACTTTCTCTCCACAACCATCCTATTTCAGATAATAGCTCTTAAAAGTAATACTAGGAAATTGGCTTGCAAGTAATACTTGCACTGATAACAGATCCAGTTTATAGGACAGACGTATTCTAGCCATGCAGACCCTGGGAAGTGAAGCGTAAAAAAGATAGAAAATAGATCATTTCTACAGTCAGGACTGCAGCGTCCGGTGACAGCAAAATTACTGCTTGTACTGGTGCGTGACTGGATACTTAACATATTGATAAAGTCTCTAATGCAATGTAGCTCTCACAAAGGTAAAATTGAGCCAGCCAGACATACTCATCTAAGACCCAAGTTTTCCTGGTGAGAGACAAAGGTATGAAGTGAATTCTTTATATAGATAATACTACAGAAAGCTAAGAAATGCTCAGCTAATGTATCTTCCTAGTCATATTTCAGGACCTCCTCTTTTCAACACACTCAGATCACGGAGCAGGTCTTGAAACATGACCATTTCTGCTTCGACAATCAAATCAGTTGCTGAAAGCCCAACAGGCACAAAGCTGTTTCTTCGGTGCCATGTCCATGCTATCTCTGCACACAGACCTGGTCTTTCAATCTTTTCCCTACCAGCAGCAGAAGGGAAGTGAAATAACATTCTACTGCAACACGAGTGAATCACAGGCATCTTATTAAACAGATAGGGTGGAAGTATTTCAACAGCAATCTCAAGTAGCTCCTATTAGATCAGAACACTTTTTTGCTGTTCACACATACAAATAAACAAACACACTGACTCTGTGAATAAAAGAGGCCACTGGGACAGTGAAGTCTAACCTTCTGTGTAACATTACAGGAACTGTCTGATACTACTTCACAGTGCCTTCCATCAAGTTCCACTTGTGAATCAGATGCAGCACACTGTTTTTAGCTCTGCTGCGTTTCTAGAGGAACCCAAGAGATCCTGGAGAATTTAATGAGTACATTTCAAGGATGTTTGAGCATCTAATTCCCCAAATTGCTTCAGCAATCCTAGACTTAATTCCAAATGAAATCTTTTAAGTTACAAGAATCTACAGCAGTGCTTGGTAAATTGTTCCAATGTGTATTTACTTCTGTTTAAAAATATTCACTTTGCTTCCATTTTGAGGTTTAACTTCCATGTACTGGATCTTTTTTGTCATACTTGTAAGTCTCAGAAGTTCAGTATTTTGTTGCCTTCCAGAGAGAGAAAAGTCGTCCGACTCCACCCCCTCCCCCAACACTGAATCAAACCAGACATTATTTTCAGTCTCATTTGAACCAATCTTGTGGTTTCTCCCAAAGTCTCTCCAACTTTCAACAACTTCTTCAAGCATGAGTACCTTAACAAAATATGTCCTGGAGTAGCTGTGTTTGGAACAGAAAGGTGGTCTTCATGTGTTAGTAAGCCTAAGTAGTGCCTTAATCTGCCACCTGCAGAATTCCACTACAGCTGGTAATGTACCATGCCCTGAAAAACCTTTTCAGAATTTTGATGTATGGGATCACATCCCTATTTTGAGATATTTATTCCTTTATTCTTGTACTGCCTAATTCTTAACCAAAACATTTATCTTTATATCAATACAGAACATACAGAATTATACTTTACATACAAATTCACTCAAAACATTTAAGCAACTTAACCTCCTCAGTATTTATCATTTCACAATTTCTGAACTATTATCAGACTTTACTTTTGATAACTTTATATTTTTTTCATTCCTTGAAATTGTCCTGATTTCCAGGATTTGCAAGATCTGAATTTTAGTTGTTGAAATATCTTCCTAGGCAGCTTACAAAAATGAGGTATAAATTATTTCATTGTGCTGATTTTGTAACACTGAAATATTTCTCTTCATTTCTAAAGTAACAACAGTACGATTACATTTCTAGCCTACTTAAACTTCATCAGTGTGCTCAGATAAATTTATGCTTTAAGAATAAAGGCAATTCAAAAAGCTTCAATAATATGCAGACTTATACATTTTGTTCTTGATGAATTATACTTTGTTAAACCATTTTCCTTGGGCTTTTTACCTTTGGTCTTGAGAACACAATCAATACACCCAAACATGACTGTGGTCTCTCTCAAGCATACAGGTCCAGAATGCTAGAATTGTTTGCCATGACCCTACTGTGACCCACTACTATACTGTCCCTTCCCCAAATCATTAGACAGCTTTTTTAAACTGTGTCTGCAGCACGCAGACTGTATCTAAAAGGGTTGGCAGGGAAAGGTAGGAAAACAAAAGGTAAGCAGCAACTATACAATAGAAATAAAACAGATTGTAGCAAGTTTAAAATAATAGCCATATGGTAGAGTTTCATATAAATAAAGCTTTCAGAAGACCATAATTTTGTATTACCCAATGAGTCAGAAGAGGCTACTAATGTACCTTGGCCATACTTTCACTATCCAGTAAGGACAAATTTATCTTTTTGTTTTGCACAGTGCCAGTCCCATCCCTGCAACACTGAATTAAGAGGATTATCTGAATCATATTTTTTTATTATGTTTTTGCTGTAGTTGGTATAATCATATAAGAATACAAAGGAAGACCATATAAGGACAGATGTGCTTCCTAGAACCTTTCAGGTGTGAGGATAAATGTGCAGTCTCTAATTCCATGAAGCCAACAGGAGATAGTGAGATATTTTTCATTGTGCCTGTGTCTGCTTATGATGTGCAATGCAAACCAAAGAAGGGCACCTCTCCCTGCATCAGCAGCCTAAAACCAGTGCCACACATCGTTTTGTTTCTAACAGAGGTGAATTATTTCAGGGATATGACTTTATACCATGCGAGTAAATTGGATTTCCCACTGTGCTCAACTTAAAATTTTTTACTGGAAGAGAATGACGGCAATACATGAAATATTCAATTTCTCGGTGTTAATGGTGTCATTACTTTTTGTCCCACCATAAAAGCTTCTTACAGGCATCCACTTCCAGTAGTGTGCACAGCCAAAAATAGCCATTCTAAGTGAAATCAAAGGCTCACTGAGCCACTGGCATAAACCACAGTGGCAGTAGATGCCTAAAGAAAAGTATAGAAAAGCACAAGAAGGTTGAATATTTCTGGTATTTCCTGAGCTAAGGATGACATCTTCTGAGAGACCTTACAGTAATGTTACCTATCTCTAACACTGTGTCCCTTGCCTCAGGGATGTCACTCAACCATCACGCTTTCACATGCAGGTCCATTTTGGCTGTGACTTTCACTCAAGGAAAAGAAAGTCACAAGGACAGGTATTTTAAAATGAAAGTATCATCTAGCATTCCATTGGATTAATAGGAAGAAGAGGTGGAATAAATAAAAAAGACCAAGATGCTTAAGAATTTAGCCTCACTTCTTCACCTATCTTCTACAATGTCATATTTATCAAGGCAATGGGACATGGACTGGGAATCAGGCAATGATGTCTTGAAGTTGGTTTATCTCTCTTTTATAGAGACTTCATCTGAATTTATCAACCTGCTTACTTTTTTATTTAAATACTATGAAATAGATAAATTAATATTTTAAATAAGCACTAATTACTCAAAAATAAATAAAAGATTTTGTGTAGTACCTTGACATTGTTTATATTAAAGCATAAATATTAACAATTTTTTATAATTCTGTTTAAATCCTGCAGGTGTAATGTAGTAAGGCTTTAAAGACTGTAAAAAAATAACTGATCTGAAGGTTACAGAATTTCTCTATTTTTACAGAAGTTAAGACCAACAGTAGGAAATAGAGTCTTCTGGCAAGTTGGGTCAATTTCCTCCACCAACAGCCTATCTTCCACCAAAAAGAAAGGTTAGTCTAGATGTCATAGGAAGAAGGACCACACCTTTGTCTAGAATTCAGTCAATAAATATCTAGATGACACCAACTTCAAAACGCAGAAGATAAAAGATCCACTTCTGAAATAAATTTTGATACAAAATTGATTATAACTGTGGGGAATTATCTTCTATTTCTGCTAGTTGCGATGAAGTGACGTTTTAGAAAAAAATATCTATGTCCTTAACTATATCAAATATCGACCTTTCTATTTATTTTTTCTTTTTTCCTCCAACTTACATATTTAATTCATGTAAGCAAATTCATGACAATTTTTTATTGCTCAAAGATATATACCTCTCTAGTTTTTAGTTGTTCATGATTGTTTCTTTACTTATAGTAATAATGAAGCTTCTGATCCAATATTTGACTCTATCCCAGCACCTCTCTACCTGCAGTTTTTGCTCTTCACATTTATAATAGGTGTTGGAACTTAATGATCTTTAAGGTCCTTTTTAACCAAAGCCATTCTGTGATTCTGTGGTTCTGTATCTCCATTTTCCCTTATGCCTACACAGATGATTTGTCAGACTTATGAAATTATTGTTGTCACTAAGGTACTCGAAACTTATAAGTGTGCAGGAGATTTCAGCATACAGCTCATCCCAAAACATTATGGATATTCCCTGGACTTCCCACTTGCTCTGGATGCAAAAATGCTTGAAAGAGTTGTCCCTATCTTTAATTTTGATGTTTTGTTTTCCCATAAGTAGAGAAAAAAGTAGAAACATGTAAAATTTGAATTTTGATTTGAAATGTCTTGTTTTATCTAATAGACAAATCACTTGTCTATCTCACAGTCAGTTTAGTTTCTTTTCTCTGATTCACAGGATTTCTAGAACTGCTCAGGAAATTGCTATTCAAGCTATAATAAGAAGTCTTGCCTAATTTTTCTTTAAAATACCCCAAGCAAGTCATAATCAATTTTTTCATTTTGCACTTGGAATATGTTTTTTCTTTGTATTTGATTGCAGTATCTTTGCCTCATCCAAGCTTTACTGCCTTCTGAGTGTACTTTACCTGAGGCAATTTTCTAATTTTTCTCATTACAGCTGTTACCTTCACACCAGGATTATTAGTAAAATATGCTTCCCCTTGTACTGCATCAAAGATCATCATGTCTTTTAACTGGTAATTTGTTCCCTATGTCTTGTGTCCTTTTCCCCTAAGGAATAATATTTTGCAGAGCCTGAGACTTCCGCATAATTAGATCATACAAAACATCCGCTATCCTGTCTCCTAATAAGACAAGAGGACCTTAAGGTTTAAATTACTTCCATATATTCTCACTGTAGAAGATCAATTATATTCCTTTTGTTTGGTCTCATTAAAGTTCAATTTCATCCCCATCCCTAACACATTTCATATAGCTTATCTGACTTTTTCAAAGCCTAGTCATCTTCTACCTGATGATAAACATGTCTTGATTTAATGGCATCTTTAAGTTCTGTCTGCATTTCCCTTGAACAAAATTCACAACAAAAGAGTAACATTATATTCACAGAATCACAGAATATTCTGAGTCAGAAGGTCAACAAGGGCCATCAAGTCCAACTCTTAAGTGATATTGTCAATATATTCCTTATGAAAATAAGTGGACCACACCCTGTTCTTTCTAAAAAATGTATCACTAATCAAAATACCTTCCTCAATGACATAAGGTTTTCTTTTGTTTTCCTTTATTAAGAGATTTCTTCTGCCCTTACCTTGCATCCTTTTGCCTTATGCAAAAAATTCCCTTTACAGAAGGGCAATAAACAGCTAGGAAGCTTTATGGGAGGATCTATATCTTCACAGGAGTACTTAGTTTATGTCACTTTGTACATTCAAATTATTCAAAAATGAATGTTGGGGATTTTTTTTGTGTGTGTTCTAACACTGTATTTACAATAACAAAAACAGCTCCTTCTGCATTCTCCAATACAATCCTCTGTATTGAAAAAATTCCATTACACCTTCTTCTCCCAACACTCAGTGAAAAAAGTCTCCACTCCAAGCAGTGATGTCTTTGCTTCTTGTGAATATGCAGGATTTGTATATCAGGAGTGTGTGTGTCTGTATAGATCTACATATACCCTATCCAAAATATTAAATACCTTATTCAAATTATTAAATACCCTATCCAAAACTGAATGGATCTACTGAATAGGTGGACCCCATAAACCAACATAAAAAGAACCAAATTTAATCATATAACTAAATTACAAGTTTGCTTCTTAATCATCACAAAAAGGAAACACCTGTATGCAAATGAACTTCAACTAAAAGCATAGGCAAAAAAATGATACATGACATTGCTGGAAAGCATCTGTCATGATGCATCTGAATTGACAATATGTATTTTTGCATTTTCTAATTTTGGCAGAGGTGACTGCACAGCTGTAATGATATTCTTACTGCATCATTCTTAATTTCCTCAACCCTTCAAAAAGACACGTGCCTAAATTCAGGTGCATAGAGGTGCATACGTACAAAATGCAAAGCTGAGAAGAGCTGTAAGAAACTGAACACTGGAAATGCTGGATATAACAGTTTTACCCAAGCCACCGGGAGCTGAGGAGATAGGGTGGGGTTTTTTTTGTGTGTATGAAAATGCATATAAATATATGCAAGTGATAAGCAAATGTATTACTGCGAAAAACAAATTCCTAAGTTAAAAATCCAAGTTTTGCTTGGGGAAAATCACACCACTGCAAACCTTATGTCACCTTTCCAACAGAAAAGTTTTAGAATCCTATAGAAGGCCAAACCAAGGCAAAGTTAGCTGAATTGATCTAATTATTTCACATTGTCAGAAGATACACACTAGTTCCAAGTATTGTTCTGCAAAGAAAATGTACCACTTTTTGTAGTGTGTATGTACCTTAGAAATATATACTTGCAATGCATAAATACCTATATGTTTACTACATATATAACATGCAGGATCATATATATCCATGCATATATGCATATATTATAATAAATCATTATGGATACAGTTTTATGGCTATGGAAATGTTTCAGCACTCTGCTACTCTCTCCTCTTAAAGTAAATTTACTAAAATACAAAGCGATTTTTACTGCTGGATAATTAGACAATATTGTAATTTTAAGAAATTATATTTTTAAGGTCATGAATCCACGGAAATTTTTTGTGCCAATGGAAAACAAAGAAAAAAGATCACTCTGGAGCGACATAAAGAGTATTCCTGAGATGTAAAATGTTTCACTGAGTATCTTAAACTTATGCTCCACTCAGGGAAATTTACAAATTGAAGTACAGTATCATACCTAATTAACCTAAAATACCCATAACCAATTATATGATTAACATATTAATTTAACATTACATTTAATTTTCTTGTAACTGAACTCTAGTGAGTCAAATATATCATAGTTCTAAGAGTTACTTTTAAAATCATATCAAATCATAAGCAGAATGACCACCATTTAAAAAAGACATAAAAACTCTCCCTGTTTCTAGTGGATGTATGTTTAAGTCTGCCATGTGGTAATCAAGAAGCAGGATATGGAACTGATTTTGTCTTAGTATGATTAGCTTTGGGAAATACCAATAGTTCACTATATGTAGACATTCACTGCTATTCCATTTGTGTTAGAGGTTAGAGGTCAGTTTGTCTTCAGTATGTCCTATCAGGTCAGCTCTCAATGTAAAAAAAACCTCAAAAAACTCAGAAAAAAAGCAAGTAAAAATATCTGTGGAAACTGTGGAAAAGGAAGTTCCTTCCCTACCAGAGCTTTTCCAGGCCATTTCAATGTTGCTTCCAAGATGCTGCAACCACTCCCCATGCTTGTCTTCTGTACTTCATTTTTCCCTCTGATTTCTCCCTTCTGTTATATTCCTCTAGGGCACACCAATTCTTCCTCTTACATTCCCTACGCTCTCTCCACAGCTCTGGTACATCTGGCTCTATGGGGCTGTACTCAATGTTTAATTTTATGTGCTACTCTTTCATGTTCATGTCAGACTTTTGAAGATCCTTCACCATAACTTTTGAAGACACCCAATATTAACAGAGTCCTCAGCTGGCATAACTCGGTAAGAACAAAGATGGGTTATCATATGTATAATTTTCTAGGCTACCTTCATTTCCATGAAAACACTTGAGAGTTTGCAATCATTTGGATCCCTGCCTTTGCAGGAGGCAAATCTGAAGAAAAATGAATAAAGGCAAAGCAGAGACAGATCAAGGAGAAGGATCAGAGAATAAGAGGAAAAGACTCACCTCCCTTAGTCACTTTTCCATTTTAGTTGTTTCAACAGTTAAAGAGGGAAGAGATTTTTTGCACACTCTTTAATTCAGATGTCAGTTCCAATACTTGATGCTTGACTATTCTGAAACACAATGAAAGCATAGGAGTTAAAACTACTAGCCTGAAACAAGATAAAATTATTAACATGGCAAGGATCTATATATTCATTAAAAATCACAGCAATGTTAAGAGGTTTTATAACAATGTTCCATGGCAAGGTTTTCACCTGGTTCCACACTCTCCTTCTTGCAACAGAAAAAGAATATTTTGATTGTATAATGCTACATTTGTTGTGCCATCTCAAACTTTCTACTCTCCCTGCAATTGCATGAATAGTTTGTTGGTTCTTTTACCAAAAGATACAAAGATTAGTTACATGTGATTGCCTTGATAAATCTCTGCAAGCTCAACTCTCCCCCATTCACTCCCTTCCACAACCTTTTCTCACTCTACATAAACACCATGGAATCCTGCTGCCTGTGTCTGGAAAAGCAGAGGAGAATGGTGGGAAAACTTGAACCACCCAGCTGTATACATGGTGCTTCTTCCACCAGCGTTTGATGGGCAGTGGACAAAATTGCAATGGCAAGTCACTGTACATTAAAATATATGATTTTTAAAAATTATATAAAATGAACATACTTATTTATAAGGCATTTTCTCATTCTCATAAGGAAAATTATATACATGTTTTTCCCTTTTATTTCTCCAGTACTACTTATTGAGGCTAACAGAAATAAATGGCTTTCCTCTGTGTTCTATATTTGTTCTCTGTGAGTCATCCCACTATTTCAAGTTTTGTTTCTCATCACCTAAAGGTCTAGCCTATTTTATTCTGTCTTTTTTCATGTGAACAATTTGAAAGTACAAGACAGAATAAATGTGAATATTTTGTCTTGTAAGTGCAGTTAACATCTCAAATCAAACTTTTACTGTAAAGCATATTAAAAGAAAAAAATTTACAGCTAAGGGTGCTTTGATACTAGCTTTGGACTATACTGAAGATTTATCGCTACAATAACTTGTTTGATGTGTTCTTAAGTTACTTTAATCTCTTGATGCTCATTCAAAGAAATACCTTTCCACATCACTGTATTTCCACCCAGCTATTGGGGGTCAGTTGTCAGAAAAAGCAAGGAAAAATTTTCAGAGCAAAAATAACCTGAAAATATTACAAACTCATGCTTATAAAACTAGAACAGACCAACTCAATCAGAGTCTGATGTCACACTTCCCATAGGCTAAAAACTTCCATAAATGAGTTCCTTTGGAAGCATGATGCACATGTTAATAAAACATCAAACTTTGGATTGAAGTTCTTTGAAGTAACCACTAAGAGGACAAGAACAGCCTCTGTGCACAAGAGGTGATTATTCCTGGGAATTCCTTGACCTCTAAAGCAGTCAAACAGATGACAACTGCAGCTTTCTATTTGTTACTGTCTTTATAATTACTGTGAGTTCTGTTTCCAAGATAAACTAAATTCTGACACTGCTTCAGAGTCTCTGACATTATTGTTGGGACAGAAACACTCCAATGATAGCACTTTGTGTAGATCTGGCTTTGAGGGCCTGCCTCTTCCTTGAAGTACATAACTATCTTTAGTGCATTTCTTCTTAATTCTAAAACTAAATTCTAGTTTTTTTCTCTACAGTTGGTCTTTCTTGGTTGATTGTGCAGGTTTTTATTTGTCAAAAGTGGGAGTGGCAGTGGATCAAGAGAGAGGTATGGAATCAGAAACTGCTTTTAAATTATTTCAGAAATGCACAGATTTCCTGTTGATGGGAAGTCTTTTAAGGAAGGCTTTAATTTGCCTACAATATTGATTACATCATAAGCATTTCAGATTTTCCGTCAGAGTATAAAATTGCTGGAGTGTATTTAATTGCAACAAGTAAACTGGATTGATTTTTTTTTTTTTAATAACATCTCCTTAGGGAGCTTATAAACATACATCTATAAAGGAATAAATCCTCCAGGTCTTTAGAAGGAACCTTGAGTTGTAAGGACTTCTCAGAACCCATTGAAACTCCCATGTTTGAAGATTTGCTTGAGAACCATGCTGAAGCTAGGCTCAGATGGATTTCTCTTAGCTGACAGAATTGGCTTGGGTAAGAGAAATTTTAACTTGTAAGATGCATTTAGTGATGACAGAGACACTAAAGGCAGGCAATGTAAAGGTATCACCCGCATCACACCAGTGTTATACACACTGCAAGCCACCGCCTAAAGTGTAAAAAAGATAAAAATATGCAAACATGTAAGTATATATGACAGAGTTTTCAGAGATGGCCATGGACTAGTGTGTTTCAGATTCTGAACAAACGCTATGGTACTATCCACATCAACAGCCCAAACTAAATCAATATTGGCTTAATAGTTTTAAAATTTCTTCAATTCTTCATCTGTTTTGCTTTTGGTCTTTCTTATTTGTGCATATCTGTGCATATCTGTGCATGGTAGCCTTCTCTGACCACTTTCCCTGTGTTTTATTTAATCAGAGACATACAACCAGAAAAGGTTCACAAAAAAGCAAGATGATGATGAAATGTACAAAATTTACAAGAAAGGGAAAATTGAATCATGGAAGATTATGAAAACATAATGACTGGCATGGAGAGGGTTATTAAAGTTATTTCTTTCCTTTTTTTTTTTTTCTCATTCTGCCCAATGTCAGAACCACAGGGCATTAAATCAAGGTGGTTAGGTCACATCATAAAAAGAAAGAAAGCTGAACAAATAAACAAAGAGGGGTGGCCCTTTCTGCAATATGCCGTTGTGCTGTGGAACTTCTGTCACAGGAGGTCATGGACATCAAATCATGCATTCAAGAGAAGTCAGGAAAAGTGTGGGAAAATTAAATCCCCTCAATTTAGGTAACTAGAAATGTTTAGAAACATTCAGCTCAGAAAGACCCAAAGTTTAAGACATCAGGAGGCTAAGAAAATATGTTTGCCATGTTTGTACATTCTTTCTTTTGATCTCTGATGCATGAAACAGGGTATGGAACAAAAATAGTTTTCAGCTTGATGTTCATTTTTATAATTTTTTATGTGTTTTTAGCTAGATTTTGTTAAAAAGAAACCTGGGAAAAAGGTGTGGCAAAGAACAGGTGCAAAAAATAACCCAGGACAGGTGCCGTGGGAGGCTGTGGCATCTCCATCCTTGGAGATACTGAACACTCAGTTGAACAAGACACTCAGCCACTAGATAACTGCCTATAATTCCTTACTAGGTAAATTATTCTGTGAATCTGTAAGTCTGAGTAATAGACTTTAATCACATCTGTACCATTCCTGTGTAGAACACCAATTCACAGTGTGACCATTATCATTAAACCAAATTTCAATGCAGAAATGAAGGGCAGGTCTTCAAGTGTTTTATTACATACTAAACCATTTGATTTCTCTTCCAAACGATGCTTCTTTACACTCCTGGGGTTCTGCTGGTATGCATAATTTTTAATTAACAAGTATATACTGCAAAGGAAATGGATGAAATTTTTACCTGATTTTTTTTCACTTTTTTGTCCCACTGCTTCTTATATTTTTATTAAGTAATTCATAGTTAAAGTGTGTGAGTATCCATTTTTTTGTACACAATATCAAGATACTGACCTACATTAACAACCCAAATCTGTTCCATTACAAAGATGTACTTGGAGGGGCTTTGGATGGACTGCACCCTTTCAGTGAGGGTGCATACCTATGGTGACAAATGGCAGATAACCACTGATGTTCAGAAGAGACCTTTTCCAGATCATGATTCAGTGCATTTTCAGCTATTAGCATCAAAAGTTTTTTACTTTTTAAGCACTGAGACTCATATATTTGCTACCTACATTATAGCAAAATAATAATAATTACAGAAATTAGGACTGCCTAGTAACTGCAGGCAAGTGAACTTCTAAAAATTTAATTACAACCACACTAGTGTAGTAGTAATGGAAATACCATAAAGCTTACCAATGAGTAGAAAACTCAGTCTTCTTTCTATAAAGCCAGGACTGCAATATCACACACATTTATCGAACCTCATTTGTAAAATTAAGAGTCTCCCTCAGACAATTAAAAATCATGCTGAGTACTCAGCCACAGTAAATTACAAATATAATTAAGTAAATAATAAGAAAGCCCAAGTCCCTACTTAAATGCACTGCCAATTCAGCTAATCCAAGCACAGCAAATATTAATGCAATACTTCAATGTCTACAGCTCAGCCCCTGATCTACAGTAATAATAACCCATTAAGATTTTGTTCATACTCAGAGCAAACCACTTATTTTCCCCAAGACAACTGGAGCACCAGGTTGCCAATAATACGCTGCTCATATCTTCCATCATCCTGCTGGGGAAGGCAGGCTGAGAAGATGAGCACTTCTAGCCTGATTGTTTTTGCCACCAATTACAGAGACACCGTCTTTTGACTGTACTTCACTCTAAACTGAAAAGAAGCTAACCTGAAGGGTTAAAATCAATGCCAATTAAAGAGTTCTGCAAAATGTGATTTCTAATTATGCTGCTTTAGGAAGTCACTAGAAAATCACTATTGGCATTCCATTGTTTCTGCATCCAAAGCACAAAAAATTTATATCTTGGAAAAACCTTCTGATTTTAGCAGCTGGCACATCAATGAGAAAAAGTTTAAAGTTCCATATTAGTGTAAGTACTATGCAAGAAATGAAATGTGTCTAAAATTATGCTGACAGTACACGTCACTTGCCAACAATGTACACTAGCGTTGATATGAGCTGCTGTTTACAAGCTCACAGAGAAAGGATTAAATACAATTCAATTAATTCAAAATTAAATATGTATTTATACCACTATACAGCAGGGTGAATGGCAGACCTTTCACTGTCTCACTGCAGTTGTATTATTCTCAGCCCAACCTCATAAATATTAATTGCTTTTGGAAGTGAGTTATAAGTCTGCACATGAGATAAAGGAAAAATCCCAAGCATAGGCTTTCCCTCAACATCAATCCACAGGAGGAATAAAATATTCTTTATGAAATGTTCCTGCATCAGCACCAATGGGAAGTTCTGCAGTCTGTTCTAGTTGGAGGTAAATGGTTTTAATTTGCTCTTCATTGTAACTGAAAGACTCAGTTATACAAAGCCTTAATATTTCCAAACCTGTTTCTTAATAAAAAGCTTCCACAGCTCCTTACCCAAGACTGCCCCACTGTGATATTTTTCATGCAATGTGCATGAAGAATTTGACTCTAAAGCAGGCAGAAAACCACAAATAGAGGCAAATCAAAAAAATAAAATAAAAAAAAGCATAAATCCAAAATTTTCTGTATCCACCACCACCCCAAGAATACATTTTAAACAGAAATAGTGAAAAAACCTAAAAACAACAAGTGTGCTAAAGGGATGAGAGAAAGTAAAAAAATCAGATTGCAACAAGTGAGGGAGCAAGCAAAGGAAGGTCAGAGGCAACACCTATGGCCACACTCACTCCTTACAGTTGCTGTATTACTCCTGTCAATAATCCCACAGGCTGCCTTGCTTCCATCTGGCTGGCATAGGTACTTCCAGTGAGCTGAAACTCTTGCCTCGCACTGAGTGTGGAGGAAGAGCCAAGCAAATAACCCAAACAGCACTGCTGGGCAAAGAGGGACACAAAGAATGAGAGGTGTCTAGACCTTGCAACTGAGCATATGGCGCGCATGCACTACCAACCCAATTTCAACTGCGTTAATGGCATGGGAAATGGAACAAAACACATAAAAAAGTTTTATTAAATTCGTTAGCATGCTAGGGAAGGAAGGAAGGAAGGAAGGAAGGAAGG